>JABBWI010000020.1:600000-953576 GCA_016647755.1 Suillus subluteus | reverse complement strand
AACTGGTGGTGCAGAGGGATCCAATTTCATGATTTCATCTATTTTAGAAGTGAGTAACTGATGCAATTTCAACGACTCATGTTCATTGTGTTTGACATGGCAACAGGGGTAGATGATTGGATGCAGTTCTCGGCTCAAACCTTTAAAATTTCACTTGATCCGAACTGTCAGGTGACACAGGATTTTACTTATTTGGAAGAGATCTAAGATACAGCTTACATAATTTAATTTGCTCCGCATCTTATTTGATATAATTCAAATTTCCGTCATACATGATGGGCCGCGGCTCAAACCACATATTTTCAATATGAAGGTGAGTCTACTGAAGGCACCCATGGGGGTTAGGTGAGGATGGGGTGTACTTTTGAAGCAAATAGATGTGTGATGAACCGTGCGCACAACCGCGAGGCCTGTTTAAATTCTCTTAATATATGTGGTGAGGATGGGGTGTACTTACTTTCGAAGCAAATAGATGTGTGATGAACCGGGCGTAATGCGATGTCATAACATAGATCATCTTGTCAAAGTGGCACCCCCCCCCTAAACTACATTCATAGTGCCTGTTGATGCTCAAAGCAAGTCTATTGGGTATGGTTATAGTAGTAACAAGAAGACAAGAGGAAAGTTGGGATTGTGCATGGTAAATAAAATGCTGCTGCACTCCCAAACTAACAAGACGTAGGCACATACTCAGACACACAACAGATAAACTATATGTACAAAAGTAATGTGAACAAGACAGAAAAATGGAGACGCATAGGCATAGGAAGCATCAACCATATTGGTTAGCGCGGTGAACATGTGGGCGTCCAGGGTATTCAACTATATGTACAAAAGTAATATGAAGACAGAAAAATGGAGATGCATAGGCATAGGAAGCATCAACCATATTGGTTAGTGCGGTGAACATGTGGGCGTCCAAGTACTGGGATTAGCAACATAAGGATATTCATGCCAGTGTATTCAACTATATGTACAAAAGTAATATGAACAAGATAGAAAAATGGAGACGCATAGGCATAGGAAGCATCAACCATATTGGTTAGCGCGGTGAACATGTGGGCGTCCAGGGTATTCAACTATATGTACAAAAGTAATATGAACAAGACAGAAAAATGGAGACGCGTATGCATAGGAAGCATCAACCATATTGGTTAGCGCGGTGAACATGTGGGCGTCCAGGGTATTCAACTATATGTACAAAAGTAATATGAACAAGACAGAAAAATGGAGACGCGTATGCATAGGAAGCATCAACCATATTGGTTAGCGCGGTGAACATGTGGGCGTCCTAGTACTGTACACAGCGCAGTGCTAGCTCACCAAAGTTCAATTCACACGATCACGTGACTTTTTCAGCCAGCAAAAGTTTAACCACAGATAGATCCATTTGCGCCAAACACAAGGAAAATGCTAGTTTAGACAGTTTGAGTTGACTACAAAATTTATAAGAAATCAAAGGGGAGACGCAAAACTTGAATGAGGGGGCCCTCCTCACCAAGTCTTGGTTCCAATAGAAAAGTAGGTAATAAAAAAATAAAGTAAGGTAATTAACTACAAAGATGTTCTGCATTTGAAATGTTAGATGGTGAATGAGATGAGGCGAAACACTTAACTTAGAAATGCGGCAGAATCACAGGATCATCTGCAGGGAGTGAATCAGTCAGAAAATTGTTGGAAGGAGAAGAACTCACTCAAACTGGGCACCAAAAGCACAATCAAATGCGCCACATAAAGTTGAGCCCCCAGACCCAGCAGGAGCTACACTAGGTAGCATGCACTGCGCCAAGTAAAGCCCTCAGACCCAATGCGCAGGAGCTACACTAGGTAGCATGCACTGCGTCAAGTAAAGCCCTCAGACCCAATGCACAGGAGCTACACTAGGTAGCATGCACTGCGCCAAGTAAAGCCCCCAGACCCAGCAGGAGCTACACTAGGTAGCATGCACTGCGCCAAGTAAAGCCCTCAGACCCTAAAGCACAGGAGCTACACTAGGTAGCATGCACTGCGGCGCCCTCAGACCCAATAGAGTTATGTCTGAGGAAAAAAAATCAGTATTATGACCCAAAATCAACCACTCACCATCATAGACGGTGTCAGAGGAGACACCAGTAAGAATAAGAGAAAAATCTAAGGACAAAGGGCGTCAGTAAGAGGCAAGAGAGATCAGTCACTCACCATCATAGACGGTGTCAGAGGAGATACCAGTAAGAATAAGAGACAAATCTAAGGACAAAGGGCGTCAGTAATAGGAAAGAGTGATCAGTCACTCACCATCAGACGGCGTCAGAAGAGGCGACAGGACGCTGGTAAGGACAAATGAGAGTCTAAAAACAACAAGGTTAGCATATGGGGACGGTCAAAGGATTTACTTACTTGTGCTACATATATCCAAAGTGCTGAAAACGCAAAGTCAGTAAGTAAAAGAGTGAAGGAAAGCCACTTACTGTATTCAGAGGCGACTTTGAGAGAGAACCTTTGGTCCTTGCAGGGCTGCAGCCCCTGCAAGGATCCAAAGATAACCTTCAAGTCGCGTCAATAGATATAAAACAATGATAGAACAAGGAGAGAATAAGGAGAGGATTGTGATAGACGTTGTGGAAAGAAAGTTGAACCGTGGGAAGTTGAACTTGGTTGTGATAAACGCGTCACTTTGCAACTGTTTGTTCCACAACAAATTGAGACTCAGCATGTTTGGTTCAGAACACGTCCACAACTCTAAGTCCACTCAAACACGCCCTTCCTCTGTCTATTCTTTCAAATCCGGCTTTCCTATTTCCATTGTCCTTTTCCCCACGCCTCTTATTCACTTTTGACGCGTCCATGGCCCGAACGAAACAACGGCGCGCAAGGCCACTGGCGGATCAGCAGGGCGGGTGAAGTTGTTGATAGGTGGAGATGGAAATAGTTCGGCTGTTGGGCGTCAGGATGCTGTAGAAGTTTGTGAAGGCTTTCGGCACAATGATGTGAGTGTTATTTATATCTTTTTAGAACGTTTAACTTATCCTATCAGTACTGCATTATTTGCAGGGACGGTTCTGTAGACGACGACGTCCTGGTCTTGTGCGACGAATGTCCACAGCGTCGTCTGCACTCACTGTGTCATGATTCCCCTGGCGTTCGCACAGGCGGTCCTTGCGCCCCATGTCACCTTTCGTTGTATCTGCTGTCATATTGCAGGACAGCGCCAAGGCGGCAATGCATTGACGCCTTATTTGGTGAGTTTATGTCTTTTTTGATTGATGTATATACTAACTATCATACAAAGGGATTCTATAGGAACAACAAGCCGGTACTGGACTCGTTCCTCCCCATCCGCGCTGCCCTCGAGATCAACGTCACGTCACAACTCTCTTCCGACACCCTCCTCTTCGTTCATCTCACCCTGGTCGACTACGATACCAACGGTAGCTCGTTCGAACTCGGGCATCAATTTTTGTTGCCCTACTTTCCTCACGCTGGCATGCAGTACCACAAGGTAACTTTCGATATCGGCACCACCTCCAAGGTCAAGACATACCGAAATAGCATGGCGGCCCTGGTCGGCAAACTATCTAGTACCGCATGGAGCCGCGTGGTCTTCGGTATATCTAACCATACTGACAACTCGTCTGGAGACCCATATGTAGGGTATGAAAGAAAGACTTATGTTGCGACTCCGGTTCATGATGTATGTGTTTTTGTTTTCATCTTTGCGTTTCTCATTTGGTTATAGTTTTTGGCCATCATTCTTGGACCATGGCAGGGTCTCATCAACAAGGCGCCAGAGTCATTCCTTTGGCTCTTTTCTTGTGGGGCGCTGGTCAACAATCCGGCATCCTTCGCAAATTTGCATGTTTCGGTTGCGCAGTAAGTACTTCGCTCATTTCTTGCTCAGGACTAACACTACTTTTTTTAATTAAAATAGTCATGGCATTTCGGCCGCCATAGCATTCAATGCTGTCCGTTTTCAACCAAGTTTCTCCGCGCATCTCCTACTTGCTTTCTGCGAGCTCGTCCTCATCCAGCGTGTCTCTGTTCAACAAGCTTTCCCTGACATGCTCGGCCAGTCTTACAAACTCGGCCGTCATTCAGACGTTTTTTTGTTCTTGAAGAAGCATGACCTCAACTCTGTTGACATTTTCAGATACTGCTGGACTCATTCTCACCTCCGCCCCTGGGGCAACTTCCTGCCACTGCAGTGCCCTGACTGTGGTCTGGTAGACGCTTGGACCTCGGTTAATCACAAGAAGGAATATTCGTTTGAGTGCAAGGGCGAAAATTGCAGGAAGGGTTTTGTGTTTAGCCCTCCAGCAAACTCAAGGATGCTTATACCAGGCAAAACTCGTATTTCCAGTTGGATTGAGATCCGTTTGTGACCGCCACTTACTTTGTACCATTGATCTTAGCAGTTTTGTAGTTAGTAGAAAATCTACTTAGAATTATGATTTTCGCTCTTGCTTGCCTGTAGCGCTTTGATAGAAGACTTGTCCATATATAGCAAATATTACAGGTCAAACGCGACCACATGACCCCAAACGCGATCACGTGACTATGTTGGTTTTCGGCCGTCCACATCATACGCTACGGTACTGTCTGTCTACCTACGAAATCTCAATCCTTGACATTTGTATACACTCCGGATTATGTCTTCCAATTGGATTACGAAGTTCAAATCTATTCTTGATCAGCATGAGCAGGAATTCCGGTCCAACAAAGATTCTCCGACACATTGTTCTCGCGTGGTGAAAAAAGTCAAAAATGCTATCCGTAAAGCTCACGGGGATCATACTGGAGTGACCTTACCTAGTTCTTTGAAAAAGGTACTTAATAAGTTCTGGATAATTAAGTTCTTCAATATTTATTTTTATGTACAGGCTATTCGAACGTATTACCACGAGATTGTCGACTCAGACTCAGACTCTGAGAAGTCAGATGAAGAAGCTGAGCCAGATGTGGAGGATGACCATGTTGTGACGTCGGAGGAAAGAGAAGCAGCTGCACGTCCGAAAACTGCACTATTCTACAAGAAAGAATGCAATGAGTGGGATGTCGCCCAGAAGTTGTTCAAGGAAGAGATCAATGACTATGATAAGGCTGAGAGGGCGAGGAAAGGATTGAGTGAGTCCATCAAGCATAGGATGGGACATGCCAGAGAGTGGTTTAGGAATATGACGGCTGAGCAAGAGAAAGAGGTTAAAGATGCAATGGAGAAATGGAACAAAGAGGGTGCGCCTGTGGATATTCAGGCTGTGTAAGTGTTCGGTCATATAGGATGTCCAATTTAAGCTGATTTAATTCAAAGCTATCGGAAGAATAATCTCAAGAAAAAGCTTGAAGATTTTTCGGAGGAACTACGCCGTACCATGGGCTGCCGAGTTGTAATGCTAGTCAGTCACAAGAAGAAGGCTGATAAGTCCTTGGCTGTTACCTTGTCAGTTTTTCGCTATTACCTATATCATTTGCCAGACTAATAGTAACATTTAGGCATGAATCCAAACAGCAAAGTAGCAAGAAAAGTTTTTCCGTCAGCTCTGACGGTATCAAGGAGTGGTCTTCAACAGGTTTTGATTTCTTTGCTGAATGGTCCAAGGCCGAATTCTGTACGTTTTATATTCTACTTGTTGTATTTGGTATAGACTCATGATTTTTCATTAATAAAACAGATCCTACAGCTCAAGTTCTCGAAGAATTAGACATAGATGATTCAGACATCGATTCGGCTGAACCAGAACTTATATTGGACGAAGAAGGATATGCAAAGCTCCCTTCTCATGAGGGCGTGGCTCTCAGGGGACAACAGGATTTGATTAGAAACATTTTCCTTGCTTCGTATAGTAAGTTTGAAGCTTTATTTAGCTTCCGGTTAATTGATTTGTTGGTCTATAGAGGCCTTCACACAGAGCAATAAACCTGTGCCTTGGCGCCAGATTGTCAATAACTGCGCTCACTATCTGGACCCTACCTGTGTTCCTGAGACATTGGTGGTGAGAGACCCTTCGCACATGAGGTCAGAGGATGTAAATTCTCTCTGGCACCATTGGGAGAGACGTAGTATTGCAAGAAAGAAGCTGGTCATTTTCATAAATGCAAAGAAGGGTGATAAGAGGACGGACAGAGCTGAGAAAGAAGAGGGAAAGAAGAGAAAAAAGATGGACTATGTGGAAATTTCGGACCAAGAAGAGTTGAGCTTGGCTAGCTCACATTCTGCAGAGGGTAGGAATGTGTCGACCGGTGCCAGTGACACCCCTGCCTCTATCCTCTTCAATAAGGTCTATGATGAACGCTGGATGTTTTTACGAGGCCTCAGCATGGACGACAACTACCATGAATTGGTGGACGCCACTGATGATTTGTTCGAGGCCACTAAGGATTCATCAAAATCCTCTAAACAGATGGTGAGTAACTTGAATTTTTGATTGGATACTCACCGTTCTAAAGATTCAATTAAAGGACCATGGTGACTTGCCCTCTTGGGCTAAATGGTCTTGGAAGCATCGTTATCTTCCAAAGGACATTCATGAATCTCGGATGATGCTGGAAACGACCCTAACCAAACTAAGGAAGGCCAATATCTCAAATGTGACATCGGCTGTCTGTGTGGTGTTAGGATTGGGTATGCTCTTCAGGGAGTGTGGTCATGTGATTGAGTATGAGGAAGATGAGGCTTCTTCAGATACCCCTGCCTACCTTGCTAACTCCATCTTGGATGTCTCAGCCGTACCTCTCCTGAGGGCAGCAGTATCTGATGTCTTGGCCTCTGTAGTTGCCATGATCGAGTTGGATATGAAGGACAAGTTGGAGGTTCAGGACATAGAGATGGAGCAGGAGGAGGAGGAGGAGAAGGAAGCTGAAGTGGAGGAGGCGGAGGCAGAGGCAGAGGAGGCGGAGGAGGACAAGGAGGAGGAGGAGGACAAGGAGGAGGAGGCAGAGGAGGAGGAGGACAAGGAGGAGGAGGAGGAGGAGGAGGAGGAGGAGGAGGTGGTGGTGGTTGAAGTGAAGCAGACTAGGAAGAGATCCGGAACCCAAATCCCCTCTCAAAACTCCAAAAGGGCTAAGACTGAGCCTAACGTTTCTTCAATCAAGTCCAAGAAGCCAGTCAAGGCTGAAATTCGACGTTCTACAAGGGCAAGACAACCTACCAAGAAAAATGCGAATTTATAGATAATGTGTAGTATACTGCTTAGTTCTTCTTAGTTAGTCAAAATACCACTTGTGACTTGACTGTAATATAAGAAAAATATCACCGGCCTGCACAGATTATCATCATGTAGGACCCTGGCTGGCCGATACAGAATTATCACAACTGCCGCGGCCGCTGGGAGTATACCTACTGTAGGGAATGGCCGGCCGACATACATTTATCACCATGGCCTTGGCCGGTGGGGGTATACCTACTGTAGGGTATGGCCGGCCGGCACACATTTATCCCCACAGTATTGGCCAAAGAACACCTCTTCATGCAAGCCTCCAAATTTACCTTAAGCTTAAAATCAACCAAAGTAAACTCCATTAATGCTGTTGTCAAGTCGAAATGACCTGTTGTGGAGTGCCCTCCAGTAGACATTGTGTGATGAGAAAAAGAAAACAATTGAGTTGACCACTGTTAAGTTTATCTACATTTGTACAACAATGGCCAATACTGAGTTCTTGATTTTCATCTGGCCGGCTGTACACCACAGGGGTATGCCCAGAACGGCTGATACTGAGTTGATACCTTTACCCCCGGCCGGATGTACCCTACATGCGTACAGCCATAACGGCCGATACACTAGTATTCTCAATTTTACAACTGGCCGGCTGTGACCTACATGGGTACAACCACAACGGCCGATATTGAGTTGATGCCTTTACATCCGGCCGGCTGTACCCTACAGGGGTACATCCCCAAATTGTGGCCAATACTGAGGTATCTATTATATAGTGGACTATATGGGTTCGGCCTGCATGTGTTCTACATAGTCATGTCATTAACTAGTATATCTTATTATATAGGGGACTTAGATATAGGCTTCTCTACAGGGGTACATCTACAACGGCCAAGTTGATACCTTTACATCCGGCCGGCTGTACCCTACAGGGGTACATCCCCAAAGGCCAATACTAAGGTATCTATTATATATATTGGACTGTATAGGCTCGGCCAGCATGTGTTCTACATGGTCATGGCATTTACTAGTATATCTTGTTATGTATAGTGGACTTAGATATAGGCTCGGCCAGCATGTGTTCTACATGGCCTTGGGTTTACAATGTGCTAACCTATCTATTACATAGTATAGTGGACAATACAGATTCGGCCAGCATGTATTCTACATGGACCGGCCGAGGACAGGCTGGCCATGATTCTATGAGGTTTTTGCATGTCCGGAGCCATGGTTCTACGTATATAAATGACTGAAGTATGTGAGCTACGTCCGTCGATGTTGAGCGCGTTTTCTCCCGCGGTCGCTTGCTGTTGTCACACGTACGGTCTCGACTCTCAACTCAAACCACTCGCGCACTCCTGTGTCTTGGTTGTTGGAGCCTGCTCGGGCTTGTCAAGGATAAGGATGTCTTACCCGTAGCTCGTTTGCCAGATGTCGAGGGTGATGAAAAAGAGCTCGAGGATGGATGGGACTCAATAGTTTTATTATAGCGCTACTACTTTACATGTATCTCCTGTGGCCCGTGAATGCAAAGCTTACCTCCTCGATACCCGTTCTGAGACCCGTACCCATTGGTACCCGTGGGTACACGGGTACGGGTACGGGTAGAGCTCTTGATACCCGCGGGTATACCCGTGATGATGCCTAGCAGAGAGCCGCAGTGGTGGGTAGACATTATGCCACCAAAGTTCTACAGATGAATATTTTATTGAACTCGTGGAGGTATCATGGCGAGGTTGGAGGGGTCAAGCTCGATGTAGCGTGGATCGTCCAAGTATGCAATATACATGTGAGTACTGGTTTTTTCGCATAAACAACAGAATGCTGGCCCTTGAATGACTCTGTCAGAGTACCGTCAATGGAGCCAAATGCTCTACTGTTCCACAGAAATTTGTTGTCGCATCCTTGCGGACTCATTGTCCTGAAGGCTACAACTTGCCGCGAAAGGGGGTAAGAGGCACAGTCATCGCGGCTACACGACATGGGATCTGTTGTGAGACGCCAAAGTTGAGGATGTGACAGTCCTTCGTTGGTTGGAGACGGTGCAGGTAGCTGCGTGACAGGACAGCGAAGGTGCAGGAAGGGTGCATGAGGTACTCCGGCTGTGAAGAGCAAGATGAGAACCAAAGCGAAACACTCAGACAAGCGCACCTCATTTGTGGGAATTTACGCCTCAATGTCATTGTAGCATTCAGCACGGACGACAGGTCTTTGTGCCACCCGAGTTCCTTAAGCAAAGTCTGAACTTGCTGACCGAGCCGTATAGCTGGTTGCAGGCGGCTGTCATTTTTTCGAGTCATCAGTCTCTGAATAAATAGTCAGCCTACTTTAAGATGTATGGTTCACTCGAAAATACTAACTTGCTTACATTAGTCGTGGCAACTGCGAAATCACAGCCAAAGTTAGATTGAGCCTATCACCATCATCACCAGACTGGCTATCTATGAACCTACGAAGTAGCTGGAGATATGACTTGCTTGATCGATTAAGGAACCCCATCTGGGATTATCGGAGACTAGGGTCATAGTAATCGAGGGTGAGGGAGCGACTAAATTTGGGGGACGTATCACGATGGTGATCTTGATATACCGCCGCCACCATCGCACGGCTTTTGGTCTCCCTTGGTCAGCCTGTAAGGATGATATCTGTTCTTTTGATCGAAGCAAGTATTTTTGGATGCTACAACGATTTCCTTCGGTCATAGTCACCGAACCATGCTCAGTCCGATAACGCAATGAACAGATCATGGAGTATTTGCTAATAAACCACTGGCACATCCTGAGTAATGACAAGATCCGCCGACAAACAACTTGCTTTGGAAGCTTGACTGACGAGAGATTCACTATCAGCCACACCATTACACCCTAAAAACATGAGAATCAAGCCGACCAAAAGAACCAAAAACGAATCATAATTTTCGTCAGCGTCCACTTGCTACAACAATAGCCATACTTCAGGATGACCGACCGATGAGAGTATTGTGACAAGAAGTGAACCAGTCACGGACTCAAAACGACTGTGGCCGGCAAGGAGTGGCGACACGGCGAAGGTCGAACAGAAATTCGGTAGAGAACTCACCATCGAGATATCGACCAACGCCACGAGTGCCCGAATTCACAAAGAGTAGGGAATCAGCAGAAGAGTCATCTCGTGCGACAGATATATTTAGGCCCTCAAGTATATATAAACGACATGATGACGAAGAAGGACTGTACAGTGTGTTGCATATGAAGATGATAAGACTCAGCGGGACTTTTGCATCCAAATACGGTGAAGCGTACGGATATGACAGTCACTTTGCCTAATTTGGATGCAAAGTCCCAGTAAAGGTAGCGAGGCTGAGTTTTTCAAATACTCGTACTGCAGTTTCATATGCAACACACCCCATCCCTGTGACTCGGTCGTTCCAGTTGCAAGACACCATGGGAAGATGTATCATGTCACTATACATATCCTGGACCAGCATGCAAAACCACGGTTTTTTTCGATTTGAACAGGTCCACAAATATATATCCATGGCCAGCTACTATGAGCTCAAGGTAGCGGGAATAGAATGATGAGTAAGTTGTTGTTTGGCGAGGCAAACAAGTACTTACTTGACTCAGGCCATCAACCTCAGGTCAGTGCCCGCCCAGCACCTTTCCAGATGTTGCCTTTCTGGTCAGCTTCTCTCTTCGTCCATGGACAATCGGCATCGTTCTTGATTGTGCAGGCTGCGGTGCCTGTCATTCCTCTTTCGATCTGTCGCAGCGGCCTGAACCGAAACTCGGGCAAGCCGATGGCAAAGGTATGTTCTCACTGTGTGGTTGATTGATGTCAGATTGACAGTCTAATGACATTGATCCATCAAATGTATTACAACTACTGTATAAGTGGGATACATTCACATTTTGAGACATCCTGTGCTTTTAAAATGCTCCCGACGTCCATGGAAGTAAGTCTTTGGCACTGTTGCAGACAGTGAGCAGGCTTGATACACGCAGCGACTTTCATATTCCCGATAGGCCTGTCGTGTCCCAGACTTTGTCCCCAACCGGCCATTTCCGAGATATCCTCCAGGCTCTCAGGCTCATCCGATGGGTGGGACAGGGATAAGTCGATCTATCTGGTTGAGATCTTTAGCCATGACTAGGCTCCTTTCTCCGGGAATTTTTGGAACAGGACCAAGTAGATCCAGGTCTCAAGAGCTTCGCCCAGCTCATGCGCTGCTGAATCACACTCGAACCGGCACGACCATGCTGACCTTTACAGGTAGTACCTGGTAGTTTTTTGATTCGACCTCCCGATATACATTGACTCCATCAAGTACTCGGGAGTTCGGCGATCAGCCCAAGTGTGCAGTCCGAGAAGATTATTTTAATACTGACTTGGCAGTTTCCGCAACACCTTTACATACTTCCATTATAGGTCCTATCAGAGCATTCGTCGGATCCTCTGATACGTATCGGAAGTATTTCGTGGGCTTACCATGTGCTTCAAATGTTCGACTTGTAGTGTTCGAGTTTGCTAATACAGAAATTACTAGGGTTGATATACTTGGCTCTGATGGCTAGTTGGCGGTTCTGATCTACTAGGTCACTGATGTGACGAACTGGGCCTATGGATTCCCTAAGGTACGTCGTCCATTGCCGCGTGTATTCTTAGGGGATCTCACTGGAGAAGGAATCTCTTATCTAAGCACCGTGGAAGCCACTCCTCCAGTGCCATAGCCAAAGCAAAGGCGCGTCAAGTGCTACATAGTATATTCTTGGATGTCACAGATGTAACGAAAATTTAGCAGGTGGCACCTATTGGGCACTTACTTGGCTGCAACTATGGCTCCAGTTCGTGATCTCGTTTGGTCAGTATCACATGGATGGTTAACCAGAACTCCATATCCATCCAATCGACATGCGACTCACTCCGTATGAGCAAGACTCAACTGCCCCGAATGGTTCAGCTGAGTTGTTCATCCCCGATATGGCGGGTACAATCGTTGCAGTCAAACTACCTATGAAGCGTGATCCTCTCCGTATCAGGTTCGTCGAGACTTCTATCTGCCATCCCATCCGCATTCCGTGCTGCATAAAGAGAAAGTGGTGCTGTGCAATAATGTATTGTCGGCCATTGACTCCCGTCCTGTCACTGTTTTACTGCAACAGGAATTATCGCGATGTTTTCCAAATCACGCCTGACATGTCTACTGTTTCTCTGTTTCGTTACCCGCACTATTGCAGTGTTCGACATGTCATCGAACCAGAATGTCAGTTAGCATGTCCTCTTTCTTGATGCGTGATTGACAACTTTGACTAGCTGGCTGTGTGAGTGAATCACGAATATAATACGCATATCTCCGTTTCCAACTGACATATGGGTTGCAGGTACTGGGGTCAGAACTCGTATGGAGCTGTGAATCCAACCGATACTGCAAATTGGCAGCAGCCTGATCTCTTACTATTGCAACGTTGGCCTATTCCCATATTATACTGGAAAATTTACCTAACGTCTTAATCACAGGACACTGTGATCGACACCTTCCCGGTAGCCTTTCTGGACGAGTTCTACTCGACAGGCAATCTTCCATCCATCAACCTTGGAAATGTAAGTTCTCATTTCTGATTGCCTGGACCTGTCTAACCTGGCTACAGACTTGCAATACAGGCCGATGACCCTATTTTTCCAGGGACGAACCTCCTCAATTGCTCATTCCTCGCATCAAGTATCGAGTTTTGTCAAGCTGCAGGAAAAATCGTCACGATGTCGTTGGGAGGAGCAACAGGTTCTATTGGCTTTACAAATGATAGTGAAGCAACAGCATATGCCCAGACAATATGGGATCTTTTCCTGGGAGGTTCGAGCAGCATACGTCCTTTCGGGTCCTGCTGTTTTGGATGGGTAATAATGCATCAACCCCTTAAGAAATGTGCGATCTGACTCTAAATCCAGCATTGATATGGACATCGAAGGTGGTTCTCAGACTGGATTTGTATCTTTCTTGTCTGCCCTTCGTACCTTAATGGATGGTGGCTAGTAAGCCGTAATGTCGTTCCACAGGCTTTTGATTTAGCCTTCTAACAGCCTTTACAGGTACTACATCACTGCGGGTTCGGTTTCTGATGCTTCACACGACGACCGTTACTGATACTGTGAGGATTTATCAGCGCCTCAATGTCCTTACCCCGATGCCTACATTGGTACTACCTCTGGATCAATTTGGATTTGACGCTGTATATGTCCAGTTTTGTGAGTGATATTTTCAGCTTGAGTCTCTGCGTCTCACACGCTTTTAGACAACAACTATTGCGAATTGACCAATTACAACGACTCGAATGTAAGCATCCTAAAGGTCGAATTGATTATCATCGGCTAACAATATGAACCGTAGGATTGGGACTTTAGCACATGGTATAGTGATCTCGTTTGACTGGCCGAAGTTTTCTTGGCCTGACCAAAGCACAGGGACAACTGGGCAGGAGACGGTATCCCCCAATCCGAATGTCAAAGTCTACATTGGTGCCCCAGCATCAACGAGTGCAGCTGGATCCGGATATGTCAGTCCATCGACGTTTCACGCCGATCATCCAGCAAACAATGGCCCAATATTCATCTTTCGGAGGCGTCATGCTGTGGGACGCGTCTCAGGCATATGGTAAAGCGGTTATATACTGCCTCTATACACTTATGACTGAATTTGCTCTTCAGCAAACAGCAGATACGACGTCTCTGTCAAGGATGCACTGTTAGGCAGTGTGTCTGCCCCTCCCCCGACGACCACGACTGTGCCAACTACTACGACCACGACTGCGCTGACCACTACCACAACCAGCACCAGCACAACGTCAAGTCCTTCTCCCACAACGACATCTGGGACTGGTTCTTGCACTGGTGTGGCGGCATGGCAAACTGGTGTTGCTGTGATTTCAATTACATATTGCGCAGTTCTGGGAGTCTAATCACTTTACTTAGTATGTTGGAGGCGACGAAGTTACTTATGGGTGCGTGTGCAAGTTGACTTGCGCTCGTGGATTGGAACCTAATGTATAATAGTGGGGACCTCTGGACTGCAAATTGGTGGTCGGAGAATGATATTCCGGACGGTAAGTGAAAGTTTCTGGTGTGACACTGCTAGTTTTACTGACACTATTCGGGATGATCTTTAGGCACTTCCGGTGACTGGACGAACGATGGCGCATGTGCATAACCATTCTGCCTCGGCACGTTTTCGTTAGAGGTTGTTGTTGTCGCTAGACTGCTCAAGCCCAGCCTAATTTCTCCTACCTATGCATAACAAATATTCATACTATGACCTGTCTTTGTACCATTGGTTTTCAATGTTGATGTAGTTCCCTGCTATTTCTTGCCCCTCTCGAGTAGCTTACGATAGATGAGCAGTAGGGCCACTGACGTGGCAAAGCCCGCTACCTCCGAGTCCAAGTTTGCTTGCGGGAAGGTTGGTTTTCACGCTTGTCCTTGCCAGATACTTAACAGTCCTATACCATAACGGTGCTCACCCCGACACTTTCAGTTCTAATCAGGTAAGGTGGAGCTCTCGACTATTTACAGCGAGATTGAGCTAGTCCGTAAACTGATATTAAGTTTTGGACAATTGTGGTGGACTAGGGCAAAGGCTGTGTGCAGAGAACTCGATGATGTGTGTTGTTGTGCTACACTATCAGAACAGAAGCTGACTGCCATGTGAAGGTTTAACCGATGCGGAGGTGGCCAAATCAGGAAAGGTTTAAGGTCCGCGTAAGTAATTTACGAGAGGTCAAGTCGACACTGACAACCACATTTTAGAATTGACCAGGCCTATTCCTGGCGATAGGATGGCATAAATTTAGTCACAGTTAGGGCAGCCTGGGGAACCATCATTTCATCAACAAGCTACAATGTCCTCTCCCAAAGTCTGGTTCAGTAAGTGTTTCCTCTACTCACTAGCCTTAATTCGATTGATACTAGGCACTATGCACAGTAACGGGGACGTCATCAGGATTCGGAAGATCTATGACAGAGTATGCGCTCAACTAAGGCGACATCATAGTAGCAACCCTCCACAAACCACAAGCTCTATCCGATCTCACAGCCCGGTACCCAGCAGACAAGCTCCTTGTACTCAAAGTCGACGTCACAAAGCAAGAAGACATCAACGAAGCATTCACGCGCACACATTCGGCATTCAGATGGCTAGACATAGTGTTTAACAATGCGGGATATGCACTTATCACAGAAATTGAAGGCATGCCCGATGATACAGCGTGTGAGATTTTCGAGACAAATTTTTGGGGTGTGACAAACATCAGTTGCACTGCAGTGAAATTTTTTAGGGAGGTCAATGAAGCAGGCAAGGGGGGGACGATTCTTCAGGTCAGTTCGGTTGGTGGGTTTCATGTGCTCCCTGGGTTGAGTTATTATGCTGCGACGTGAGTGTGGTTTGAATTTGATGTTGGTTGAGATGATGCTGATGGGGTTTACAGCAAACATGGTGGGAACCTGGATGCGTGTAGAGTGGCAAGTGCTGATGATTGACCCGATGTATAGCGCTGGAGGGGTTCTCAGATGGTCTCGCCAAAGAGCTACCAGCTTCCTGGAACATAAATGCACGTCATTCTCTTCACCAATAAATTTGTACTCACGACAAGAAAACAGATCTGCATCATCGAACACGGGGCATTCCACACAAACGGAATCACTGCAGGCATTTTCCCATTTTCCTCTAACAAACATCCAAAAAACATTGATTGAGAAGATAGAAATTTCCTCTCATGTTGCCTGTCAAAACATTGAAAAAAAATAATTCATGTGTTAAAGATTTTCTGTGCATGGGACATGATGCAAAAATTGGACATGTTCCTTCAAGGATAATACTGAATTTTCTATCTATTGTCTTTTAAATAACAGTTTATAATAATGTTAAATTTTTTGTCCAAATATACTATGTTTTTCAAATGTTCTGTGTATATTTGAAAACACAGACCAGAAATTTAACCTCATTGTAAACTGCTGTTTAAAAGAAAATAGATGGAAAATCCAGTATTATCCTTGAAGGAACATGTCCAATTTTTGCATCATGTCCCATGCACAGAAAATCTTTAACACATGAATTATTTTTTTTCAATGTTTTGACAGGCAACATGAGAGGAAATTTCTATCTTTTCAATCAATGTTTTTTGGGTATTTCTTTTGGAGAAAAATGGGAATATGCCTGCAGTGAACAAATGGGGCACATGTGTTACTGCAGCATCCAGCATACGCCGACAAGACCTTTGCGAGTTCCGTGTTGCGTCAGATGCTAGACAGTGTAGTTTTCGAAGGAGATGCAGAAAAATTGACGCACACTGTGTACAAGGTCGTGCAGGGAGGAAAGATACCGAAGCGGTTGCCCATGGGTTTGGATGCGCTTGGATTGCTGAATCTTAAAATTGAGAATTTGAAGGCAACTGTGGATGAAACGAAAAGATGGTCAGTGGATTTGAAGAGAGCTGATGGGGGAGTCGGGATCCTCCCACTGCCTGTCTGAGTACTATACCAGTAGCTTTGGTGTTTGAGTTCAATCATGTTGTGGCGAACGATGCCAATAGCAATTAGCATTGATGGCTTCAATAAGTACAAAAACTTGCACAGCAATATTTGTGATGAAGCTCGATTGTGAGTACGTACTATGGCCTTCAATTTTCCTCACCAGTTCACTGATGGCCTGGTGGTCAACTGGAGTCCTGGACACTGGTCTAGAACAAAGTGTAATTGAAGTTCTCTACCGTATCGGTTATGTCAGAAACATGCATCGTCCGGACATTCATGTGCTCCCTCGATTCATCAATACTCAATGCATTACAGAGTCATATTCAAAGTTCTCCAATTCCAACTCGATGTCCAGCACTCCCGTTTCTCCCTCTGCTCCATATTTTCCTTCAGTTTTCAGACCGCATCTTTCAACAAGTTCTTTCCTCTCTTCTACTCCACAGGCTCGTTCCCATAGCCCAGTCGCGTCTCATATTTTCACTTCCCCCCAGTTCAAAATAGGAACAGTTGTGATTCATGGAATAGCTCAAACTATGATCTTGACAACCCTAGAGGCTAGCTTAGAGTGGAAGAAGGATACGGTTAGATTACTTGGCAGGGTGAATTGGTTTTCGGTTTTCGTCAAGTGATTGACCCAAAATTCTTCCTGCACCTTGGATATGCTACTCTCTCATTTTATTATGCCTTTCAATGACTCAATTCCGCTTCTGAACCTTCTTGACAAGGTTGCACGCAGTATCATGCTGCCGAAGGCCCAAATGTCTGACCCCATTTGTCACCATGACACGCGCCAAACTGTTCGAACCTGGCCCGTGCAAGAGCAATGGAGGAGCAGAGGAAGCCTATTATCAACCAGAATGCGTCTTTCTCAGCGGCAATGTACATTGACCAGCAGATTTGAGCAAATGTACTGAGCGCAACGATACTTTTAGATGTACTCTAACCTACCATAAACAGTATCAGCCAGTCCAGCATGAATTTCAAGTTCATGACCAATGCAAAGGATGACCATAGCAAGAGCATTGCTTGGTATGTCTTTCCTTCCAGTCTACCCCCTTATCTGAATATACGCAGCCTTTTGCACTGTCTGTAATGACATGAGCACACTTTTCACCACCTGTACCTGCGTCCTGCTCACTTACGTCATTCAACGGAACATTCCCTTGCTCCCTCGACACCCAGCTCATCAACTCCCAATGCCTCTCAGAGTAATATACAAAAGTTCACTGCATCCTCCAATACCAATTCCACCTTTGACAGTCTCGTTTCTGCATCGACGCCACTCCGTCTGTCGTTGCTCACGATTCTAACTATAGCAACGTTGCATACACCCTCTTCCCTCGTCTCCCATCAGATATCGTGTTATGGTATCCCTTGCGTCTCCCGTGACTGCATCCCAGAGTACACTTTCCATGTCCTCGAGTACACCTGTTGCACCTCTGCTCGCTACCCAGACATATCCATGCACGCTTCGCCATGCTGCATGTAGGATCTCACTTGGGAGTTTGAGGACTGTGAGTCCCGTTTTATCTGGCATGGCGAGAGTGGGATGGTTGCGCTTGGGAGTGCATTTCAGCTTTCTTGATTACATTTCTGATGGTCTGTGAGCAGCACTCGTAGACATCTCTTTGATGCTTCATTTTTGATTTCTTTGTCCCCTCTGACTTCATCTTTGTATATCTTGGATTTCGATGTACTTGTATGTCTTTTACGATCACTCCATCTGCTTTATCTGACGAGTTGTTTTGATTTCTTTATTTTCTCCATTTGTTCTGTCTTTTCTGTTTGACAACTTTCTTTCTTTGTGTCTTTGTTTGTCGTTTGCAGGTTGCTTATGTTTCTATTCGTCCTGTTCACCTCCACCGGGCACTGGCATATCTAAGGGACTGGCCTTACCGGACTCTGCAGAGGTGAAATGCTATGAAGGAGGTCAGCGGCCTACTGCTGAATAGCAACATGACCTACTGATGAGGGTAAGGAAAGAGAATGTAAGCCGGATGCCTGTGAATACGTACAGGTCCATGCTAGCTTGGCTAAAGGCTGGAAGGTTATGAGTAGACACCTATAGAATGGGGACTAACGGCTTACCCTAACCACAGCATTAAGGGTGATTAAAAGTGGCTCTGAATCCCCCAGACCTGTCTGCATGCTCTCCACAAATTCCTGCCATGACACATCATCATATAGGACATCACCTTGATACATGCTCAGTTCCGACAGTCTGATGGCATGATCATTAGTGCTGTGCTGGAAGGCCAGGCCATGCGCCTCCACTCCAAAGGCTTCTGAGCATACGTGAATGAGCTGCTCAAAGGGATTGAGCAAAGAACAATTCACCCAGATCTCGCTGCCAGGCATACAGATCCTCACCCTCTGCTGTCTCTTCATGGGGGGCATGTAGAAGGCTGCAGCATATGCACAATTTACAATCAAATTTTTCACATTCTGACAAGTGATGCTGTAATGCTGCTACAGATAGTCCCACAAGTTCATGCATCCCTAGAGTTCATGCATTAGCTCTAGCACATGCAATTCTGCAGGGAATATTCATGTATGTTACATATGGGTTCCTCCCAACATAATACACATGACCATGTTTTTTGCTTGGCAAAAAACAAAGTGGATCTCGTGCCATGGCCAAGTTATGGGTGTTTGAGGCTGGTTTTGTGCTAGTGTTCCATGGATAACCCTCTGAGGGGTTATATTGAGTCGCGAAAGACCAACTGTTCATTTCATTGTAAACTATTAGTTTTTATACTATGTACGCTAATATGAGATAACTGGTCTGTTAAGTACCTATGCACGCTGACTGATAATCTTACAAAGTATTACTACAGCGGGAAGGTCCGTGTTAGCACTCGCATCTTATTCAACGCATGTTCCGATTCCAACAGGTTATCCACCAGACCCAAATGAGGGTCAGTTATCCACCAGTGAGTATGGTGGATATCCACCGCCAGTAAAACCGGCCCAGCGATTCTGGGCGCTGCAAAATTTAGCTTGATTTACAAGTATAGATCTATCCTACACTCTATGTCATGTCCCAGTCTGCTTCAGTCAAGACCTTCTCTCTTGCACCAAAGTGCTTGCTGGCAGAAGAGTGACAGTGTTCTTCGGTGCTGCAGGTGCCAAATCCTTGTCAGCAAGTACATCAACTAGCTTCATGGAGTCAAGATTGATGATACTGGCAGCATCAAAAGCCTCACCATCAAAAGAATCTGCTTTTTTGGAGCCATCTTCAGCTATATCCTCAGGGTCAGTGACATCCAACTCTGAGTCATTGTTCTCCATGTCTGGCTTGTCAGGTGCTTGATCTGCAAAATCATCATCCACATCAGAATTTTCACTGTCATTGTTGTCTCCCTTCCCTTGCTTGTGCTTGCCACCAAAAATAGTCGATGACATATCTCACCATTTGACAGTTGGTTTCTTTTTTGGAGGTGGTGCCTAGTAGTGAGGTCCATGAGTTGCAGATAAATGAAACTATTGGTGTAAAATCATAGAGGGGTTATATCTGTACCAACTACAGATTTGGACTGTCCTAACAAGTGTTTCACCTGCTGCTGACTGCGAAGCAGTGAGTTGAGCCATGTGAATGTTTGAAGTTCACAATATTATGTCATTTTTCGAGTCAATGTTTGACCAAACAAACATTGACCTGACATCGCATGAAGTTCCGCCAAAACAAGTAAGCTTAAATCCTAGTGCGAGCTCGCTTCAAGCAGAAACAAGCTTGTAGACCTGGTATTTAAGCTTTTTAAGTGTATTTGATGTATATTTAATACAACCCCATACACCCACATGATTTTCAGTTATCCATGTTATCCACCTATGCATTTTGGCCTTTGGTTATCCACCAAGTTATTCACATGGATGACAGGGTGGATATCCACATGTGTGGATAACCAGGTGGATTTCCATGGAACACTATTTTGTACAGGTCTTTGAATGCCCTGATGTGAAGTGCACTTCCATCAGTCCACCATTCCTGCCAGCCATTTTAGACACGCTGCCCTGTGGGTGTGATGACTGTATGAGCTATCAGTGTATGGTAAATCTGCGGTGTACATGTATTTAAAGCATACTTGGCTGCCGGAGGCAGCTTGTACAGGAATTGGGAGGGATGCAAACAAGGTGAGTAATGATTAACTGATGTGCTGGTTGATCAATATCTGAGTTGTTGGGTGCCTGTTGATGGGGGCAAGGAAGACAAAGGCAGTTTGAAAGGCAGTTCACTGCCACTAAGCAGTGAGGGATCAATCATACCCACACTCTCTGAAGAAAGACTATCGGGGAGCACAAAATCCAAGCTAGCATCAAGGTTATGTGAAGTGGCAGCATACGTGTCTGTGAGCTGCAGTGAAGGAAACTCGGATACCAGTCTTGGGCTAGGAGGTACTCCAAAGAAACTGTCTTCTGTATATTCTCACGTAACTGACACTGCGTCAGGAGGCAGCTGTGCTGTGTTGTGCAAGAAAACAATGAATGAATTTGGTGCAGACCAAAGAGAATCGCCAAGGTTGTTTGATCTATCAGATGCAGACACACTCGCAGCAGCAGAGGTATCGAGATTAGATGGTTTAGGCATGTGTGCAGCTGAAAATGTTTCAATCGGTGATGCTAAACTACAATGATTCAGGTACTAATGTTAAAGATGTGATCATTGGTGAGGCTCTTGCTGTGATGGTCAGGGCACTACCACTTGAGGAAGCTCCCTTTTATGTAAATTATGGAGGCACGATCTGTTCAAATTTCCCCTCTTGATTAGGCAAGCAAAGGTGGACCTCTACTCGAGTCCTTGCCACATGTCCTTGAACACTGGTTGTTCAGAAAGCGCCAATGTCTTGCCTTCTTTTTTATCTCAAGGCCCAAAGTGTCGATTTAAAGGCATGTTTCCACCACTAATTCTGATAACTAAATTTCAGCATACATTAGATTCTCACCATCACCCCAAGCGTCTGTGATGCCCTTCTCATGGGAGGATTATCTAAGGCTGAAAAGATAGTCTCGCAAGAGATCATGGCCAACCCCAGCAACTACATTTCCTATGCCACTTGCTCAATTGTTATGGCATGCAAACTCAACTGGCACAATGTGCCTCCCAAGTCTGCAAGACACCAAGATGTGATAGTCCGTGCCTATGTTGACATCTCCAACTCTGGAGTCACTCAAAATTCTGGTTCAATAGTTGTTATGGATACTAACTACCTGATAGAATTGTCATCTGAATTCATGTGTGTATATCTCAAAGTTCACTCAGCAAACTTACACTTCTTACCACCATCCTTTCCAGTGTTCTTTCCTCCATCATCATCTTCCTGCTTTGCAGAGATGGAGCAGATGGTGTAGCATACAGCCCACAGTGTCAACCACCAGCACCAAAAAGATGGAGGCCAGGCGTGCAGAGCAGAAGGGGAAAAACTATGGATGCAAGGAGGAGCAGAAGTTCTTCAAAAGAGGCTTGGCGAAGGTCAAAAGGTGGCTGAGCAGAGGCCTGTCAGCGCTGCAGCTGGGCCGTCTACTGAGGTGACCCCTGCCAAAGAAACCATGGCTGCAATGGACTGATGGAAGTATGTGAGGGAGATGGTGCTCTCCCTGGAGGGGGAGATATAACAGTGGCACTGTCTGACAGCTCCCACCCAATATCACTTTCGCCTATTCTTTTGTTGGCCGAGTACCATACTACCCATTGTAGTAGGGAGGTTTGGCTTCTAGGGGTCTGCCTGAGGTGCCAGGGGTCCTGCCTGGGCCTCGAGGCACTAGGTATATGTACCTAGTGCATGTTTGTAGTCAGTCCTCACCCTATTCCACCTGCGTTTGCCTTCTCCTTGGTCCGAGTCCCTTGTCCAGTGTGGCCCTCTCCACCGTTCCATTCACTAACTATTCTGTTCCCATCTCTATCCGATATCAGACATACAGTTGACCTTATATACAGTCCATAGTCATAGAGGGACCCTAGTGTGTTTTGAACCCCCAATTCAGACTTTCATTCTGTCACTTTGTTTGAAAGCACTCTTGTCACATGTGCTGTTGTCTTCAAGCCTTCCGGCTAAATAGTCAACATCACATAGGGAATTGGTGCATATGCAGTGTTACAACAATCTAATGGACAACAGGTATACATACAATGGCATACGCAATGGACAGTTCCTACAATAGATTTCACCCTACATTTTGACCTCCCTCCTATTTTTCTCTCTGACAGGTCTTTTTGGTTTTCCAATCATCAAAGGTATGTCTCGCACGTCCTTCACCTTGTATATACTGATGATCCATATTTCATTCTGTATTTCTTAGGGCGCCCACATGCTCGCTCGTTAGTTTGCTGTTATGTGTGATGATAGGGGAGCTCACACCTGGGAGCTTACGGTTTATGCTTATTCGTGCTTATGCTTACACCCCCCAATACTATCTGATTTGTACATGGGTATAAACAAACCAAAATACATTACATGCACTGTCACATCCAGTATATTCAGTGAGTGCTGTGACCACCAATGTCAAGTGCTCTGCCAGTGGATTATTGATCATCCAAGTCTTGTTAGCATCATGAGAAAGAAGGACCTTCCACCCCCTCCTATTCCTGATGTCCACTTGTCCATGGATATGACATGGAACTTGCTGTCAGAGGTCAAGAAAGACAAGAACAGGCTTGTTTTACTGGGGAAGTGGGACAAGAAGGAAGTAAGTAATATTCACTTTCGGATCTCCTCAGCACTGTCTCAGGATATTCTGGACAAGGTAAAGCAGCACATCGTCTCCTGGCTGGGATGAATTTGATGAAGATGATTCCTAAGTCCCCTGGCTGTATACCCTTCTAATTTTTCAACGCTCTTCAATACACTCATTCACCATGTGACTCCTTTTACCACTTGCTTTTATCACTCACTTTACACTTGCTTTTATGGTTAGTTTTAATGCTAGTTCACAGATGTTTAGATTTAGTTTAATTAGTTAGCATCTGTTGAAATGCTAGTAGTTCTTCGACCAGGAGCACCACAGCCTCTTCGGGGGATAATTCTGGATTTGCCAGGTTACAGAGAACCATTGTCAACATATATGCATGTAGATACTGCTCAGTGCTCATGGAGAGAAATTTGTGCCATCTTTGCTTGCAAGTTGTTAATTGATGACAAGCAGTAACTTGGTACTGTGTATTATATAATCTGTATCTGCACAAACTGGGGGGTTATAAGTGTTACGAATGATGCAAGTTCGCAACTGGAACTTGGATGGGGGCTCTTGCTAAGCCTGCTGAGACCAGTGGGCATTCAATAGCAAGAGTTCACAGCAAATAGCTTCGTCGGAAGACAAAGGTATTTATCAACGATTAGGACGGCGTGTCTCTAATCGCGTTCCTTGCTTAAGGCTTCTAGCAGATAGGCAGGTAGAACCAAGTAGATTCAAGTTAGAGAATACAAGTGATACCCTACTGGTATATATAGGTAGGAAGTGGTTGAGGGCAGGACTGCTGAATTAGTGGTAAGGGTAAAGGGGAACAAGTCAGAGCGAGTCATATGTGAGATAGCACCGGTTGGACGGTAAGGGCAGAGGGGAAGGTAAGTCAGAGATAAGTACCGGTCAGGCAGTAAGGGCATAGGGTTGTGAGTCAGAGAATGAGACAACGGTAACTGTTAAGACCGTACTCAAGTAGTATCGGATCCGAAGGGCTTTGGCCTCAGCTCGTGCGCTGTGCCCCTTTCCCGAGTATTGCCCCTTATTTCAGAGTACTAAGATATCGCGTCTAGCAGGACGGATAAGTATTGTAACGGATCCGGTAAGACTTCCGGATATCGGACGTATAGAGTAATGGCTAATCCGGATTGGGTCCGAACTAGAAACTAACGGATAAGGACTGTCCAAAGACAGAGGCAGATATATAGACTATTGGATTTAATCCTAAGTCTCAGAGTAGACAAGAGTATCGTACTCAAGTCCGGACGGATAACGGAGGGACTTAGAGTCCAGACAGGATGAGTGCAATCTAAGATGATATTCGAACTGATCTTCTACAGCGCAAGTACAAGGGTTTATATACTACGGATAACTAACAGAATGATCAATAAGCAAAGGTATGGGGCTATGTACGAAGTATAAGCAAAGTATACATAAAGTGTATTGGTAAGTCAGAACGGGTAAATCATGAACTGGGAATGAAGTACAAGTTAAAGCGGATCAGTAAGAATAGCGGAAGTAAAGGATAGCCGGATTACCGGTGTACAGGAATACCAAAAGGAGATGAACGATAGTTAGAGTTATATGAACAGGAAATAAAATGAGGATCAGATCGGATCTGTGGACTGGACGACGGATGTGTCCAGCGGATCTGGATTGGATCTGAGATCTGGATCTTCGGATCTGTGACCGGATATATGGTATATATGGTATATGACAGTAACGGTAAAACGTGCACAGCGATCTAGAAGGGCTGTGCATTCGAAGTGAAATGATGTAGTAAGTACAAAGCGAGGCAAAGAGGAAGAGAAATGAATAGGGGCCTAACACGACCCTGATGTTCTTGTAACATTACCCCCGTTTCTAGGATCTGAAATCAGTGAGTTCAGTTATCCAGGTTGTCATAGTAGCAGGGGTCAATGTCAATGTCAGCAAGCCAGTCTTCGGCTTCAAGAGCATTGAGCTCACGCTGTTGGTCTTCAACAGCTGCAGCCTGGTCATAGGCGGCCTCTAATTTGCAGTAGTTGCGCAAAGAAGTTGGGGTCAGAGAGACCTCAGTGGAGGAGTTTCCTACCATTGAGGTTACAACAGGTGGTGGTATAATGACCAGGGGCGAACTGTCCGCAGATGCAGCAGAAATAGCAGTTGCAGTGGCGCATCTTATGTCCTAGTTTGTGGCAAGTGTTGCACACGAAGTTGGAATGAAGTTCTTGGGTGTTTTGCGAGGCCTTGAACTGAGCGAAGCAGATGGATTCAGCGACATCAACCTGAAGAGAGTTGGTAGTGTCATCCCAAGACTTCTGTTTATGATGGACTTTGGAAAGTGGAAGGCCAAAGGATAAGAGACTGGTTGCACGAACGTGGCACTTGCCTTTAGAAGGGCGGGTACGTGCAAGGGGAATCTGAGGTGACAAGGGGAGCTGAGGTGGGGGAACAGGTAGGGGTGTAGGTGTAGCAGCGGGTGTGTCGAGATCGATTCTGTCAATCAGTGAGGTGGGGACGTAGTCTGGATCAGTGACATAAAGGTCATCACTTGGGGAGTATCCTCTTATGAGCGCAAGCTTGGATTGTGATGCAATGAGGGTGTCGTCAGGTTCAGAAGGAGGAGGAGATGGGGGTGCCATTGACGGTGCGAGTGTGAGCAGGTGGTCAGAATCGATTTGTTCTCCAACACTTTCAATCTCGGCCTCAGATAGGGCTGGATCAGTGGGGACAAATGGGGTAGAGCTGCGCTCGACAACCTACAAGTCGTTGGGGGAGTGTTCCATTCACGTTCAGCTTCCATCTTGTTACAGACATCACCGAAGTTCCTTACTTCAAGGAGGAGCATGACTGATTGTTTGATCATCTTGCGGGGGTAGCGGACAGAGATAGCGCTGTACTTGGCACCGGGGGATCGCTGGAGTTCTCTTGCAGCAATATCAAGGTTGTCCGCACAGTGGAGGATGTTGACTAGGTAGAGGAGAGGCCAGTCTTGGGTCCTCAAGATGTAGGCGTCGAGACGGAGGGCATATTGAATATCAAGTATAACGGCTTCCCACATGGCATGTTGTTGGGTCTGGGTCCCCAGCATCGAGAAGGAGACGCTGGTGATATAGTCACTGCTGGTAGAGTTGGAGGCGGAGATTGAGGATGGTGTGGAGGAGACAGAGGAAGATGCAGAGGAGGATGACATGTCCAATGAAGGTAGAGGAGATGGTGGGGAAGGTCATAGAGCTGAGGCTCGTTTAGCTGTCTTAAGTTGTTTCTTATACTCCTTGAGGATCTCTGCTATGGATCTCAACTCTGATTCAGGTAGCCAGGTGCATTCGGAGTCAGGGTATCCCACCCAAGTCACAAGATAACGGTGGCAGGAGCCAATACCCTTGTGTCGGAGGATCTGTTCCACTTCATAGTACTCCTCTCCATCGATAAGATCAGGAGGGGGTTCAGGGTAATTCGGGCCATGTACTTCCATCTCCTGATAGGAGGAAAGTTCCGAGGCATGGAACGTGGGGTGAACCTTCCAGGTTGCTGGTAGCTTGAGCTTGAAGGTGATTGGTGACAGCACGTCAGTGATCTCAAATGGTCCATATCGTTTTGGGGCAAGTTTCTTTGAGGGTAGACCAGTGATGAGGTGCGTGGCAGATAGCCAAACTTTATCACCTCGTTTCCATGGTTGATACTTCTGTCCATGGGATCATTCCGCCATTTGCTGCTGCGCAAGGCTATGGCAGGCAAGGGCTTCTTCGCGGATCTTCTGGAGGAACTTGACTCGATCTTCCACAGCCGGGATGGCGGAATCAGGGAATGCATGGGGAATCCCTCTGGGCTCGTAGCCCATCGTCAGGAAGAAAGGGGAGGCATCACGAGTGCTGTGTCTTCTGGCGTTATGGACAAATTCGGCCATCCCAAGGTGTTGTGCCCATTGGGTGGGGGTCGTTCTGCAGTAAATTCGGAAGGTAGGTTTCTAATTCCTGGTTCATACGTTCAGTCTGGCCATCAGTCTGAGGGTGATAGGCGGTGGAGAGGGCGACTTGGTACTCCAGGAGGCGTCCGAGTCCTTTGGCGAGTTTTGAGGTGAACTGTGGGCCTCTATCAGAGATGATTTTGTCGTACAGACCAAATCGTTTGTAGACGTGTTCAATAAAAAGCTGGGCTACTCCTTCTGTGGAGATGGTTTTATTGCAAGGTGTGAGAATTACCCCCTTCATAAGACCATGGTCTACCACGACCATGACAGAATCGAAGCCACCCGAGTTGGGGAGGTCAGTGATTAAATCGACGGAAACCTGGGAGAAGGGGCGCATGGCAGAGGAGGGGATAGGCATCAAGGGGGGGGGGGGTTGTCGGGTGTGTGTTAACCTTCATCTGCTGGCATATTGCACAGCCATCGACGTACTTGCGTACATAGGTGCCCATACTGGGCCACCAGTAAGATTTCTTGACATTCCATTCAGTGATGGAACGACCAGGGTGTCTGGCAGTCGGATGGTCATGGTGGAGGGAGAGGATGCGACAGTGGAGGTCCTCAGGGATGTAGGCGCGATCCTTGTAAAACAGGACACCATCAGTAAACTTCCAATCCGATGTGAAAGAGAAATAGCGACTAGGCTGCTAGAAACTAGCGCTACTTATCCAAATAGGCGTGAGTGTAATATTCGACCCAAGAGGACTGCTAATGAAGCAACTCCCTACTAATATGCAAGGGGAGCGATAGCGCGAAGGACTTGCGACCTATAGCGACCTAAGACCAAAAACTGATGAGTAGCGCTATAGCAATCAGCGACAAGTGAGTTCCGACAGAGAAATGTGCGTATAAGTGAGAAGCGCTATGCAAGTTGTTTTATGCAATAGCGCTATGCGAATGTCCGACTAGCAATAGCGAAGAAGAAATCAAGAGAGTGAGAGCAGGAGTAAGATATGACAGTGCAAGTGAAATGCCCGATAGCGACTAGATTATAGTGCGACTACCGATAGTGATCCCGATATTGCGACAGTCAAACTTATAAGGGATCCTTAGTGACGCGCACTTAAAGCAAGTCAAGCGACACGCTGTCCTCTTACTTAAGAGTCTTATATACAACGCGTATATAGTGACAGCACAACTATATAGGATAAGACTTCTTGCCAGTCCTTAAGTACACAGGTCTACGACTTTTCTAGTTTTCGTGGTAGATAATGTGTGAGTTCTTGGGAGGGTTTGCTTAAAAGTGTCCCCTTCTTATTTTCTCTCTGTAGGTTTGCTTTGAGGCCTTTGTCAATTGAATAGGTCTATTTCACCCTATGAAAGTTTGCCTCAGTGTGAAGTAGTTCTCTTAGCTTGTGTCTCCCTTCCTGTGAAAGAGAGAGGTTATTTAAATGTGTGAATTTTAGTTTAAGTTTAGTAGGTTAGTTTGTTATATAGTCAACCCCTGTAAGGTAGTATATAACTCAGATAGATGTTTCTTAGTCTTACTTCAAGGCACTAGTTTTGCCTGCACTTTATTTCTTAGATAATCTCACTTGATTTGAGAATAGGGTTTAAAGTGGGAAGCTTTTATTGACAGTGGCAAAATGGGCTCCTTTTATACCTTTTTGGAGGCCATCTTACTAAGCATGATTCAGCACATGGATTGGTAAGAACATTCTTACAAATCAATCCTTTTGGTGTGTTGACTCAGCTTGTTTACTAACTAGCTTATTAATACAATGTAATATTACAAAGAAAGATGAATAAAAGACATGAGTCATCCCATGGATTGGTAAGAACATGCTTACAAACCAATCTTTTTGAGTGAGCTGAATCAGCCTTCTTACTAAGTAGCTTATAAATACACTTGCAAGTCTTACAAAGCATGACAAATCATGACAAAAACATGATGAGTCAAGTTGAATCCTTACAAATCAGATTATTAACCAGTCACATGACAAGCTTACAAACATGCTTTGTGGCTGGAGAGCAAGTCTGATGGTTAAATATGCCTAGAAAAATGAAAGAGATAGAATCCCATGGAACAAAATAGAAATACATGGAAAAATGGAAGTGAAGTTTTGAAAGTGAAAATACTAGCTAATAACTAAGGGAAAAATGATGGGGTAACTTGGTGATAGGATACAGTCTGGTGTATTATACCTTCCTTATTACTCCTGCTATGTATATGTCATGGTATGAGTCACATACCATGCATGACAACACGATCAGAGAGAATGGCAAGAGTGGAATCGATTGCACCAAGACTGTGATATAGCGACTAAGGAGACTCTGACACACCAGCAAAGGTCTGGGGAAGGGAAGTGAAGTACTTTATGTATGACGAGCCATTTTATCCTACTGCGTAAGTGTTCGGAATGTACAGGCAAGAATAGTAGCGATGCAGGCAAGGGCACTGATGCGTGTATAGGTAATAAGACATGTAGTGCTGCGGAACATGAGGATACATGTAATAAGACCTGAGACTGATCAGTAGCAACAATTAAGGACTAATAACGCACCAGCGGAGGTAGGTGGACATTTGGCAGGACATGGGAGGACGGGATACCTAGGCGTCGGACTGGGCAGTGCGCTATGGGAGAAAAGTGGATCCAAAGCGGATAGCTTGGGGATGATAGCGCTGGTAACTAGCGTCTTACTCTTTTTCCTCTAGGCAAGGCAAAATATGCCTATGACACTCATACGTGCCTAGCGCTGGTATGATTGTCACACCGAGAGCGCGGATTTCATGGGAGGTGCACAAACGCCGTTTAGCGCATCGAGTGCAGTTTTGATCGTAAGATCGGTGAGGGAGTCCGAGAGTTGCTGGAATTTATCAGCAAGCTCAGAGTTGATCATCTTCACAAAGAGGGAGTCTGGGAGGAGGGTAAGGTCTTCATTATCCTGATCAGCTACGATATGATCAGGATGACGGGAGAGGGCATCGGGTGCAGCGAGCTTGCTTCCAGGGACATGGTGGAAAGTAAGGTCGAAGTCGCAGAGAGTGAGTTGCCATCGTGCTTGCCGGCGGGTTAACTTCTGTGCAGATTGGAAATAGAGGAGATTCTTATGGTCGGTGAAGACGATGACAGGGTGCGGATTCCCTTCAAGGAAGTGGTGCCATTCTTTCAGGGCACGGATGACAGCAAGGAGTTCTCAGTCGTAGATCTGGTAGTTGTGTTCTGCTGGGTTCAGGGATTGCGAAAGATACCCACAGGGGTGATAAGCTCCGTTCGCATCAGTCTGCAGGAGGATGGCTCCAGGTTGCGTGTAGTGAGGCATCGGTAGCGAGTGTGAATTGTCGTGAGGGGTCTGGGTTTCATAACACAGGGTTCAGAGGTGAAACAGGTCTTAAGCTTCTGGAAGGCTGCCTCGCAAGAGTCGGTCCATGAGAACGAAACATCTTTCTTTGTCAGGTCGAGGAGGGGCCGGACTGTGTCAGAGTAGTGGGAGACGAAGTGTCGATAGAAGTTGCAGAATCCAAGGAAAGATCTGATGTCTTTAATGGAGGACGGGGTCTGCCAGTCGCTGATGCCCTTAAGTTTGGCAGGGTCCATGGCGACTTGGCCAGGGCGGATGATCATTCCGAGGTATTCAAATTCCTGGGCATCGAAGGTGCACTTCTCTGGTTTGAGGAAGAGTGACTCATTCCTCAACTTCTGTAATACTTGACGGGTTCGTTCCTGGTGTTCTTCAAGGGTTTTCGAGAAAATCAGGATATCGTCCATATATACAATTAGCCATCCTTTGTTGATTTCTCTGTCAAAGGTTTGGTTCATATAAGCCTGGAATGTAGCCGGTGAGTTGCATAATCCAAAGAACATGACCTTCAGCTCAAAGAGTCCGAAGGAGGTAGAGAACATGGCCTTCCATCGATCGTCGGGGTGGATCAGGATATCATTGTAACCCGAGCGTATGTCCACCTTGGTGAAGTACTTGGCATCTCAGAGTTTGGCAATAAGGGGTGGAATAAGTGGAAGGGGGTAAGTGTTCTTCACGGTGTGATAATCATATTGGCAGCTAGGCATGTATACCTGCATAAGCCTTGATTAGGTGGACCAAAGTTATCCCTCATATTATTCATTACTCCCCTATCAGCAGTCTGCACTTGTCTCAGCCATAACCCTTGTCCGACGCTAGTCCGCACTTTCCCGCACTTTCCCGCGTTATGCGGCGCACACCCCCGCAGCGCTATCCATGTTTCCACGACTTATCCTGCGCTATTCCTGCACTTATAGCGCTGTCGGAACTAACAGCAATGTGTTTTAGGTCCATTGGCACATGTCCGCTCTATCTAGCACTTGTTCCCGCGCTTAGCGCTTATCCAGCGCGCTGTTCTCGTGCTCTAGGATCCCTTCGGAACGTCGGAAACCATCCATTGTCCATCCTACCTCAATTGGTATGTAATTTGCCTTGCCTCAAGTTTGTAAAAAGTGCTACAGTCTTATTACATGTATATCCTATCCCTTCCGAGTCCAAGAGGGTATAGTTTACTAGTATAAGTAGCCTAAGGTGACCACTTCGACACTACTTCCCTTCGACTGTATTTCCTTCCCATTAGGTTTTACTTAGAAGTAGTCACCTTTAGCTGCGCTCTATAGCCCCTATTGGTTTACCTTGACTTTCCTTTACCCTTGCAATCAACACCTTGATCTCACTCGCTATCCACTACACTCCTTAGACTCCCTACCTCCACCTCTGCTATACCGAGGCATTAGCGCTCCTATACCGACCATCTACCGACCCGCACTTCCACTTTTCTCGTGCCATAGCGCTCTATAGTTGCGACATACTTTCCCGCGCACTAGCGCTCTATCTTGCGACGCTCTATTCCCACGCTCTAGCGCTCTTTCGGGTCTTTCTGTCTTGAGTTGTTCTTAGTAGCTATTTCCTTGGGTCAAACATTCTTGCTTTATTGTTTGCAAGTATAGCAGCTTAGGCAGAGCTTAGACATATACTGGCTGAGTACCTTTACAAGTGCCTAGTCAGGTTGTGTTATTCACAATGGTCCATTCATTGATATACCAGTAGTCCTGGCAGGGGCATAGGGAACCGTCTTTCTTTCCTACAAAGAAGAATCCAGAGGCTTGTGGAGACTTCGATGGCTGGATAAAATCTTTCTTCAGGTGCTCGTCCAAGAATGCTTTGACGGCGTCAGTCTCTTTTGGAGAGAGAGGATAGGCTTGTGATGACTTAGGCATGAAGCCTTCTTTGGTATCAATACGATGGTCCACGCCCGGTTGAGAGGGTGGGAGTTGATTCAGGCCGTCTTTGGCAAATATATCGGCGAAGTCATGAAGGTATTCCAGGACTAGTTCTTCAAACGATTTTTTCTTCATTTCTTGTGCTTTCTCTGAGGCAAATTCTTGAGCCTTGTTGCTCATCTTGGTATATTCTTCCTCTTTCTTTGCTGTGGCCAGCAGCCAAACGGGAACGGGATCTTCTTCTGCTCGTCTTTCAACGTACCGTCGCGAGTGAGGGGGGTGTCATAGGAAATATTCTCAATGAGCCGGACAGAGGTCCCATCGGAGGCATATTCAATTAGTACTTCGTCATCGGAGAGGGGGTAAGAGGCAATTTCTTTTACCTCAGGAGCTATCTGCACATCGGTGACCTAGGCATCCTGCATGGTGTCGAAATCTGGGATGTCAATGATAACTGGAGTCGGTTCTTCCTGTTTCTTGGGTTTCCTTGTTTTCTTGGTTTTCTTCTTCCTCTTCTTGATTTCTTCAAGAGCATGGGTGGAATCGTTCGAGAGGGTTTTCAGAGGGGTGAAGGGGAGGTCTTCTTCATCCTCGATGATTGGTTTCATACCGCGGAAGACATAGGGGGATACCTTGTTTTCCTTACGGTTGTCGTTGATTATTTTCTCAACCTCTCGGGACCTAGGGGTTTCGGAGAGGGCGATCGTGTCTTTGGCCCAGTCGATTACCGGGTTCATGGCGGTGAGCCAGGGCTTGCCAAGAAGCATGTCGTCTTGGTTCACTAATCGGGTAACATTGAACTTGCCCCACATTACGTGTTTGTCAAGCCTGATAAACAATGTGCAGTAATGTGTGACTCGTCTGGCTTTTGAGTGACTTCCATCGACTGTGGTGATGTGGAAGGGTTTGGAGAGTTCATGTAATCAAATGCGGTTCTTGCGACAGAAACCCGCATCGATAAATGATGCTCCAGCACCAGAGTCAATGATAGCGGTGCATGCAACAGTTTTGGTACTTAGAGTAGAAAAAAGAGTGATAGGGACATGAAATTCATTCGATCTACCAACAGTCTTAGTGTACAACAAGCAGGTAGGAGATGCTGACATTGCGACAGGTCTCCACTTCAAAAATCCTTAGATCCGTCCTTGGACCTAGTCTTCATCTTCCTAGTGGAGAGTCGATTGACTTCCATGTCTTCTTCCAAATCTTCGTCGGTTTCTTCATCATCAGGCTGGTCATTGCCACGCCTTACCAATTCTTTTCCTTTCTTGGAGCTTTCAGCATCTCCTCATTGGACCTTCGGGTGGTGTTGGCGACTATTGGCTCTATGGCCAGTCTCACCACAGGCGAAGCATTTCCCCTCCCTCATATAATCTTGTTTCTGTTTAGGGGTAAGGGTTCGGTCGATGTCCATAGCATCTGTGTTGCGTTTAGGACCATTGGGCTTGGGGACGTATCGTGTGCCTTGCTTAGGCCTATAGGTTGCCTGCATCTGGTGCATGGCGCAGCTTCTTTGGTAGTTGGCATCCAACTGAGTGGCAGCAGTGTACCATTTTTCAATGGTGACAGGGATTCTCTCCATCTTGTAGATGGTGTCACAGAGTTGGGGCTTCATACCCGTTTCGAAGAAGTGAATGAGAGCGACGCTCTCCTTCATTGATGACTGGGTTGTGAGGGTCTTGAACTCAGCAATGCAGTCAGCAATGTCATTTCCCTGTCTAAGAGTCTTAAGTTTCGTCATTGCAGATACCTTAGCGTCTACGCTTAAGAAAGAGGCTTTAAACTCTTTCTCAAAGTCGGCGAAGGTTCCTAATGAGGGGGTGGATTTGGCGAAGGCTTCAGCAATAAAGGTGGTTTTCCAATTAAATGCTGTTCCTGATGCCATGTAAGCAAGAGCGGTACCAACTTGCTTGGCTTCGCTGTTGTATACCTCATGGTTAAGCATGAAGAAAAGCTTTACACTGAGGAGCCATCCTTGCGCCATATCTAGTTTCCATCGAAGTTGTGGGGCTGTCCGGCCTTGAGCTCGGCAGGTTTGGCAGTCATTGTTGGGTTTGACATTCTAAAACTGGGGTTCACTGAGAGGTTTCTTGGTGGGCGCTCTTCAGGGAATTCGTCTGACGAAGTAGAAGTATCTTCTTCAGTCTTCGTTTCTTGAGTATCAGGGTCTTGGTTGGCCTCTTGGTACTGTTCGTCGAGGGGTTGTTCCTCCTCTTCTTCGGGGTCAGAGTTGGGTGTGTTGGGATCTCTTTCCCAAGTGAACTTCCTTATCCAGGAAGATGTGTCGATATCCTTGTGATGAAAGGATCAGTAGGTAACTTGAATCTTTTGTTATGAACGATGCGAGTTCACAACTGGAACTTGGATGGGGGCTCTTGCTAAGCCTGCTGAGACCAGCGGGCATTCAATAGCAAGAGTTCACAGCAAATAGCTTCATCGGAAGACAAAGGTATTTATCAACGATTAGGATGGCATGTCTCTAATCGTATTCCTCGGCTAGCAAGACTATTAAGCGACTGTTAAGACCGTACTCAAGTGGTATCGGATCCGAAGGGCTTTGGCCTCAGCTCGTGCGCTGTGCCCCTTTCCCGAGTATTGCCCCTTATTTCAGAGCACCAAGATATCACGTCTAGAGGGACGGATAAGTATCGTAACGGATCCGGTAAGACTTCCGGATATCAGACGTATAGGGTAACGGCTAATCCGGATTGGATCCGAACTAGAAACTAACGAGTAAGACTGTCCGAAGACAGAGACGGATGTATAGACTATCGGATTCAATCCTAAGTCTCGGAGTAGACAAGAGTATCGTACTCAAGTCCGGACGGATAGCGGAAGGACTTAGAGCCCAGACAGGATGAGTGCAATCTAAGATGATATTCGGACTGATCTTCTACAGCGCAAGTACAAGGGTTTATATACTACGGATAACTAACGGAATGATCAATAAGCACAGGTATGAGGCTATGTACGAAGTATAAGCAAAGTATACATAAAGTGTATTGGTAAGTCGGAACGGGTAAATCATGAACCGGAAATGAAGTACAAGTTAAAGTGGATCAGTAAGAACAGCGGAAGTAAAGGATAACCGGATTACCGGTGTACAGGAATACCGAAAGGAGATGAACGATAGTTAGAGTTATATGAACAGGAAATGAAATGAGAATCAGATCGGATCTGTGGACCGGACGACGGATGTGTCCAGCGGATCTGTAACCGGATATATGGTATATGACAGTATCCCCTCCTTAGGGCCGATCCCTAGAGGCACGAGAATCAGCGATCCGGACCGGAAGATATGAGTGCGAGACGATGGAGAAGTTGATGGGAGAAGTGTCTGAGTTCGGATTTCGACAGATATACGGATGTCAAAGCGTCGCAGGTGTTCCTTCCTTTCCCCACTTCTTCACTACCACTAGCTTTACTCAAACATGGCTGATAACGGATCCGGTTCCAAGAAGACCACTAAACAACAACTAGCGGAAGCAGAGGCAGCACTGCTGGCAGCCCAGGCCGCGGCTCGGAAGGAAGAAGAGGCTGAAAAGCTGAAGCGCCAGGAGGAGGAAGCGGAACGGAAACGTCTGGATGGGATTAGTAAGATTGAGCAGGCTGAGATCCGAAGGGAAGCGGAGGAGACTAGGCGCAGGGCGATTGTAGCGGAAATGGTGAGTTTGTGTTTATACCATCGGATCCATAGAATCGCGCGATCTCCACGGATAAGGAGGGAGCTTGTTTTCGTTGCACCAAGAAGGGTCGGGCTTGTCTATGGACCGATGCTGAGAGCAATTCCTTGGTGAGTCGTCCTGATTTTTTCGGATCCGTGACTCCTAACGTTCGGATAGATCAAGGCTTGCAACGGATGCTGGAAGGACAAGGTCACGTGTCCTGGAAGGCCTGGAGTTGTCCAAGAGCGCAAGTCTAAGAAGAGGCAGCGCGCTGCTGGGACTCCATCTCCGAAAGGCAAGGGTAAGAAGCGCCAGCAGAGTCTGACTCCGGATCCGGATATGGAGGTCGTCGGAGCGGATGAGGCGGAAGGGGAATATGATGATCAGGCTTGGGTTGCTGCTGCTAATAGCATTGTAGCGGAATTGGCTCGGACCAACGGATTACTCCAACAGAGCATTGGAGCGGCGGAAGGGAGTAGGGCTGCTTTGGATCGGATGAATACTAACTTGGAGGCGTTTATGCAGCAGCAGAGGGAGTTCCAGATCATCCTTCTGGAGGGGATCCAGAACGGAATCCGAGTTACTGAGGCGGCCCATTCTGAGGGTTCTGAGAAGGGAGCTGAAGAGTCCGGATCCGGAGGTGACATGGAGACGGATGGCTAAAGGATTTCGGATCTGTCTCTTCTGCTACTAATGTACTTGTATATCCGATTTTGTACTCATTGTATAGCAATAGGACCGGGTTTGTCTGGATATGCAGTGTGGAAATCCGAGACTAGATCGGACGTGTTTCCGAGTTCCGTGGCTAATAACCACGAGGTCTCCTCATCCGTTCCCTCATATCCGGACCATCGGACGAGGTATAGGAGTTGGCACTGGCGTCTACGACGGTCTAGCTTAGAGTCTAGGATTTCGGATATCTCATACTCTGGTTCTCCGTCGACTTCGACTGGAGGTGGAGGAGGCTGGATACGATTAGGAATGGTGTTCGGAATGGATGGTTCTAATTGCGAGACGTGGAAAACGGGGTGGACGGATTTCATGGATTCGGGAAGTCGGATTGTGAAGGAATGGGTACCTGGACGGGATATGACTTCGAACGGACCTAGGTTCTTTTCCGAGAGTTTCTTGGACAGACGAGTGGACCGGAAGTACTTAGCCTTGACAAAGACTTGGTCTCCGATATTGAGATCTGGAGCGGGTTTGCGTTTAGCGTCCGCAGGTCCTTGATATCTTTCTTGGGCGTGAGCCATTTCTTCTCGAAGGAATTGATGAAGGTCGTCGAGATCTATAGCATAGTCTCGGGCATGGATGGAGGATAGATCGCGTTCCGGATGGACGGATATGTTCGGATGATAACCCTTATTAGCAAAGAAGGGTGATACTCCGGTAGTAGCACTCGGAGCGTTGTTGTATGCAAACTCTGCTAAGGGGAGTAATTCCGACCAGTTGTCCTGCTGATAATTGCAATATATCCGAAGGTATTGTTCTAGGGTTTGGTTGGCACGCTCGGTTTGTCCGTCCCCTTCCGGATGATATCCGGATGTGAAGTGGAGGACCATATCCAATGCTTTTCCTAAGGACCGGAAGAAGTGCGATACGAATTCTGTACCGCGGTCCGAGGTGACATGGGACGGAACTCCGTGCTTGGAAAACACGTGAAGTAGGAACAGGCGAGCGAGGTCAGGAGAGGTAATGGTATCGTGAGTCGGAACAAATATTGCTTGCTTGGATAGTCGATCTATGATAACGAGGATGGCTGTAAAGCCGGATGAGTCCGGAAGTTGCTCTATGAAATCCATAGAGATGGAATTCCAAGGCTTTTCCGGTATGGGTAGTTGCTTGAGCAATCCGTAAGGTTTGTGTCTCGGAACCTTGGCCCGGGCGCAGGTAGTGCAGGATCGGACGTAGTCCTTAACATAGGTGCGTATACCTGGCCATGTATACTCGCGTCGGATGAGGTCTAAGGTTCGGTTTTGACCAAAGTGACCGGATAGAGGATGATCATGAGTATTACGGAGGACGCGAAGTCGGAGGTCATTGGATTCCGGAACATATATACGATTGTCGCAACGGAGGAAACCACTATCGTCCACTGTCCATCTCGGATCCAAAGGTACCGGAAGATGGTTGGTTGCAATAGGGTCATTAGGGAGTGCGGTCAGGATGTCTTTCCGAAGGTTATCAATATCCATTAGAACAGCTGCTCTAAGCACTGGAGTTGCTAAGGTTGAGGCTCGTAGGGACGAAGCTAACTGTTCGGACGTGAATACCGGACGGAAGTTATGAGGGTTAGCTCGGGCGTAGTCCTTATCCCCCTCTTTGGGATAGACGTCCCAGCGTCTAGTAAGGGAATCCGGTTTGACTCCGAGCTTTCCGGGACGGAAACGGATGATGAGGTTGAACTGGTGAAGGAATTCGGACCAGCGAGCCTGACGGCGAGAGAGGAGTTTGGTAGTGGCGAAGTACTCAAGGTTTTTGTGGTCCGTGACAACATCTACAGGCTCGGCCGAGCCTTCTAGATAATGTCGCCAGGTCCGGAAAGCTTCGTATATAGCTAGGAGTTCCTTGTCGTGGGTGTCATAGTTGAGTTCCGGAGCGGTTAGCGTATGGGAATAAAACGCTACCGGACGAAGCTCTGAGTCCGGACATACAATGGATAGTATTCCAGCTATAGCATAGTCAGAGGCATTGGTTTCCACAACTATAGGAACATCCGGCATCCAGTGCGTAAGCACCGGAGCCGTAGTGAAGGCTTTCTTGAGTTCTTCGAAAGATTTCCGACAATCCTCGGAAAAGTTCCACGGAATGTCCTTGTGCGTAAGCCGTGTTAACGGAACCACGATATCCGAGTAGTTGAAGATAAACCGTCTATAGAAATTTGCGAATCCGAGGAAGGACTGGATATCCTTGACTTTCCGGGGTTCCGGCCAATCAGTAATAGCTTGGATCTTCTCGGACGACATGGTCAATCCGTCCGGAGATAGGAGATATCCGAGATATTCAACGGAAGTGGAGTGGAATTCGCATTTTTCGGGTTTGGCATAGAGACGATGTTTACGGAGTCGACGGAGTACTTCTCGGACGTGTTGCTTATGGGACGCGAGGTCATGGGAATAGATGAGGATGTCGTCCAGATATACGATAACGCATACATCCAGCATATCCGCAAACACGCTATTGACAAAGCACTGGAATGCTGCTGGGGCATTAGTGAGACCTTCTGGCATCACCAACCATTCATAGGAGCCATAGCGCGTTCGGAAGGCAGTCTTCCATTCATCTCCTTCCGCTATCCGGACGAGATGATAAGCGGATCGGAGATCGATCTTGGTATAGACTTTAGCGCGGCTCGGAGAGTCTAGGAGGTCGGCAATGAGGGGTAACGGATATCGGTCTTTCTTAGTGATCTGGTTGAGTCCACGGAAATCCACACAAAGGCGGAGGGATCCGTCCTTTTTCTTGACAAATAGGACCGGAGCTCCATGAGGAGAGGAAGAGGAGCGGAGGAGTCCAGAGGCAATATTTTCATCAAGAAACTTCCGGAGGGCTGCAAGCTCAACCGGGGATAGAGAATAGATAGTTCTGAGGGGAGGACTAGTTCCCTCTTCCAGATCTATATTCAGATCATAAGGACGATGGGGAGGAAGTTGGCTAGCCTTTCCCTTGTCGAAGACATCCGCAAACTCGTGATAGTCCGAAGGAATATCGGATAGATCCGGAGGATCGGACGAGAGAGATGCGGACCGGAGATCAACACCGGATGGACAAAGGTAAATACTGAACTGGACCGAACCTTCCAGCTTGCAGGCTCGGCAAAAGGCAACTGCATTGATTAAGGATATGTTAGGAACGGTATTATCAGCGGATGGTCCAGATGTAGTCGGAGGAGGAAGAGTTTCCGTCGGAGGAAGGGGATCCGAAGACGGAAGTGACGTCGGAGGGGTCGATGGCATTCCATGAGAAGTCGTCCGGAATTCGATGCTGCCCAAAACCCAGTCAATCAACGGATTGTGTCGGGTGAGCCAGCTATATCCAAGAACGATAAAACAAGATGAATCCAAAGGAGTAACGTAAAACGTATCAGAGGTAACTACACCGGACGGAAAACGGACGGACAAATCTATAGCTTCGGAAATAGTGTTATTACAAGTACCATCAAACAAGCGGAGCGGAATCGGAGGTATCGGATATGTAGGGATTTTATGTTTTCGGATGAACGCAGTGTCTATGAAACAATGAGAAGAACCACAATCTACAAGAGCTGGAAATTCGGATACGGATGGAAGTAACGGAAGTGAAACATATGGACAGAGAGAAGTCGGATCCGAAAGCGCGACAGCGTTGAGTCTTAACTCCTGTGTGCAGGCAGAGTCAACGCGACCCTCTTCCTGCACGGAGCTAGGAGGGTCGCGGACTATTTTTTTGTCTCGACCGAGACATCCGGTTTGGCTTCCGGAGTAACTACTGCAGCATGGCCCTTGGCAGCGCGTGAAGTAGACTTGGTGCATTCCTGAGCAGTATGTCCGGGTCCGCCGCAGAATAAGCAAAGCTTCTTATCCAATCTTCTCTGCCTCTCTTCGGACGTGAGTTTACCGTCCTTACCCAACTTGGAAGTAAGGTCCGGAGCCTTAGGAGCGGACGAGCTCGAGGACGTGGATGGCTTGGCAGATTTCTGGTTACTGGAGTTATTGTTTCCGGATTTGTGATTTCCGGATCCGGACGTATTGGAGTTCGTCCGGTCAGAAGCGGGTTGCTTAGGGGTAGTGGATGAAGCGGGTTTAGTCTCTCGGGAGATCTCTCCCTTCCGTTCCCAGTATCGGGCGTCGATAGTCTGAGCGAGGGTTTTGTATTCGGAAAGGGTGGAGGGTTTACCCATGCGACTGATTTCATCCTTGATGCGAGCCGGAAGTCCGTTGTAGAATTGGCGTCGTAAGGCTCCGTCGCCCCAACTACGGACTTGCGAAGCGAGACGCTGGAATTCCACAATATACTTGTTAATGCGCTGTCCATCACACATGTGGAGCTGCTCGAGTTGCATTTCTGCATCACCGGATGGGTCGTGAGGTCCGAAATTGGTTTGGAGTTCAAGCATGAACGCGGAATAGTCATCTACCCAGTCCGGACGATCATCCGGATCGTCGGACAGGAGATCCGGTTCAAACCATTCGAGGGCCATACCCTTAAGGTAGGATTGGGCGAAGTTGACTTTAGCCCGTCCGGTACGGAAAGCCTTTGGCTTGCTTTGGAAGTTCAGCTCACACTGGACGAAGAACGCACGGAGCTTTCGTGGCTCGGATCCGTCAAAGGTATCCGGTTCTCGGACCTTGACCTTGGAGTCTTCGGATGTGGGTACGCGACGATTATTGCGAGCAAGGTTATCGATGGCTTCTGAGAGTCGGAGCATAACGCGGTCCTGTGGGTTTAGGCCGTCGTTTTCATCGTCATTATCATCCGGATCATCGTCCAGTTCACCACCGAAGTCATCCGGCAGGTTTCCACCGGGAAAGTCGTCATCATCACCATCATCAGGATCTTCGTCGTCCGGAGGTCCTCCGGCAGGAGTGCGCGTAGGAGTTTCCGGGTGTTGACGATTAAGGAGTTCGGATATGGTTTGAGCGGGTCCGCAGTTACTAACGCGCCGCTGAGAGAAACTGGTGAAGGTGTTGACTATGGGTGTTGGATCACGACAGAGGGATGTAAGTCCGACCGCGTGTAGAGTTGCTTGTGTCTTAGTAGAAGGCATGATAGGTGTAAGTATACTCGGAAAGGTATGAGTTCGAATATACTGTTAAGACCGTACTCAAGTGGTATCGGATCCGAAGGGCTTTGGCCTCAGCTCGTGCGCTGTGCCCCTTTCCCGAGTATTGCCCCTTATTTCAGAGCACCAAGATATCACGTCTAGAGGGACGGATAAGTATCGTAACGGATCCGGTAAGACTTCCGGATATCAGACGTATAGGGTAACGGCTAATCCGGATTGGATCCGAACTAGAAACTAACGAGTAAGACTGTCCGAAGACAGAGACGGATGTATAGACTATCGGATTCAATCCTAAGTCTCGGAGTAGACAAGAGTATCGTACTCAAGTCCGGACGGATAGCGGAAGGACTTGGAGCCCAGACAGGATGAGTGCAATCTAAGATGATATTCGGACTGATCTTCTACAGCGCAAGTACAAGGGTTTATATACTATGGATAACTAACGGAATGATCAATAAGCACAGGTATGAGGCTATGTACGAAGTATAAGCAAAGTATACATAAAGTGTATTGGTAAGTCGGAACGGGTAAATCATGAACCGGAAATGAAGTACAAGTTAAAGCGGATCAGTAAGAACAGCGGAAGTAAAGGATAACCGGATTACCGGTGTACAGGAATACCGAAAGGAGATGAACGATAGTTAGAGTTATATGAACAGGAAATGAAATGAGAATCAGATCGGATCTGTGGACCGGACGATGGATGTGTCCAGCGGATCTGGATCGGATCTGAGATCCGGATCTTCGGATCTGTAACCGGATATATGGTATATGACAGCGACGAGCTCAATAGAAGTTAAGATGAGAAAGCGAAGCTTGCTTAAGGCTTCTAGCAGATAGGCAGGTAGAACCAAGTAGATTCAAGTTAGAGAATACAAGCGATACCCTACTGGTATATATAGGTAGGAAGTGGTTGAGGGCAGGACTGCCGAATTAGTGGTAAGGGTAAAGGGGGACAAGTCAGAGCGAGTCATATGTGAGATAGCACCGGTTGGACGGTAAGGGCAGAGGGGAAGGTAAGTCAGAGATAAGTACCGGTCAGGCGGCAAGGGCATAGGGTTGTGAGTCAGAGAACGAGACAACGGTAACGGTAAAATGTGCACAGCGATCTAGAAGGGCTGTGCATTCGAAGTGAAATGACGTAGTAAGTACAAAGCGAGGCAAAGAGGAAGAGAAATGAATAGGGGCCTAACACGACCCGATGTTCTTGTAACAATAAGCATAAGCATGGATAAGCATAAACTGTAAGCTCCCAGGTGTGAGCTCCCCTAATGCATGCATGCACACTCCTTCGTTCTCCTCTTTAAGTGACCACTGTTGCTCTTGCTCATCCCATGAAATACGTGGTTCACACACCCTATTTTTTGGTTTCTTGATCTCATCAATGTCTGTCTTTGTGTCTCCCTGGGTTGAGTTTTTGTATGGATGGAGGAATTTTCTTATTCAATGAACAGCAGATTTCTCTCCGATTCTCCCTCTCCCAACTGGCTATTTGCTCCTCAAGCTTGTTGATGACCTTGATCTATCTATTGTAAGAACCTGACTGGCTCTCACTGCGAGTTCGAAGGGGCGTGGAGACCGTAAGTGCGCTGTAGATGCGCTGTAAAACTAGATTAGCATTACCAAAAGTTATGCCATAAGGATCGAAACGAGTCTGAGATGATAAGCAATAATATAGTGATGGCAGAAGTTCCAGTGGCAGGCCATTGGCTGGCCAGGAAAGAAGACATGGCTATGGCTTTTTCTCACTGGCACCATGTGACAGATGGATGCCACACTGTGATTGGCTGATCAGATCTAAGTGAATCAAACTGTACTACACATCATATCACTGAAACTTTGCTCATCCTCTTCACCTTCTGCATCCATTTCAACAAGCTCATAAAACTCCAGCTCATCATCAAGGGATCTCATGCCTATCCTCTCTGTTGATTTTGTCCAGGTATCATCCAAGAAATTGAATAGTTGTTGTAGTGTGATTTGTTCGAACTGAGATGTGAATGTGTCTGTTGGATCTTCGACATCATCCAACACTGATTGGTGACCAAGGGCTTCGGCAATGGAAGTTAATGAGTTTTCATCAATGACGGAATCAAATTCACTCATATCGGACGGACATGGTTTCAGGTTCGATTTCCAAGTCATCAGTCATAGAAGTTGATATGTCCTGGTTCTGGTGGGGGAGTGGGTTGGGGATGATATGCCTGGGACAATGAAGGTGATCTTTCATGCTTCCCCTGTGCATGTATTCATCTCGTAAGTGTAACCTAAGCTCGGCAAGATTGAGCATTTTTGCAAGCCCAAGGCGCAACTGTAACTTGGTAAGAATCATACCAAAAAGGCTGAATAGCCATTCACAAGATGCAGAGTTTGCACAGATAGAGAAAATGTGCTGTGTGATCATCTGAAGTGGTGATAGTGACTGGTTCTGAAAACAAATGCCTTCATACATTCACAGGGGATCTGGCCGTTCACGCTGCATAATAGATCTTATTATATAAATCAAATGAATGAAAAATGAAATTACCTGTGCTTCAGCAGCATTCTGTTCACCTACAGCCCATGCAGAAAACCCCTCATAATTGCCATGATCCTGCAGATAGTCAAGGATTTCTTGACGAAGTGATTCTGGGGGTGGCGAGGAATGAAATCATTGCCAAAGTTTGAGCAACAAGGAGGTGATGCTAGCCATGGTGAATTGTCAAATCTGCGCAAATGGCTTGGCCTTATAGAGGGGGTTGAGAATGATGGTGGCAATGAAAACTGTTTGATCACTCTTGCTCCAGCGCTTTTCAAGTGAGTTGATGATTGCACGAATCCTGATTTTGTCATCAGCAGAAGTTGCTGTGGTTGATAAGTTGAGATATCTGGACATCAGATATCCTAGGATAATCAGGATTTCATCTAATCGGCAATGTGCAGCCTGAGCAAAATTTACAGCCATGGCAAGTGGCCCAATATGAGTGATCATTCTGATGGGAAAATGGACATTGTGTCAATATGAGACAATGCAAATTGAATGGGACAAGTACTTGGCCAAAATATGCCACATCGATGGTTCTTCAATCAATTCTAACATCTGCTTTGCTTTTCAGCGGGATGCAGCATCGCCTGTGACTATTTTTGCATCACCAGTATCACAGTCCCTTTCTTGCTTCACAAGGATCTCCAGCATAGTCCTCAAATCAAGCAGACACCTGAATGCTAAATAGTGTGCTGTCCATCATGTCAGCACCGCACAGATTACACCAAGAACCTGTTGTGTCTGAGATGGGTTTGCAATATTGAGAGCCTTCTGGACGTCCCTGAGTATGGCCAGAACCATTGTCTTGCTCCGAAGCCAAGCAATGAGATCAGTGGTGTAAGGATTACCAATCGTTTGACACTGGAAATAGCTGTTTCGATGCTTACCTTAACCACCATCAGCGCATCATCAATGTAAGTCAGCATGGACCTCATCTCCCTTTCAACACTTACCTCTCGTCATTGTTGACCCTCAGTTCTCATTCTCCATCACTGTCACCCTATTCTCAGTTTGCTGTCTCCGAATCTGTCAAGTTCCACTATGCAGCTCTTGTCACTTTGTCAATACCATACCCTTTTATATCGCCACTCACTCAATCGTTTTGTATCCCCTTCCCTTTCAGTCTACTCTACCCTGTCAGGCGCGGATGCCACTCCCTTCAGTGCCCGTCATCACATAATCGATTTGGCATAGTTATACCCGACCCTTAAATGTCTCGCAGTATAAAAGTAGCCCATGTACACTCACTACTGCAAGCAATCATACCAGTCTCCCAGTTTCAGTCTCGCACTTGTTATCTAAATTGTATCGCTATATCCATTGTTTATCGTCTCACACTCGTCTCGATCAGTATTGCATAACACTCGTTAACGCTAATCTATTTCTATAGCGTTTCAGCATCACACTAGCAGTCTCCACACCCCTTTGAACTCGCAGCGAGAGCCACTTAGGTTCTTACAGTGGACTTCTTTGTGTACTGTAGGAACTGTGATGTTGATGGAACCTTGTAGTAATCACCAACAACTAGATTTATCTGGAAGATCGAACTGAGATTTAAAAAACATGACATGGTATAATATTCTCACTTGATGGGCAAAGCAGTCGGGGGAAACAAACCATGGAAATTCAGCAACAATTCTTTTCCTTGCTGCTCTGGATTTGCCTGAAGCATCTGATGTGATCACTACTATTGTGGCCTTCCATTTACCCTCAACCTCCTTGACCACATCAAGGATGAGAATTTTGAGATGGTCAGCTGTTTTCCGATCCAAAGAGACATCCATCACATGAACAGTATGCACCTGCCAGACACTTCTGAGAATATTATCAAACACATATTTTGAGGCACATACTTCTCGTTTCGAAGTTGTTATCATAAATGCAATCAAATGATGGAAATTTACTCCAGTCCAGCCATCAGTTTGCAATGTAGCATACTGGTCTTGACTCCTATTCATGCCTGCATTCCGATGTTTTTCTACCTCGCATGTGTTAAGACCGTACTCAAGAGGTATTGGATCTGAAGGGCTTTGGCCTCAGCTCGTGCGCTGTGCCCCTTTCCCGAGTACTGCCCCTTATTTCAGAGCACCAAGATATCACGTCTAGAGGGACGGATAAGTATCGTAAATGGATCCGGTAAGACTTCCGGATATCGGACGTATAGAGTAACGGCTAATCCGGATTGGATCCGAACTAGAAACTAATGAATAAGACTGTCCGAAGACAGAGGCAGATGTATAGACTATCGGATTCAATCCTAAGTCTCGGAGTAGACAAGAGTATCGTACTCAAGTCTGGACAGATAACGGAAGGACTTAAAGTCCAGACAGGATGAGTGCAATCTAAGATGATATTTGAACTGATCTTCTACAGCGCAAGTACAAGGGTTTATATACTACGGATAACTAACAGAATGATCAATAAGCAAAGGTATGAGGCTATGTACGAAGTATAAGCAAAGTATGCATAAAGTGTATTGGTAAGTCGGAACGGGTAAATCATGAACCAGAAATGAAGTACAAGTTAAAGTGGATCAGTAAGAATAGCGGAAGTAAAGGATAACTGGATTACCGGTGTACAGGAATACCAAAAGGAGATGAACGATAGTTAGAGTTATATGAACAGGAAATGAAATGAGGATCAGATCGGATCTGTGGACCGGACGACGGATGTGTCCAGCGGATCTGGATCGGATCTGAGATCCGGATCTTCGGATCTGTAACCAGATATATGGTATATGACAGCATGGTATAATCCAATGAGATAGTTGGTAGCTCGAAACATGTGATGCAGAAGGTAACATCTCATTGAGAAAATCACGAACTGCTTGATTTTCTATCCAGTTAGAAGGAAAGCCACATGAAGCTGTGATATTTGCAAGGTGGGTCTTGAAGCGCTGTTGTGTAATATTTGACCATTGTTGAGCTTGCACAGGAAGGCTCGGTGCCCCATTATATGCCTGGGATGCCGTTCGCACTCGTTTTCTACTACTACCAGCAGGAATAGGTAGATCTAGCAGGAGTGATGCGGGGCTGCCAGATGTGCTATGTGGAAATGACAGTGGAAATGGCAAGCCAGATGCTGATGATAAGGTAGATAGTGGAGTATCAGATAGCAAGTGGCTGAAAGATGATGATTGAGGGTATTGTGGTGCGAAGGCTTGCCCATTAGTACCAGGGATCATAGGAATTATCCCTGATCCACTGGTCGATGGGGGAGGGAAGTAAGGGTCTCGTTGCTGCTGCAGGAGACTGATAGTTTGCTGTAGGGGACTATTTAGGTTGATGGTGTTACCACAACTGGCACCTCTGATCCAGTTTTGTGCGACACACACTCCATATGCCTGTTCATGCACATCATCTGGCTGTCTCAGGCAATTGTTTAGGTGAGTGCACATGGTCTCCTGTCATCCTTGAATCCACGGACAAGGTCCGTTTCCCCTCTTTTCATGTGCCCACACTGTCACTGATATAAGCTGAAAATTCAGAATAATGAGATAAGAACATACTTGACACTATGATCTGGTCTTGTGTTCGAAGTTCATAAATCTGCCCCTGTTGAATTGCTTCTTGATCATGTTGCTGCTCATTGATTATCCACACAGTCCGGCATGGCTTGCACATCACCTTTGGGTGATGTTCTTTGATATTTGCATATGAGTCTTGGGCCTTCTGAGCATACGAGGGGTGGATATCAAACAATTTCCACCACCATTCTCACCCTTCATCAGCATGATGCCTCATTGGAGGCATTAGAACAGGTAGTACAAGAGGATTTCAGTCATAATCTTGGAACATCAGCTCACTTATCATATTAGAATCAAACCATGTGTACATAAACTATCTGAGCTACGATCTCAATGTACAATTCATTATAGGGAGTGATATTGTAGTAGATGCAAAAATTGGATATATTTGGCAACTAGCCATAGCCATGATCATGGCAGTGGCGGCTGCCACTGGCTAGCCACCAGATATACCCACCAGCATGCCTGGCGCACCATTGGCGCTTCAAACACTGAGCGATGCTGTTTAGGTGACGAGCGCGAGACTGAGACTAGGAGACTGGTATGATTGCCTGAAGTAAGGAGTCTACATCAGCTACTTTCATACCACGAAACGTTAAGGGTCGGGTATAGCTATGCCGAATCGATTATGTGACGACCGTGACAGACGCTGAAGGGAGTGGCGTCGCACCTGACAGGGTAGAGTAGACTGAAATGGAAGAGGGTACGAAACGATTGAGTGAATGACGATATAAACGGGTGTCATTGACAGAATGACGAGAGTTGCATAGTGATTTTGACAGATTTGGACACAGCGAACTGAGAATAGGGTGATATGATGACGAGGATTGAGAAATAACGAGAGGGAGTTGAGGTCAGTGCGGTCAAGGTAAGGTCCTGTTTGGACAGCGAAATACAAAATTCAGAATTCAATATTCATATCATGTGACTCACCCATGAGAGTTGCCAGCTCATCCGGGAAGCGCCGGGTCAAAGCAGACATAGAGGTAACTCTGATAACTGATGAGTCGTACTACGAGACATCATCTTAGATCTATCCATAACTTTATACCTACCATGTCCGATTCGTCGAGCGTGGGCTCTGTTCGTTCACTTCATTCCCGTGGATCGACCATGGTGGATGAACCGATGGGCTCACAAGACAACACTGCATCTCACAGGCTCGCTGCACATTGGGAGCTGGAAGAAGAAAGTGAACTCATCGCCTTTCTTGCGACTCACAAGGCTGAGGCTGGGGACAACGCAACTTTCAAAAACTCAGTATACTCTGATGCTTCCAAGCACCTCAACGCGTTATATCCCACCTACAGGGGCGCTGCCAAATCCCAGTCATCTTGCAAACCAAGTGGAACAACGTGAGTTTTATCATTATCTATCTATCTACTACAGTGCCTCATATTATTACAGCTAAAGAAGAGTTACAATGTCGTCAAGGACATCAAGTCGCTCTCCGGTTTCGCGTGGAGTGATGAGCATGGAGCTGGAGTCACGCCTGAAACTAGTGGTGCCTGGGCCGCACATGCCAGGGTAAGAGTGTCCAATTTCTTCCGGAATTGTCTTGATATTGTGTGTCCTTAGGCACATCCTCTTTCTAAACCATTCGCTCATAAAGGATTCCCTCATTATGCCGCTGTTGAGGCGCTGATGCCATCCGCCGCCAAAGGAAAGTTTGTGACCCGCCAGCCCCCTGCTAGGAGGGTCCCATCTGTTCCTATGGCTGCTTTGTCCTCTTCGTCGATGCCACCTCCATCTACGACGCCCATATGCACACGCCACATACTTCCTTCCCCCTCGGCCTCGGCCTCTACCTCCAACTCAATGGATCTCTCGATCCCCACTGATGCTACCACTGCAATCGCAGAGGCTGGCCCACAAACCTCACCAGCTGCACCTACCTCCACTTTCACTCCTACCACAAGTGACTCAAGGCTTACAAGTACCAGCCAGGGTAAACGCAAACACAGCGCGTTGGATAACGCAGAGTCATCACGCAAGCGCTCTCGCCCCCCCTCCTTAGCTGCCAAGGCTCAGCAGGAGGGTAGTGCAGCTCTTGCCTCTATCGCACAAGTTTTACTGCAGGTTATTGACTCATTTTCATCATCATCATCCACCCAACAGGATGAACGCCCTCCTCCTACAACACTTGGCTGTGCAATCACTGCTCTCTGCGACACTGAAGGTTTGCAGTTGGATGATGTCTTGGTCCTCACCGACTTTATGACCGCCAATCCAAATGAAGCGGTAGCGTTCCTTGCCTTGAAAGAAGGGCCAGTGTGGAGGACATCTTGGGCACAAAGGAAGCTTGCAGCTCTGCGCAGAAATGCTCACTGACCAGTAGATTACTTCGTCGTTCATGTACAAATGTATGTAGCTTGCAATGAGAAAAATTTATCTACTATGCGCTTTTATTATTCCATTTGGTGAAGGTAGAAGAGGGGAAGTCACAAAGTACTAATCATTCTGGGCGATGTAATCCGCCCACATTGCAGCTGCTATCTCATCACGGCGCGCATCAGCTCTTCTCCTCTCTGCAGAAGTTGGCGGCCCATCAGCGAGCTCCCCCCGAGCATCATTCCCTCGAACAACGTCTGCTGCAACTTCCCCATTCACATCGTCAGTGTGAAAGATTTCAGGGATGTCAGCATCGTAGTCATTATGGAAAATGTCAGGGTCCTCTTCGCAAACGAAGTTGTGCAAGGCGCACAGTGCCAGAGGTATGAGGGCCTGGATCTCCATGCTGTATTCTGGGGGCATCTGCAATATGCGCCACTGGCGCTTCATCACCCCAAATATGTGTTCAATCGCATTCTGGAGGGAGGAATGTCGAAGATTAAATAACTCTTTAGCGTTCTGCAGGCTTGAACACTTGTAAGTAGCAAAAATAAATTGAGAGTAGGAAGACTTACGAATTATCCGCCAAACGCCATTCTTTAAGGTGATAGCGTACACCCCAATAAGGTACAAGTAACGTGTCGCAAGTTCCGAAGCCTGCATCTGCGAGGAGGTATCTACCTTCGGGGATGCATAAGTCATGTCCGCACGCATCATTCCAGATAGCTGCATCAGAAGATGAGCCATCCCACCCGGTGAGTCCATATATGAAGCGAAAGTTGAAGTCGCATATGAACAGGCAGTTTTGGGATATATATCCCTTGCGATTACGCATGTATGCATGATCGACAAGTGTGGCAAATGCCCGGATGTGTGTCCCATCGACAGCGCCGATGCACTTATCGAACCAACGAAAGCGATGGTCATTAGTGATTGCTGGAGGGATGAGGGTATCCAGGGTTGGGAATTGAATTTGAGAGGAGTAGAAGGGATCATCTGAGAAAAAGAAGACCATATCCTTGAAATATCTAAGCAATAAAATTGAGATGTACCGTTATATGAGCTGGTTTGCTATTACCTGGATATTGTCTGGGGGGACCATTGGAAGCGCTCACCAACATGGTGAGTTGAGAGACCGGTCACGCAGGTATATATAAAAATAGCTAGTTGTTCCTCTACCGAAACACCATTGCGAGACTGCTCAAATCCATTCTCCTGGAGAACTCACAGTAGTTCCTCGAATACTTCCAAATTCACGCCCAGATTGTGCCGGATCCTGTCTGGATGGCCTGTCATGAGTTCCAGAACCCAAGCATAGCCTGTCAGAGCGGAGGTGTGGTATGGAATTTTTTCCCGGGGGGTTTCGAAGAGGTTGTAATACAGGGCTGATACTTGTGCCACTATACAAGTGATAAGCAGCATGAAACGACGGCTGCGAAGGTTTGCCTTGTTGTGAGCTTTGTGCCGGCGTAGTAGGGCATTTGTGGATTGTTCAATAGTATTGTAGGCGTGTCAGGCGACGAGGATTGGATCCATACAGGCAAGTATATACAGGGGACGATGATAATGATATTATCAAAACTAATACGCCTTACTGTATGTTATCGTTGCCTTGACCCGGCGCTTCCCGGATGAGCTGGCAACTCTCACGGGTGAGTCACATGATATGAATATCGAATTCTGAATTTTGTATTTCGCTGTCCAAACAGGACCTAAGCGTTCAACCGGCAGTTTCCGGCGTCAGACGATTGGGTAATCCTTAATATAAACCACTTTTGTCAACTTGCATTTAACCGTGTACCATAATCACCGCCCATTCGTCATCGCTTTAGTTCCTATTGCCTCCGTTCCTGTCCACATCATTTGATCGTTCTTTCTTTGCATAGCCTTTCCTCCCTTCTTTGTACAACTTCCCATTTTCTTTGCGCGACTGCCCTCGTCGTTACACACGTCGATTGGGTTTTATGACAGGGAATTGGATACGACGTATGTATGTACTTTTGGTTTGAGAGCGGATTTCAAACAAGTCAAAAAACTTTGCTAACCTGAATGTCCAACTTGCAAGGCGCTGTTCAAACCTGTGAACCACATGACGTCATTAATGATGGGGTAGGGTACTCTGTACCTCGGAGATCGCTCTGAACAGTTCTCCGATCAATCTTTAAGTTAAAGTTTCAATTTCAATACTTGCTCCGACTAGATATATCATCATCTTTCAAATCTCACTCTGGCAATTTAAGCGCTGGATGGCGATATATCAAGCACGAATGCGATCGCCATATGTCCACCAAGTTCTCCCGCTCCCTCACTCCCATTCTCTAATAGCATGACCGTGGTCTCGAACGATCCCGGTTGGTGGCCAATCATCGATGGGAATCTTATTTGCAGCTATTTTATAGGTTCGTGGAGAGCCAGCCGCATGATGACAGTGACTGACCTTTGCTACCATCTCTCAGTTGCCGCCCTTGTCGGGGTAATGTATGATTGGGGTGAGCAAGACTAAGTACGAAAGAGTCACTGAGATCCTTATGGTGTTTCCAGCACTTGCGTTTGGACAAGAGGTAGGTCAATCCATTACTGGGGCAACCAACTCGCTTAGCGTTGTGTTATAGATTGAACTGATCTGGGTGAGCGGACTCCTACATCAAAAGAACGACATGAAAGTACAACTTGTTCACGGCAGAGGCAACGCTGGTCCTTTATGACCTTTCTCTATCTCACTGTATGTACCTTGTATTTACGCTTAGCAAGTCCAAGTTTTGCTGACTATCCTAGGTGCGCTATGTCGGAATTGCATATATTGTGTACGTTTAGAAGTTTAAGTCATTGATGTTGCGCTCATTACTCATCTCTCACAATCAGCATGAACATGTTGAGTATGTCTCCTCGCATAGACTCTGTTTTTTCTTTCTTGTGACGGGCGGCATACAGTCACTGTACCAACTGTTTCGACGACGGATGCAGTGAGTGTTCCGCACTGATGCTTTCCATTCCCGCCAAAACATCTGAACTACCATGCAGGGGTGAGTGATATTCTCAAATGATTCGTTGAATCAACATAACGACTCCCACAGTTGTGAGTTTGTTTCGAGTCTGTGCTCTTCCGAAACTGATAACTAATGTTACTCGATTTGCCAGGCCTTATCGTAAACAACACACTTACTTGGATCGAACAGGTAGTGAATGTATTACTGGGCGGTGAGCTATACACCTCCGTGATATTCACTTGACTGAAACATGATCATGCAAGTCATCATGATCACTCGAATATATGCCATGTATCAGGGATCTAGAAAAGTGCTGATATGTCTAGTTGTCACTTTTGTGTCTATCAGAATCGCCGACACAGTGATGATGGCAATAATAACGATGCAGGCTTCAGGAGGTAAGCTTTAGTTATGTATGAAATGTTCAAGTGCGTCAGGCTCATCGACAAATATCAGAGGAATACGTTCTCTTCGGCACCTATCAGTGCATGGTTACCTATATGGGAGATGTCCTACTTTTAGATTCCACAACTTGGGGACTTGGGATTCTATGGGAGGTTCTTGTACTGTATCTCGCAGTCCGGATTGCTGTGAAGCACTTCCGTGAACTGCGACAACACTCAACAGGAGGTATTATGGTGGACTGTTTCATGGTGTTAATGCAAACTCACGTGAGTTACTTTGCGAGGTGAGCTCATAATCTGAATGTGGTTCTCTTTTTTTGCTAAAGTTCTGCACGTTCAAGCTTCCTTATAGTTCCTTGTTTTCAACTCAGTTATTTGTTTCTAACGTACTACGCGGTACGCTGATCTGTCATCGACCTCTGCATGCGGTCATGATTCATCATTTCTACAGGACATATCTTACATGGAATCTCAGGTGTTTGCGGGTTTCGTTCAACTGTTCGAATGCGTGCAGATATTCGTGCTGGGACCACGCCTCATCCTTGGCGTGCGAGAATATTACGCTGAGGTGCGAGTGGAGGCCGACGATGGCAATACAGCAACCGCTATGACCTCAATTGCTTTCCATGAGCGAGTCCATGTTGCAACTAGCATTAGTGTATAGTACGGGAGATATTCGATATGATTTACAATCGGCGGGTAGTCTGGGGAGCAGTTTTTGATTTGATTTATTCCAAATTGTATCGTGGTACTTATTGTCATGATTAATTTTTCCGAACAAGTCTCGTCCTTAAACATCTGCACCAAACGATGTTTCAATTGTGAAAACGGAATCTGGCGCCATTTACGACAAAGATGAGGACGACGGTTTTCGCGATGAAGCAATTGTGCTCGAGTACGAATGTGATCTGAGTCGCAGTGTTTGGTTAGAATGGTTGATGGGTCCCACGTGTGTACTATGCTAAGAGAGTTATTTGATAGCTAAGCGGTACAATGTTCAACTCGACAACACCGCTTGCCCATCTCATGATACCGTCAATCCCCACACAGCATTAGTGCTATGCCCCTCCATCTTCTTCAACATAACACCTGTCTTCAAGTCCCACAGGCGAAGTGTGTTGTCGGCCGAGCCTGTAGTTATCCGTCGTTTATCGGGGAACACTACGACTGCCATTACGTCTTTTTCATGGCCTTTGAACTCTCACAGGGGTGAAGGGGAACTTCTGTCCGAGCGTGTAGTGGTTGGAGTGGGCTTCAATATTTTACTGGTGTTGGGCGCGGTCGAGGTGGTCTTTGGAGGGATTGTGGGTGTCTTTCTCTAAGCTGCAGATCTGTTAGGACGCTGGTCTGGACCACCGGTCCTCATAAATATAAGCCTTGTGTAAAAATATTAATGTGCTGCGAAACGCGAATTCTTCCGCAATCGCGCGCCAATTCGGTAGAATATGAAACTGATGGTCAGAAATGAGGGTCAATGTTGCATACCACTTGCTGTTTGTTTGACTCACGGTAATGGCGCCATAATCGTTGAGAGGCCGGCCAGAAGGGCGGTAGCGCCAACAGTCCCTAGTCTATCATACATTGCTCCTGCGAATAGCGGAAATACAGCGGCAAATGTGAACCGCAATGCACTATCACTTGCCATGGCAGTGGCAGCGATTGGGCGGTATGCGGTAACAAGGTACGTGAACGTTGATGTGAAAACAAAATATATACCAGAGCCGAAAGGTACAGACGCGATGATTGGGGCAATCCAGTGAACTTGCGGATATGTAGTGAACGCGAGACAGAATAAACCTGTGGATATGGTAAGCACCACGCGACCAAGAAAGACTGGTTACTGACCCACTGGCACGAGTATCGCTCCTACTTGACCCATAATAAGCCTGACCTCAGGAGGTGGATCACCGTTGTATCTGGCAGTTTCACGGGCATATAGTCTAGAAATGAGGACTATTAATATCGATTTAATGCACCAGAGAAAAGGGGACCCCCCTGTTCCAGAGTGGTTGTGTTGAAATGGCTGAAAGCATCCCGAGTCCAATCCCAATGAACGCTAGTCCAGTGGTTTGCACATTAAATCCATGAATATCTTCGAAAATAATGGGGAATGCTTGGAATGCCAGGTATAGGATTCCCAGAATAAGAGCATTCCTGGAATGATCAGGACTTACACAGAGTGCCAATAAGTTGCATTGCCCTTACCAAGAGTCTAAAAGCAGTACCATTCGGTCGAATAGAAGTAATTCTAGTAAATGTGCCACACCATTACTTGCGATAGAGCGGAGATTATCCCTGATGACTTACGAAACGGTTTGTAGCAACTGATAAGGATAGCAGAAGTAAGCGTGCCTTCCCGTCTATCCAAAGGAGCATAAATCTTCGGGTCTCCAGTCGACTTCCGCAGTCTGTCGAGCGGATTAATGTATCGCGTAAAGATGAGAAGAAAAAAGAGAACATCCACTCCTACCTCCTTGCCTTCTTCTTCAGGATTACTGGCACGTACGTCTCAGGAACAAACTAAATTCAATTCATAAGTCAATCCATCTCGCAAAAGAAATACAAAACGCACTGTAGCCAACATCAGAAACTCTACGAAAATCCAGCACAACTGCACTCGATACGTCCATTCCCAGTATAGATGCTGTCAGAAAGATGTCAAACGAGGATCAAGGATCAGGCAAGTGAGTCTGACCTGATTGATGAACCTATGTCATCACGTCATATCAGGAACAGTGCTGCCAAAGGAGCATGAAAAATGTACCCAGCAATCAAGGGGCCAGCCACCGGTCCGATAAATGGAGATCTTCAAGATGATCAGTCACTCTATAGTGTAGTTTGGCTGTTAGCGTTGTTCGAGTAAACCTACATGGTATACACAGCCATCGGACTTGGCACATGATTCAGCAGTATATCGAACAGAATGCAAATCCAAGGGCCTACCTTGCAATACTCGAATCCGGGAACATATCACTTACACTACCTCCAGCTACACTCAAAAAGGCCGATCCGCAGAATCCAGTGATAAGGCGAAAGACCAAGAAAACGGCTGTTGTTCTGTTGTAGATCTATCATCCATTCCGGTAACAAATGTACTCACCGATGTTGGGAGCGAACACCACAGGGAATGTGAAGATGAAGAATAATACATAAGATATTTGGTATACAACATTTCGGCCTGCCCAACTCCTTGAGAATATGCTTTGGGATAAAAATATTCGACGTACCATACACTTCGGACAATGGGCCAACGAGGAGCGGTCCACTTCCGAGACCTACCACAAATAGACTAATTCCGAGAATGGTCACTTCATGTGAGACATGGAATGTTTGAGCGACACCCTGTTCTGTGAACGCAGCCTGAAGCACAATTAATCTCGACCAAAATGACATGTAAAATGACTCGCAATCGAAGAAGTACATGTCACACATAGAGAGGCGGAACTGATGATCAGAACCGCGAGCCACCGTCTGAACAAAGACATGTTCTGCGGATTATCCTCTGGCTCGAGGACGACGAGGTGTGGATCACCTTCGGCATTTTGTGAGGCAGACACGTTGGTCTCTGTTTTAGCAGCATCGTGGGGCTTGTCAAATGACCCTGGTATCTTTGTCAACGTCGACATGGTACGACACAAGCCTAAGGACTCTTGGACTATAAAAAAAGTGGAGGTCAATATTAAAATTTATAAGCAGGTGCGAAGCGGATGACTGATATGGTTCACACCAAACACCATTGGTGGAGTATGGTTATAGCAGCAGCGGCCTCATGAGGTCAGCATGAGCGTTTTCATTTGGCCATGGTGTTCCCAGAAAGTGGAGAGTCGAGATCACAGGCTCGTATAATTAATGTTGGAGCCTGGAGGCATCCCAAATTGGGAATGGATCGCATATAAGTCGGAGCGTTTCAATTATAGCCATGCGATATGCAAAACGATATGAACATGCAAGAAGGCTCGTGTTGCAACTCACCGCTGTTAACGGCGCCCTACTCCCAAAAGTTGATGCATAACACAATTAATGCTCTCTCACAAACGATGAGAAAACGGCCCGAAATTTGTACCTATATCGTTCGTCATGAGCAGCAGCTGGTGGTATTAGTAAGCTGTAGTTGTGCAATTGCTAAATGCACGTTCAAGCTTCCTTGTTTTCAACTCAGTACTTTATTTGTTTCTAACGTTCTACGCGGTACGCCGATCTGTCATCGACCTGTGCATGCGGTCATGATTCATCATTTCTACAGGACATATCTTACGTGGAATCTCAGATGTTTGCGGGTTTCGTTCAACTGTTCGAACTTCGAATCCGTGCAGATGTTCGTGCTGGGACCACGCCTCATCGACGCATCGATCATCCTTGGCGTGCGAGAATATTACGCTGAGTGGTGGCCGACCCTGATACAGCAACCGCTATGACTTCAATTGCTTTCCAGGAGCGAGTCCATGTTGCAACTAGCATTAGCGTATAGTACGGGAGATATTCGATATGATTTACAATCGGCGGGTAGTCTGTGGGGAGCAGTTTTTGATTTGATTTATTCCAAGTCATGTCATGGTACTTATCATTATGGTTGATTTTTCCGAAGAAATCTCATCCTTAGACATCTGGATTCTTGTGAGAATGTAATCTGGAGCCATTTACGACAAAGGTGACGGCGGCGGTTTTCGCGATGAAGCAATTGTGCTTGTGATCTGAGCGGCTCGCAGTATTCGGTTAGAATGGTTGGTGGAAGTGTGTAACAACGGTGTTGTATGGGATGTCGGTGTATGGTTCAACTCGACAACATGGTTCATGCGATTGTAAGTCTCTGCCCGCCACTCAGCACATCTTCGATCCTCGTGTTGCTTCACCGCCCGCACCGTCATGCCTGGTAGCTTATAAGGCCAGTATTCAGACTTGAAGGCTTAGGTGAGTCGCTACTATATCACTTTCATATCTATTTGTGATCTTCACGCTCAATCTACAGTCATCGGCGCAAAGAAATTTCAACCTTCTTCCGGGCGACGTGTCCACTAATGTCGATTTGAGGAGGCGCTGGAGGCAGCGAGTTTGAACTTCTTCGGAACCTTGTTGGCTGTGACGGCTAACCGTACCACCATTTCAATTTTTTTTGTGACGAAGCCACATGAGTAGGTGCACTGGAAGCTTTCAACAACAGAACACCTGGGTGCACCTTACTTGCCATGGTAAGCAGGACCGTACGCAGCCTCACAATTCTCATTTCAAGATGAGAGACAAACTCTGACGCAGTTCGGCATCATGGAGAGAGACACTTCATACGCTGAGTTTTTATGTTCTTGTCGGCATGAAATACCGTCATTGGCGACAAGGAGACGCCCGACGAAGTCATTCCACTGCGCAGCTGGACTGCAATATTCATGGTTCGAGGATGTCGTTGGCACGCTGTGGGAGGTCGACGACGCTGTCGCAAAACACGTCGTCGAAGCTTTTTACGAGAGCACGTTCAAGCACTTGAAGGATGTTGTTGTCATGGACTTTACAAAGGCGGCCCAGACACTTGAGCGTGCTACATGCTCCGAGAAGAAAATGCGGCTCGAACGAAGAATTGGTTTCATTCATATCGGTGTGTAGTTCTACTATGTTGTATTGCTGTCGTCTGCTTTACTTTTACCAGTCATTGATTATGGATTCTGCATCCCATTCTACGTAACGTACATTGGGATATAGAATCCAAAGTTCTGTACAACTTGAATTTACCTCGATACTCGCGGTGTAGTGATCATGCTTTTGATACCTGTCTCTCATGTTGTTCTCTACTTCAGTGTCATATACTTAAGTCACGATAAAAATCCTGTGGCTTCTATGCGAGTGAGATTCAACCCGGTACCATCACTTTTGACCCAGTCTTTGAATCCTTCTGCACCTCGACGCAACACCAATGAAGCGCCCATAATCGAACAACCTCAAGATAGAGGCGCAGCTTATACATTGACTCACCTGCGCATGGATGCTCACTAATCGAAGTTGGCGGTTGCATCTACCTGTAACTCGGAGTCATACAGACAGGGTGCTATGAGATCAGTCTGGGAAATACGGCAAGTGCTTAATCGACTTGGAAATATGTTTTATTTCATACTTTATCGAGCATCCTTGTCACCTGTTACTCGAGTGCAGTGAAATTTGCCCGGAAACAACTCAACTCAGTGACCAACCATGCACCATAAGAATTGTGCCATGACGAAACCTCAACGAGTCCGTGTGCGTACCATCGAGTCTTGTGGGAAGGTGGGCTCTGTGGTTCGTGCCGCATCCGCATCATTGCTAGGATAATCTGTGGCGACTAACAAATAGTAATTTCCACAAGACAAGAGCACATTGTGCGACCTAGAAGGAACAATAAGTCCGCTCTGGCCACTGGCTCACAACTAGTGGTCCAACACACAATGTGCACCTATTGCTGTGGGTGTGATGCCACAATTCACGAGGCGAGTATTAAAGGCATGGCTCCTTCTAACCAGCTTAGCATCTCACTCCCCCATCATGGAGCCTGCTACCAGCTTTCGATTTAGCGACCTTCCTCTTGAGATTGCCCTCCTCGTCCTCAAGTATGCTGCAGAACCGACGTTTTCCCAAAAAGAGGAATATGCAGAAAAAAATCCCTATGAAACTGCCCTCTCCCTATGCCTTGTCTCTCGACTTGTGAGACGCACGATCCTCCCCGATTTCCTGCATACCATCTCGCTCCGCCGATGTCACAGCATGAGAATGTTCGCAATCTCTCTGCTTATGCAAAAAGTGTACGCTGAGGAAGAAAGCCACCTTTTCTTCGACTATACCACCGCTGTAAAGAGGATGTGGATTAGTCACGATGACTTTACAGAACAACGCTTCCAGGATTCCGAGACCAAGCTGTACATGAACTTGCTAGTTCCGGTGTTGCTCGCCGCACCGGAACTTGCAATTGACTGGTACAATTTAAAGCTTGTTGTTCAGCTTGTCGAAGATGCGAGGACCTCCTCCGCAGATGTCGATGGCGACCGCAGACCTTCCCTATTTCCCGGGAAGACCAAAAGTCTGACGATAATGGGTCACTGCACCGACTGGGAGATCTTCAAGCACGTTCGAAAAGGATCTGTATTCCTCGCGTCAATCCCCCACCTCACCTACCTGGCCAATATTGGGACGGAGGGAGACACTTTTCGCGACATCAGCATGGGATTAGTATCCCCCGAACACCCGCTGCGTGTGTGGATGCGCGACATTCCGTGGGCTTGCATGAAGAGCCTCGAAACATTTTCAGTAGTCTACCCGCACCTGAGTGCCCCTTACGACATACTTGCATATATCGATGACGCAAGGGGACAAGACTTGCACGTGGAGCGGCTCACGGTCTCTGCTTCCCTGTTCAGACAGGACCCTGAAAACTTCCCGTGGGTGACACCGCCGTTTCCTGTCACCAATGCTGGCAAGAGGAGTACTCCATCGGATGGTGTTTCCTTCGAGGTTACGCATGATCAGGTAAACTTTTGGCAGTTTTTTTACATGTGGGATAAAGCTTGGGCCTGCGGGTTAACCGACTGAGGACGGGTAGCGGGTGTTATGAATATGATGATAGATGGCTTGATATTACTTATCTTGGGTGTATACTTGCTCGCAATCGCGTTTTCTTCTTACTGTACACTTACTATAGATTTCGCATACCAACAAAAGCAGGTGCCCGATAAACGCCCGGATGCCTTGTCAGTGATGGAGGCAACCGTCGACGTTGAAGTTTGAGTCGCTGTGGAACAGCCCAGATGACGTTAGCAAAACAGCAACCCCATGCCGAACGGCCCAAGGACTAAGCTGCAAGTAGGCTCGTCACAATATCACGGGAACAGAGCCATAGACGGAGATGTGTATGCGGGCACTAAGAGACTTTGTGGCAGGCTCCGTCGCTCTACAACCACTGGCAAACCATCCGTCGTTTCATCCTCATTAGCATGCACTAATTCTCATTCACAAAGTAGATAGTACATGAAATCGGAGAATAATTATGTAAGGAAGGTCACTTCGCTAGCCACGGACACCGGCTATAGGATTCCCTTTCGAAGTACTACTTATGGAACTTCCTTTGTACTCACTTACATATAAAAACCGGTCCTTACTTTCTGTATCTTCAGTGAATTAACTCCCACTCACTCATTCTCTCATGGTCTGAATCATTCCCCGTCGAACTCAATAGCAGCACTACAATTATGAGTCGATCAAAGATCGATCACGCAGCGCCTGGCACATGGTAATCGGGATGAGAGCATTGGTGAAAGAACCGGTGTAAGACTCACTTGGTCTCTCGGCGGTCCAGGTATATGGACAATTGATTCCATGGTGGCATTCCCAAACACCCGCGATAACAGTCCTTTGAACGCATGGCTCCGTAGCATCTCCGGTGAGGGCTCGCTAAGGTTAGCGACCGGTTGCACTGGTGATTGTGTGATACGCAATTCCGATCATGACAAACTCGGAGGGGATTGGCGAATGCGAACACTGAAACCAGTTGGGCCGGGATCGGGCGAAGCTCGAAGTAAATATGAATCACGAGTAGAGCGCTGGGAGCAAAGCGCTCTTCCGTGATAGAATTAGTAATGAGCGTGAGACGCCAGAAGAGAGAACTTCAGCTGCATTCGGTGCACAAGCAGGTCTTGAGAAGGGGTGGGATGAAGGGGTGATATTGCAGTAAGCTATATGCATGCCTTCGAAGGAGTGCCATGGTGATGTGCTGGAGTAGCTGCTCGACACGAAAAAAAAACGATATCCATGCACTCATGTAGGATAGATGGTCAGTTTCGGGCGCCAGGAAGTACCGACTGCTTGGTTGGATGCGATGGGGCACATTCCGGAAGCTTTGAAGACAAGAGTCGGACGCATGTATGCACTGAGGCGCTGAGAGGGTATAGTGTCGAGGATGGCGGGTATGACAATAGGGTGTATTGTGGTTGCAACAGTGATGGAGGTGTGGAGACCTCGTGTCCTGGGCGTCTATGGAAGCGAGGCAGTTTGACGCGCATAAAACGCACAATACGCGCACCTCTGCAACTTAGAGAAAGACACCCATAATCCCTCCAAAGACCACGTCGACCGCGCCCAACGTCATCAACCTCCAGTGAAATGTCGGAGCTCATTCCAATCACTACACCCCTGCGAGAGTTCAAAGGCCATGAAGGATGCATAATGGCAGTCGCAGTGTTGCCCGATGAACGACGGATGATTACTGGATCGAAGGACAAGACGCTTCGTCTGTGGGACTTACAGACAGGTGTTGTATTGAAGAAAATGGAGGGGCATCGCAGGGAGGTGTGGGGATTGGCGGTATCACGGGATGGGCAATTAATAGCAAGCGGTGATACTGAAGGAAAGGTCATCATCGGCACGGAGAAACTGGCGAACCTCTCACTCAACCTATCAACGCCCACTTGAACTATACCAGCTCGCTTGACTTTTCTCCCGATGGAACAGTGCTAGCCACTGGTTCATGGGACAAAATGACGAAACTGTGGAACACTAAAACCTGGGAGCTGCAAGGAGATCCAATTCACTGTAGTAGTGACGTCAACTGTGTTCGATATTCGCCGTCTGGCGCACTTCTTGCCATCGCGACATACGGTAAAAATATCCAAATTTATAATCCAGGCACAAGGAAACGCGTCACATCCTTCAAGGCTCACACATCAAGCAACTTGTCGCTCGCGTGGACGCCCGATGGCACACGTCTTCTCACATGTGGCAATTTGGACGATCCTACCATACGCGAATGGGATACAACAACCTGGCAGCAGGTCGGTAATCCCTGGACGGGCCACACTAGCTTCATCAATGCCATTGCCATTAATTCTGCTGGTACACTCGTCGCCTTCGCATCTTATAACATCGATGTCCGTCTCTGGCGCCTCTCAGATCGACAAACCATCGCCATCTTCCAGCACTCATCTGCGATGTTATGCGTCAATTTTTCCGTGGACGGTAACCACATCCTCAGCGGAGGTCACGATAAGATGATCTCAGAGTGGGCACCTCAGGGTATTCATCCAAAGGCATGTTTCCGTCCTTGATTCATATACCACAATTCGAGCATGTTTCGTGCAGATCCTAGCCATCACGACAGCCCGCATTGCATGCATAAATGGAGACCTATCTACCGCCGAACGACTACTCACGCAAGATATCAACATCGATGCCAAAAACCATACTTCCTACGCTCATCGCTCGTTCGTTATGACTCGAAAACACGACTGGGACCATGCCGTTCAGGATGCAATCAAGGTGAGTTGTATGCACTGGTCGCAGCCCCCTTACAAAAGGCTAACTCGATGGTGACATAGTCCATCAGCATTCAGCCCTTATTGACAGGCTATATCTCCAAGGGCATCGCCCTCTGCAGAAAAGGCCATGTCCGGGATGCGAGGGCAGCATTTGATGTTGCATCCATGTACACTAACCAAGATTCAGAAACCCTTCATTTCCTGCTCTTGATCAAGGTATGTTACAGTCACCTCGCATGTTCTCCCATTAATCATGTATTTCAGGCCATCGCGCTCTTCAGTGCGGATCAACATGACGAGGCAAACCTGCTCCTCAAAGAACTCGGTGCCGGTTGTCCGAATGCCGACACTCGCGCATGTCATATTGTGCAAGTAAGTATCATGCAGCCACACTTGGTCATCAACGTTAACACTAACTGGTCCTTTGCAACCTCGCACATTAGGCATATCTACGTGTTCAACTCGGAATCAAAGCCTTGGATGGCACGCGTTACGACGAAGCCGCTGACTATTTCACTGCCGCTCTCAACTCCAGCAATTTATCATCGAAATCAGATATTCATGAAATTTACGAGGATTTGGTGGTGGTATGTTAAGATGTTGCATACATGATGCTTTTCATAACTGAGGGTTTTTTCCAGCTCTTCGGCTGGGACCTACCGTCCTTGTGGCAAAACGCACACCAGAAACGATGCTATGCACTCCTTCGGGCAGGTAAACTTCAAGATGCCGTGAAATCATACAGGCACATGATGGTTTCGAGTGACGAAAATACCAAGGCCGATTGCCTCGACTGGTCCAATGGCAAGTGTAGAGTTCGTAATGACATGCAGGATACAATCATCACCTGCATTTCTCTCAGGTTTCGAGCTAGAATGCAGCGCACTCTGCTCTGTCAACGGAGATGCCGCCCTCACCGCGAGCGAGTATGACAGGGCTATTAACCTATACTCGGCGGCGATCGACCTGGATCACAAGTCTGATGTCATCTTTGCAAAGCGCAGCAAGGCAAAGTTAGGTAAAATGATATGAGAGGATGCGCTCCTTGATGCGCAAAAGGTGCACTGGCGTCTATGTTTTCGTAGCACATGTTGACTTCTGTGATGCATAGGTCACCGAGCTCAATCCTTCGTCTCACGTTGGATTCGAGTTGACACATACAGCATTGCGTGGCGCGCAACGTTACGATGAAGCGATCGAGGCCTTCACAATCATGTTGTCCAAGATGGACAATGCTATCGACACTGAGACACGAAGTAAGCTCCAATACCTCATACGTGAACATACTTTAGCTATTTTTGTAGAGTTGCGCCAGCAATATCTCAGACCATCCGAAGCAGAAGACGCTATTCAAGGAGCCGTTTGGATTGAACTCGAATATGCCCCGCTACGTCTACTTAATACCTCCACGGGTCTTTTGTGCGATCGAGCGGCACAAATGAAGGCCTTCAAAACGAGTGCAAAGTACAAGGAACTTTTGTCATTCACAACGAAGCATTCAGATCTCCAAATGGAGCACATCAAGGAAGTGGTAGCGATATACTTCCGCTGCGTCCTGCTATCAAACAGGTGGGAGGAGGAGACGCGTTGCTGCACGATATCCAGGACAAAGTCGTGTACGAGTTGAATGGACTTGGTGGCATCATGAAACTGAAGTCATTCTGCAAAGTCGCTGGTGATGCTGGGTATTACTGGGCATGGATGGACACATGCTGCATCGACAAGAATAGCAATACCGAGCTTCAAGAATCAATCAACTCCATGTTCGTTTGGTACCGTCATTCAGCGCTCACCATTGTATACCTATGCGATGTCCCTCCTTCATCCCAGCCCGGTGCACTGACGAGGAGTGTTTGGAACGAGCGAGGATGGACCTTTCAAGAATTTGTCGCTCCGAAATTTGTAATCTTTTATCAGAACGATTGGTCGTTATATCTCGGCGATCGCTCTCCCAACCACAAAGAGTCCCCTGCAATCATGTAGGAGTTGGAGGATGCGACGGGCATAGATGCGCAGGCTCTAGTGACCTTCCGTCCAGGTATGAGCGGCGCCCGAGAGAAATTGCAATGGGCATCTAAGCGCGTCACCACTGTACAGGAAGACGTTGCGTACTCATTATTTGGTATCTTCGGCATCACCCTACCTGTTATCTACGGCGAGAAGAAGCAGAACGCGCTCGGGCGGCTCCTGCAGGAGATCGTGGCTCGGTCGGGCGACATCACTGTCCTCGACTGGATCGGACAACCGTCCGAGTTCAATAGCTGTCTTCCAGCCTGTATTACCTCTTACACCACTCCTCCACGCACCCTTCCATCTTTGTCCGAAGATCAGATTCAGACAGCTATCTCTTTGCTGCGAAAAAATCCTATGGTTGTGGAATTGGCTTCCAAAATTTACGAACAGCTTGATAACACGAGCGCTGCTCGTTTTGCGAACTGCAGACTTCATCTGCCTTGCATGGCATTCCGTGTCACAGAAGTCAGTCTGAGCCACGGTCCTTCCCAGGAGACTCGATATGAAGTCAAGGCAGACGGACTTCATGACCTGCTGATCACCACCAAACAACCGACTGTTCAGTTCTCGCGGACAAAGCCCCCTCATCAAACTTTCGTGCTTGTCCGTCCCTGGGATCGGTCTCTCCTTGAGCTACCAGAATTTGCAGATCTGCTAGATGATATGGAGAGCGAGGTGGGTTATCGGATACCGCCTTCTTCATCAGACGACTCACCTAGCTGTTCTCTTGTAAAACAGGAGGTGGATGATTTAGAATCGCGAGCATTGCGGTTGCTTGTTCGCCTTGGGCAGCCTTTTGGCGCATTTTTGCTAGTGCGGCAACGCGGCAGAGAATACAAGAGGGTCGCGTCAGATCGTGATATCATTGCACAGGTCAAAGATGTGGCTTCTGTTCGATACCTGATGGACGTCAGGACGATAGAAATACTGTAGATGCATGTTTTCCCCCGAAGATCAGGGATCTGAGCGGTTTTCATTGGTACGTCGTATGTGATAATACATGCATGTGTTGGACTATAATTCCCTTTCAGAGCAGACCATGGAGACCTATCTGTACCACTTATTCGTCCGACACTACTAGACTAATGCCCCTTCATGTTCATTACACCTACCTGCTCGGGTTGGAACGTTTTCAATTTATGCCCTAAGTCTCGTCACTTCCCTATGTTCCACCCTTTGTTCCTTTGTGCCGTGCTGGAGCACTCGTAACTGGCTGGAACTTCATGCTAACGCCTGTGCTCAGGTGACTATGTAAGTTAGTGCTATCGCTATCCTTGCTGTACGAGATAGCGATTGATTGCAGTCGCTACCACGTAAGCTACACGTGTTTTCACGCTGGAATCGCTATCTCGTACGCTAATTCAAAATCTTCCTAACTGTGGTGACCTTGGATCTACGATATCGCGATTCAATGCAAAGGTCAAGTTCGTACGTTCTTGCATTCCGAGTCTTTTTCTCGCGTGGACTTGTACTCTAGTCCAACATCAAGTTGTTGTATTTATTACCGTGATGCTCTCGTGGTGTGGTCGTCGTGCTCTTGCATATACCTTAATCTCACGTTGTTCTCTATTGTAGTGTCAGTCACGATGAAAATCTGGTGGCATCGTCTTCTGGGTGAGTGAGTCGAGCCGGTACCTTTGACCCGAGTCATCAACTTTGAAATCCTTCTGTACTTCGACGCAACCTTAACTAGTAAGCACCCATACTTTGAACAACCTCAAGATAGAGGCGCAGCTCATACACTGACTCACCTGCGCAGGGACTGATCACCAATCGAAGTTTGCATCTGCTTGGTGAAAAAATGTAGCTCCTGAGTCGCACAGACGGGGTGCTATGAGATCAGTTTGGGAAATACGGCAAGTGCTCAATCGACTTGGAAATATGTTTTATTTCATACTTTATCGAGCATCCTTGTCACCTGTTACTTGAGTGCAGTGAAATTTTCTGTAAGAGTTGTGTCATGGAAACCCGAATGAGTCCGTGTGCGTGCCATCGAGTCTGGTGGGAAGGTGGGCTCTGTGGTTCGTGCCGCATCTGCATCATTGCTATGATAATCTGTGGCGACTGAACACATATTAATTTTCCACAGGACAAGAGTACATTGTGCGGCCTAGAAGGAACAATAAGTCTACTCTGGACCACTGGGTCACAACTTGTGGTCCCACATACAATGTGCATCTATTGCTGTAGGTGTGGCACCACAATTCATGAGGCGCGTATTTAAGGCTAGGGCTCCTTCTAACCAGCTCAGCATCTTACTCCCCCCATCATGGAACCTGCTATCCGCTCTCGATCTAGCGACCTTCCTCTTGAGATTCTCCTCATGATCCTCGAAGACTGCAGGCAGAGCCGACGTTTTCCCAAACAGAGAAATATGACGACAAAAATCCCTATGCAACTGCCCTCTCCCTATGCTCCGTCTCTCGACTTGTGAGACGCATCACCCTGCCGAAACTCCTACACACCATCTTGCTCCGCCGGTCTCACAGCGTTGGAATGTTCTCAAATGCTCTGCGTATTCAACAAGCATACGCTGCTGAGAAAAGCGATCTTTTCTTTGACTACACCTCCGTTATACAGAGGATGTGGATCGGTAGCTTGAAAGAATGTCGCTCACCAGATTCTGAGCTCAAGTCGGACCTGAGCGTGCTGGTTCCGACATTACTGGCTTCACCGGCACTTGCGGTTGACTGCTCCTCTTTAAGGCTTGTTGTCCAGAGCGTGGAAAATGCGTGGAAATCCCGCAGAGATCCTAATGTCGAGCATGGACCCTCTCCCTTTCCTGGAAAGACCCAAAGTCTAACGATAACGGCCCGGGGTCACAACGCCGAGGCTCAGATCTTCCGGAGCATTGACACTCGGAAGGGAACTGTTTTCCTGCCATCAATCCCCCATCTCACCTACCTGATCGATTTGCACCCTGATTCGGCATATTTTGGCGACATCACTATGGGTTTAGTATCTCCACGATACGCGCTGAGGTGCTGGATGCGCGACATTCCGTGGGCCTGTATGAAGAGCCTTGAAACATTTTCAGTAGCCTACCCGCATCTGACTGGGACCCTAGATGTACATTCATATATCGATCACACAAGGGGAACAGACTTGCATGTGGAACGGCTCACGATTTCTGCTCCCCTATTCAAGCAAGACCCTGAAATTTTCCCTTGGGGGACACCGCCGTTTTGTAAGACCCTTCCTGGAGAGAAAAGTGTTCGATCGGATGGTATATCCTTCAAGGTCACAAATGACAAGGGACACTTTTGGCAGTGTAACTACAAGTGGGATAAAGCTTGGGCCTGCGGGTTAACCGATGGATGAGGGGTACCGCTTGGTATTATGAAGAAGATAGAAACTTTGATGACTTTTCTTGTATACATATCTGCTCGCAATCGGTTCTACTTCTTACTGTACACTTACTATGGACTTCTTGTACCCAATACATGTGATGGAAGCTGTATGATTCATGAACCATAAGTCGTAGCGTGATGTCGGATCCTCGAATCGACAAAGAGTGAAGAGAATCCGACAAAAGCGGGTATCCGATGAACGACCGCATGCTTTTTCAAATGATCGAATGATAGACCGTCAGCGAATAAAACAAACAATTGAAGTGGGTCATGTAGATTTTACACAGAAACCATGGACCATGCACAAGAACCACTCCACAATGGTAGCGGGAATTTTTGTGTACATGTTGGTACTGGTTTCTTTGCATAACCAAGCAGAATGCTGGCCCTTGAACGACTTAGTCTTACTCGTCAATGGAGCCAAACACTCTGCTGTGCTACGGAAATTTGTTGTCCGGACTTACTGCTCAGAGGCTAATGCAACAAGTTCTGACGCATCGAATTTGGTACAGCTTAGATGTTAATTGGATGACAAGACAGTGAGGTGAGTTACTTTATGATACCCAATTCTTACCTTGTGATGTTACTGACAGCCTATCTCATGCTCTGTTGGATTGATCAAATTGCAAGGGATTTTGCATTCGATTCGTCTGCAAGACCCTTTAGATTTTAATGTTGCTATCAGGATGCTACATTAGCATGACGAGTATTTATTCGAATTGTACATATAGCCCCTGAGTAATCACCCCCAGTGAGAACCCGACCTCACCGTATCGACGGAAAACGGCCAAAATATTGATGAACCAGGAACACAAGATTTCCGTAGATTTCCGTAGAGAATGGGACATATATGAGATTTTCTAGCGATGCTGTTTGACGGAGATCTCACGATTTCGCGCTGATTCTCGCATATGATATTTCCGTCGATCATGGTAGATTCTCAACTGTAGTCGTACTATATACCAGGCAATAAAACTACGGAAACCGCACGAAAACGACGCTGATATGCATTGCAAGAACAAGTAAATGGTAGCGCAAAAATGATAGCTGGTTGATACTGCCCCTGGCACCTGCTGCCCACCTGGTCCTCGCCTGTTGCCTGCCTGATGTCAACCTCTGCACCTGCGCTGGATGTCGACTGTGTTGCTGTTTCATTCGGATTCATATGCCTGCAAATATAAATCAATGCCGTGAAATAATAACTGCCTGCTACCCACCTGCTCCGCTGCAACTGCGTTAGATGTCAACTAATATATCAGGCGTCGGATGAGAATTTGCTGATGATATTGATCGTGTCGCAAGTTCATATAAGCCTAAAGTCAGATGTTGCTGGAAGTTCTAGTCTTCTAGATTGACCTACCTCCTATTTGTTCGAAATACTAGATCTAGGTGATGCACAGGCACGGACAACGAGGACCCAATATTGAAGGTGGCATGGTAGACCAGGGACAGTGGATACTGGGGGCTTCGGGTCAGACTCAGTGATGCATGTTCATTCAGAAAGCTTTGTGCTGCGTGTACTAAGTCAGCACTATCTTGTACTTAGATAAGAGATTCATGCGCATATATGCGCTATAATAGATGTTTCAGCGAACATTCGAAACGAGTTACGCGTATCCGAGTCACTTACTGATTTGCGAGCCAGGCAGTGCAGAGAAACAGGCTGCATAGATAGTGTCTTAGAAAACATCTCGAGTTAGGTTATTGAAAACATCAAAGTCGGAGAAGATACACACAGGGAGCTTTACCACTGTTCATCCAAAAACATCATCAATTTGAGGCCTGTCTGGTCCAAAGACTACTGTAAACGAGAATATGCCAGGCCCCAGGGTGCTTCCGAAACTAAGGAAATGGGAGAGGTTCCTGAACTAGACATCGTCATGGTTTGAGGGAGAAAGATGGTGGACTAGTGAGAATGTCGGAGTCTTGCTTAAGTTCGCGTGCAATCGATCATTTCGTATATGCTTACCAAGTCAAAAGCAGCACGAACGAGTAACTCACATCATCTTGATTGATTAATATGTCTGCAAATGTGCAAGACATCGAATTCCTCTCGTCATGGTGTTGCAGTAACAGTGTCCGTGAGCTCATCCGTTGGGCCTGGCAGTACATCTGCAAGGATACGACTTTACGACGGGCGTGGTAAACAAATTCAATCGAGCATCAATGGAACGGGGAACATGACACTCGCGAGTTCAAAGTATGACCGGGGAGCATCGGACACAGCACCCGGTATGGTATGGTTTCCACGCAAAAAATTACAGACAGGACATTTATTTCCTACAGAACTCTCTCCCACGGGTACCACCTACAGAGACAGCTGTCACGGTAAGTTTTGTCACGAGTCATTATTAACACGGCTCACCTTTTCCTCTTATGTGCAACTGGTGTGCCCATTGGGACCTACACCTCCACTGGTGACGGAACAGCACTTTGCACAGCTGCAAGGTTTAACGTTCGAGACATAACCGGGTGGCGAACAGTAATACAAAAACGGTTTACCCCCATTATAATCCTGGAGATTTCCGCACGCCCAAGATCCTGCAAGCGCTCGTAAGTACGCAGTCTGAGATTAAAATACAGGTATGCTGAAGGTATTCACCAGGAAAGTTACATGGACCGCCAGCAGCCACCAGTACTGCGGCAGACATAATCATAGTGGTGAGTGAGATGAACTTCATTGCTGCACTTTAGGGTAGGGCTGGATGGTGTTCTTTGCTATTGAACTGAAAGTTATCACTTTGCTTTTATACACAGGCATTGAAAGGCGGTCAGCGCTAAAACTATTGTAGGGACAGAACTACTTGCCAAGGCTAAGTTCTTCTGGTGACAACCGGCAGAACTGGCAGAACTGGTTGTTTTGCCGTGGCGGCAGAACTCCAGGTCATGTAGACTGTGTATGACATTCCTAACGACATCAATATCAAGTACCATCCGTCATCTTTACCATTGTAATTAACCACCGTCTAAAATAATCTGCGGAATTATTCCTTGTTTGACCCGATCCAACTCGTCAAAATCAAAAGCATTTCCCTTGAGCACTTCAACTTCGTCAAAAATCTCATCTTATTTGGTCCTCTTCAACTCCTTGAGGGCCGCGAATCCAGCAGTAACGTCGTCAGGCGAGATAGTCTTAACTAGCAGGAAGGTCATCTGCATCACGAGGCTCGGTCGAGAGCGGAGGTGCCCACATGAAGATCCTGTGCAGTCTCGGCAGCGATATCCGTCCTCCAGCATGCACTGTCTTGCCGCCTCTTGACCAGCATGGACTACCTTCTGCCCCTGAATGCAGGCTCAGGGCGGGCACTGAGCCTGCATTCTTCTTTCATTGAATTTGAACTGTGCCATCAGGTCTAAATCATATCTCCGGAAGGCTCGAGTCTCCGATACCCTGGAGTTCTACCAGGTTCTGGCGCCGCGTTCCCTTTGGGTGAGTTCTGCCGTGGGCTAAGCACAACCAGTTTTGCCAGACCGGTTCAACCGCACTCACTCTCTTGGCAAAACTCCCGAGTTCTGCCAACAACACTACGGGCCAAAACATGCATTTGCTATGCGTCCGACGGAGTATCATAAACATTTCGCATTTCGGTCACGAGACTTATTGTATACGCACGCTTGTACTTAGTCAAAGCTTGCTGGATTCCTCCTTTTCTTTCCAACGTCGTGCTGGTATTTTCTCTCAGGTATTATTTAGTATTAGTTATGTCTTAGTGCTCGCCAATGGTCTTTTCTCTCGGCATTCAGGTCATTGTTGGTTGTGTTTGAGTGGCGCCTCGATTCTGAGACGTTTGACACGGAGTAATACAATGCTTCATTGCAACGCAATATCTCTAGACGTGGCTTCATGAGAACTCGCTGGTATCAATTTCGCGTCGAAATTTCATAGACGATCCGCTTTCCCGACAATCTCCAAATGAGTAAGTTCTATTGCAGTTCTTCCTTGCCGCCGAGTTACTGCCAGTGGCTGTATCTTGGCTGACGCCACGAGTGTCTCGCCGTGGCTATCTCTCATCTTTATGGTAGCTTTTGTAGATCTATGGCTTCATCAACTTGCACCCGGGCCTACGCGCACTCGAGCAGACCTGCCACGAAAACCCTTTCTTGGTGGAATCGTAAATGATACGTTTCACTTTCACTAAATCGTGTAGTTGGAGTCTGATTGGGCTGTCCTATTCTGTCCCCAATTCTCCTCTTCCTTCAGCGGATCGTCCTTGATGACGTTACTTCGGCTTGAGAGGCAACACCCTCGCGGACAGATATCCTATAGCGTCATCCTCAATGACCTCACAGACGGGTCTATGATCTTCACTTCGGCCACAAATCGCTGATGGTGGTGTATCTAGCATGGACGCCCTCACACGGTACCTGGTAACCAAGTGACGGGTAGCTGCTAGTTTATTTTCTACAGAACTCTCTCCCACTAAAGTGGGTCTTGAGGATGTATATCCTACAGAGACAGCTGTAACTATTGACACGGCAAGCAAGAGGTGAGCCCACGTTTTCCTCTTATGAGCATCTCGTGTACCCATTGGGAGCTACACCTCCATTGAAGACTTCACAGCACACCGGACAATTGCAATTTTCAATTTCTGGCTCGATAACACCAGATTTTGAACATTGAAACAAAAATGCATTTCCCTCATTATAATCCGCGGCATTTCCACACTCATACTGTCCTGCAAGCGCCCGTAAGTACGCAGTCTGATATCAAAATACAGGTATGCTGAAGGTATTCACCAGGATGGGCGCACGCACCACCGGCAGGAGATGGCGACCCTTTCGCTGTAGCAATGTCCGCGAGTACTGCGGCAGACATAATCATAGTGGTGAGCGGGGTGAACTTCATTGTTGCACTTCAGGATAGGGCTGGATGATTTTCTTTGTTACTGAACTGAAAGTCATCTCTTCGCTTTTATGCACAGGCAGTAAAGGAGGGTCAGCCCCCAAAATAGTGCATGTAGAGGGCAGAACTACTTGCCCAAGGGTTAGTTCTTCTGGTCATAACCAGCAGAACTCTAGACTGTGTAGACTGTATGAAATTATATCTCGGATACCCCGAAGCTCTGCCAGGTTCTGCCGCCACCCTGCCTTCGCGTGAGTTCTGCTGTGGGCCAAGTACGACCAGTTTTGCCAGACCGGTAGAGTGGGGTACCCCTCCAGCGGGGAGTGGTGCATACGGGCGTTTGCCACCCTTTGCGCAGCTTAGGTAGTAGGAGTAGAGCCTTCAGCAGGATGCTACTAGGATTTATTCGAATTGTACATATAGCCCCTGAGTAATCACCTCGGAGAATCGTCGGTCCCATAACTCAACAATCGGAGATTGAACGCTCCTTAGAGCTAAGTATGCAACCCAACAAACAGCGGTACCAGTCTTTGCATCTAGCATCCCTGCCATCAACATGATCGTCTCCACCATCTCTCGCCCGCATGCACGATATACTCTCAACACTCAGTTACTTTCTCTGACGCACTCCCGAACGATGATGACGAAGCGCGCAGCCAAACAAGAAGGCACGATCGCAGACGTGTTCACGACACTAAGCCCTAGTACCGAAGTCGCTGTACTTCCGGCTCGGTTCGCTCAGCTGAAGAAGGATGTGCTCGCCGATATGGGTGCGACCCATGCGAGCATCATGCATGGCCTGGAAGCAGGTTCTAGCTGCTTTGGAAGGACGAACGAAGGAGATTGTTAGTTTGGGGGGACAAGTATACGCACCTGTTCGAGTGCTTTTTTACATGACCGACACTGGCAGGAAAATAGGTTATTCCTCGTGTATCGTTTACCGACATTGAACGTGGCTTGTCCAACACTCAGAAGGATCATATCAAGAAATCTGGTGTTGTTATAGTCACGGGCGCAGTTCCAAAGAGGTCTGTTCACTATATTACTGTGATATCAGTCAGGTTCATTGACTAGCGTGGTACATATAGGAAGCGCTACAGTGGAAAGCATTCGGTGAAGGCAATATATCGCTGCAAACCCTGTCAAAGGTCCGTACTTTCCCTCACGCTTCATTTGATGACTTGATGTCGTGTCGTAGGCTTCCCAGCAAACGATATTCAAGTATACTGAGCTCTACAATACCAAACCTCAAATTGCGGCAGCGTACTCATCCCGCCATTCTCCGTACTCAACAAGAGCTTCCTCCAGCTTTGGCACTGACCCATCAAACAAGCACGTCATGCTTTAGTACACCTATCAGTTACTTCGACCGCTTGCGCATTCGTACTCCTGGCGACAGATCGTTCACAGGTTGGTCCTCATATCGATGGAGGAAGCGTCGAGCGCTGGGAGGATCCTATGTTCCGTAGGGTCTTCCGCCGAATCTTAGCAGGTGGAGCGTGTTGGAGGTCACACGACCCATTTGATGTGTCCTGGCGCATGGATGCAAAGCAAGATCTATACAATGCACCGTAAGTGTTCCACGTGCCTTCTTTATACACATGCTCACCAGTGTTCGGAAGGGGTCAATGTTCCGTCTTCCGTTGTTGGCAGGGCTGGACCTCACTCTCCACGACTGGAGTTGGTGAGGGTACACTTCGCGTACTTCCAATGGTCTCTCCTAGCGACTGCGTACATCATGCTTCGTCCTTTCTTCCGTCCTGGCCCTACAGGTGGTGAGTGGGAGCTGGACTTGGAAAGCAGCTCGTTTCCAGGGAGTGTACCAGGCAAGGGGCAGGAGCTTAACGAAGAAACGCACCCGCATTTGAGACTTGGCGAGACCATGACGAGTGTTCCAGAGATTCAACCTGGTGATCAAGTTTACTGTGTGTGGTTTCTTATATTCTCTTTACATTTCTTGACTGTGTTCGTGCGCAGGGCACTGCGATACCGTACATTCCGTTGAACAACTGCATGGCGGTCAAAATGATTCGTCAGTTTTCTATATTCCCTGCAGTCCCGCTTTCCGTGAAAAAGTGAGTCTTTCGTAGCTGATAGTCTAAGCTCAACTTGAAGTCTGTCTTGCTCAGCGCATCATACATTCGGGACCAGCGAGCTAATTTCGTTCACGGTCTCCCCGCTCCGTATGTCTTTTGTCTCGAGCGATTCTCGTGACGCTGATTGCTCAATACTGGCAGGGACTTCCCGGGAGGCTTCCGGCGAATCTACTTTCGCAGGGCGAGCTACGGCACAGGATATCACCACTAGCCAAGGACGTCGGAACGTTGGGTTTCGAGCCATTCGTATCAAGGGGTGGCGAGAACAACGAGCTTATCGATGCAGCGAATCGTGCGTTGTTCGGTCGAGGGTGCCGTAGATAACAAGTTTCATACTATCTCGCTATAATAAGAAGGTTCTTGGTTGTTGGACGTAGAACAGTTCTTGAAAGGTTGATCAGTCTAAGTACATCAACAGAACGTTCAAGTTGAAGTGAGAATACAGGTCGTTATCGAATGCCAGATCATCGACACTTGCTACATAAAATCCGAGCAAGTAGTACTTGGGCATCATCGTTGGCAAATCGTTGGTCAGCTGATACTGTGGTTATAATTAGCCTAGGCTGAGTCTGACGCGTTTGATGGCATCTAGCTTTTGTTCTGACCTTCATATATCATATATCGTTGTCAATTGCGCAAGTTGCTGTTGGAATGGTCACGATGGATCAAGCGCCGCTAACCGACCGCTGCAACCAGCGCGTTCTGGTTGTTAGTTCAGATCACCGAGTGTTGAATATTGAATGTCAGAGGGTGTGTACAACATGAAATTTTGAAAGGCTAGGTGAATGTTAGTGCATGCGAGGACACCTATGTACAGCTCGAGCTGGGTTAGTGGAACCAGATAGGGGTCAATAAATTACATACCTCGAGGCTCGCACGGTTCCATGAACTTACTCCCACACATTTCTATCCTCCCCAACGTCATCCTCTCCGTTCCCAATTATCCCTCTGAATCCTTTTCATCTAGTAACAATAACAAGTCTCGTTCTAGTGCCAAGTACAGTACGTCAATCTCCTGTGTCGTATCAACCGACTTCAAGCACATGTTCACCAGCCCGTTAGGTGCAAAACTCAGTCACAAAGACCTCGCATGAGCCAAAGTCAAGATGTATCTCCCATCATTCTCCACAGCACTGGCAGACTCGGCCTTTCCATTCAATTGGATTCACGACGCCATGCGCTTATTCGTCATGTATCTAGCTGCGTTCTTTACCGCTAGTCCACCAGCTATCGAGGTCCAGGGGTAGTAGCAGCAGTGGGGAATATCTGATCGGGCTCGGTGAGCACAGCCTTAGAGGGCCAATGCGATACTGAGAATATGTGCTACAGGCATTGGAGATGTTACTGGGTACGTTCGCCACCTTCTTGCTGTTCTTTGGGTACTCTCATGACACATCCAACAGCCCAGTTGTCGAGACAAATATGATGGTATGTCCCACTTCATCTCTAATTGTATTTACCGCCTAAGTAGCGCGTCAGGGCTATGCATTCCTACCACAAACAGACACTGGTCTCCACATGCGTCAGCGCAGCCGCGCGTTTATCATCGCCGACGCTTCTAACCCTTCCGAGCGTGTGCTCTTCATTAACTCTGGTACGTTATTTATATCCAAATCGTACCCTCCCAGTCAACCCTACCCTAACAACTAGACATCTGCATGGGTGACACCGGCATCCGACGAACCATTCTCTCCTCCCTTCAATCGCTCTACGGAGACCTCTACACCCACGCCAACACTGCCCTCGTCGGAACTCATGCCCACAGCGGCGTCGGTGGTTATCTCGAGAATCTCCTCCCACAAGTCACTTCTCTCGGATACGTGAACGAAACCGCAGCCGCCATCGTCTCCGGCACCCTCAAAGCCATCGTAGACGCGCACAACTCACTCGTTCCGGGTAATGTAAAGCTGGGAAACACGACGCTGCTCAATGCAAATCGGAATCGGAGCCCGAGTGCGTATTTGGCGAATCCGGAGTGGGAAAGAGCGATGTACGAGGAAAATACGGACACGACCTGTGACGGTTTTGGGCTTTGAGAATGCGGATGGAGATGCGACGGGGTTGCTGAGCTTTTTCCCGGTGCATGGGACGAGTTTGTATGAGGTGCGTGAATGTTTCTACCCACTTGAATTTTAAAAAACTCAAGGCGGTAGAACAATACCCTGGTGAGCGGTGACAACAAGGGTATGGCAGCGTGGATGTACGAATGTAAGTCTCCCTCCACCCACATTTGGCAAATCTAACGCTTCAATAGCATACATCGAGCCTTCCTCGATGCCTGGCAACAATTCCTTTGTTGCAGGGTTCGTTCAATGTGAGTCACCATCCCTTCTTCCTTCCTTCATGTTGAAACAAGGCACTTGAAGCCAACGTGGGTGATACCACCCCGAATACGTGAGCCTTCTTTTGCAGTATCAAAAATGTCGATGTATTGACTTCGTTTGCATCGTATTTCCCACATCAACAATGCGCATATATATACACCTATCTCCTTCTACGACATGGATAACCTATCTCCCGGTCTTCATCCATGCATATGCTCTACCACACACATATATCTACATATAATCCCTTCGCCCCTATACGCATCTAATAGCCTGGGCGCCTACTGCGAATCACCCGGAAAACTATGGGATGGCCAACCCTGCGAGTTCGAACACTCAACATGTGGTAATCGAACCGAAGACTGTCACGGACGGTAAGTTCTTCCTTCTGACCTTTCCCTTCACTTGGTTACTTGTCCGTTATTCATTCCTCACGTTCAAATTCCATAAACATCCCAACCGTCCCGGTCGAGCCAGCGAGTATGTCGTCTCTTTTTGCGACCGCATTTCACCCCGGTCACAACAAGAGACAGCGTACTCGCTGCTCTTCCACCATTACTTTTGGCATTTCTGTTATCGTCGCAATGCGCTGCGCTGTTCATGCGCTTTTCATTATATCATTTCTTTTGTCGTTCGTGACCCATGTCTTATGCTGCCTCGTGCTTCCACGCTTTGCTGAAAGGAGCAGAAAACACGGGGCAGCCTTGGGATCACCTTTCGTTTCTTGCACCAAAACATACACTGATAACTTATTTCCTCTCCGCATATTAAGGGGTCCCGGCTTCCACATATCGGATTTCGAGTCCAATAGGATGATCGGACAGGCACAATTTGAGGCAACGCGGACTGTGATGGAGAACAGCAATATGACCGCTGTAAGCGGGAGTGTGAAGAGCGTCCATGTGTATCTTGATATGTAAGCTGTATTCCTTTTGTTGAATCGGCGGTGAGATTGATACGGTTGAAGGACGACTTACACGTTTACGTTGCCAAATGGAACGCTTGCGAGAACATGCCCTGCAGCTCTTGGTGAGTGCCTTTTCTTCCTCCGTTATCACACCCTCCTGAGCTTACTCCCACCAGGTTATTCTTTCGCGGGCGGAACCACGTAAGTCCATGTCGCTTGAACCACTTCCATCCCATAACCCATCCTTTAGTGATGGCCCTGGCGCCTTCGACTTCATTCAAGGAGATAACTCCTCCTCCCAAAACCCCTTCTGGGAAGTCGTCAAAAGATTTATCACCCCAGCCCCATCAGAAGAACAAATCGCATGTCACTACCCCAAGCCTATATTACTGAACTCGGGATATAACCATCGGCCATACGACTGGTCGCCCGGGACGGTGGACGTGCAGATGCTGAGAGTGGGGCAATTCGTGATTCTTGTGATGCCAGGGGAGTTGACGACCATGGCGGGGAGGAGGATGAGGTGAGTACATTCTGTGCCTGTGTTCCAGTCATTGATAGATGTGTTCTCTGTGTAGGGATGCACTAAGGGCGAGGCTGATTGCAGAGGGTGTCCTGGACGATAGGGCACATGTGGTGATCGCGGGTCCTGCGAACACGTACGGACACTACGTCACGACGCCGGAGGAGTATAGTGTGCAGCGATACGAAGGTGCTAGCACGATATTTGGATCTGGTGAGTTTGTTCTTTGAGCTTATGTAGGAAAGTGTGTTTTGAGGGGTTGTGTTGCCAGCCACGCTCGACGCGTATATCAACAAGTACAGCGAGCTCGTTCCGTACCTCGCGACAAATTCCACTGGGGTCCCATCGTCCATTGCACCTCCTCCGGAGCAGACGAGTAAAGCGATCTCATTACAGGCGAGTCTGACATCGATGTGTCATGTTCAATGAGTGGCTCATGACTTGCAGACCTCGGTGCTCGTCGACAATCCTCCTATTTTCAAGCACTTTGGAGACGTCCTCGCCGATGTTCGAGAGTGGCATATATCACGCGGGAGACACTGTAAGCTGTTCGATTCGTCGGTGCTAACCCACGGGTATGTCTTTCAACCCTATCTCGAATGGATTCCTTCTACTTTCGTTCTGACCTGACTATAATTATCACCAGAATAATCTGAGATTAGAGGGGACATTCCTCACCGTGGACAGACAAATGAACGATGAGTGGGTGGTAGTGAGGACAGACTCGCATCCTTCGACAACGTACCAGTGGAATCGGACGAGCAAGGCACGTTCCCAAAGCAAGTTATACATGTGCATCTACTGCACGTCATTTTAGGTACTTGGCACGAGTACGGTTGATATCCGATGGTGAGTTTGCTAAATGCGAAACTGCGGTTGGCTGATCGCTTGCACAGGACCATCGAAGATGGAACGCCAGCTGGGACATACCGAATAACATACTACGGCGATTCAAAGTCGCTCTTGGGCAGTATATCGGCGTTCACGGGTGATTCTTCACCTTTTACTGTGGGATGAATCTGTGGATCGGATCGAGGTGATGGACTGGCTTTGACTTGTTTTTGTTATGGGACGCTTTTTGGATCACTACTATGTCCTCGTATTGAATTTATATTAGTGCGTATCGAGGTCACCGAACGGTTTCGATTCACTGAGACTCGAGATAGACGACATCATGGTCTCACTGCATCGAATGTTAAGCATGAAGAATCATAGTTTGAAACAAACCAATCGAAATGCTGTAAATAAAACCAGCTGAGCAGCGCACTTGTGACAGAAGAAAAAACAATAGCTACAACGAGTACATAGTAGGGAGCACATACTTAGAAGTCAGTCAGAACGTAGAACCAGTGGGTCTCCGGACGTGCAAAAAACAGTGTAGAAATGGTACCGGCCGGAGCTTTTTGCCGGCCGGTTTGTGTAACAGAGAGCACAAGATGTACAAACTGTCCTGGCCAGGCCTCAGTAAAATAAGATAATGATAATTTCTATAAAGCTACTACTGGCCGGAGGTGTAGAGGTAGTACCACGCCAAGGCGGGGAAAGTGGCATAACTGCCAAATGGCGGAAAATGAATCTGAGATTTTACTGATGCCCTGCATTTCCCACAAGTGCAGAATGATATCCAGAGGGCTATATACAGCATCAGTTCAACTGTGTCCAAACTCTCATCGCGCAATCGTAGGCTGGATCGTTGGTTGGTTGAACTTGAACATCCTTGGTCAGGTCGCGAGAATATCATCCACGGTCCTCGGAGTTCGGACTCGCACACATGATAGTATGGGGTGCAGTGTCACTATCTTTTCCCACATTTCAGCCAACACAAGGGAAGGCTGGTTGGATCTTGAACTCGTTGGCGACATGGTATCTGGCCTTCGCTGTAGTACCAGAGGCTTTGTGTTTATGAACCTCGGTACAACTTCATCATTGTTTGCAGTTTTACTAGCGACCACACCTCGTATGAGACATTCCTCTATTCTACTCAAGGCTTCCCATTACTCAAGCGGCAGTGAAATTGGCTCAACGACGATCGTAATGACCAACTCAGCAAGTCTTCGGGAACCGAGCCCCGTGAACAACAACTCCAATACGAAGGCAGAATGACCCACTCAGCTGTGCCTGGCGGAGCGCCCAATTGCCAACTCAGTACTCAAGCACTCAGCTGGCCCTACCGCCGTCAGGAAGCAAGTGCACGCATGCACTTTTCAATTTACAGAACGGCCATCATACTGCTTTCCGCAAGCTTCTATGCATTAACTCCGTGCTGTTCCCTCCTTGCGTTTTCCAAGCCTTCTCCTTGCTAACCTAATGTGATCTAGAGTGACAAGTGCAAGGCATACATGGCGCAGGGGCTGGCGTTCCACCATGATTTAAGGACGAGGATTCCAACTGTTACAACAGAACATCAGCATTCCTCCTCTCCAATTCCTCAACACTCACCGACTACCTACTCCCAATACCAACATGACTAACGTTCTTGGTGTTCTCGTCATCGCCCGTAATGGTGACCGCACAGAGTACTACCAGGACCCCATGACCTATGAGAGCTCCTACACCGAGAGCACTGCTCTTGGTGTTGTAAGTCACTGGCATGCGGCTTGTAACTTCCCTAGCTAATGCAGCCTGCACTATAGGTCCAGTCTCACCAGCTCGGATCCTTTCTTCGCTCGACCTACATGTCCTCGTCTTCTCCTTCATACATCACGAACATGAAAACCGACCTCGTAGACACCCATGAGGTCCACGTCCATGCCAAGGCTGGCGGTGAGGGTGATGTCATCTTTGACTCTGCTGTCGCTCTCCTCCAGGGTCTTTTCCCTCCCAACCCTGCCAATAAGATTGTTCTTGCCAACGAGACCACTGTCATTGCTCCCCTTGGCGGTTACCAGTACGTTCCCATCCAGACCGTCGATCCCGGTAACGACAGGTCCCTTGAGCCATGGATTGACTGTCCGGTAAGCAATACAAAGGTCCAAACCTGGGGAACCGCGATCTCACCATAACCTGCAGGCTTTCGTGCAACACATCTCCAATGTCTACTCATCGTCTGAGTTCAAGGCAACCGCAAAGGCCGCCGGTCCTTTCTTCGGTGCTGTCAGGGACTACGTTTTCGGCCGCCCTACTACTCTTGAGAATGCTGTAGGTTACACCTCTCATACTTTGATACAAATGCTGATTACCTCTGTGATCTAGTGGAATGTGTGTCGCCATCTAACGTAGATTACTGATGTCGGGCTGAACTTCTTCTAGATTTACGACTACATCTCGACTGGGTACTCTCACAACAAGACCTACGCTCACCGCCTTCTCCCTACCTTGGTTGAGCAGGCTCGTGGTTTTGCTGACTACCACGAGAATGCCATCTTCTCGGACAAGCATGTCGGTGGTATTGGTAATTGTGAGCCAATTTCAATTCACGCACGCTGTCCACTACTAATTTTATTTTCTTCAGTGGCTGGCCGCACGATCCTCCACACGGTCTTGAACTCCCTCCAGCGGATTGCATTCAACGGCGACCCTCTACAGTTCCTCCTCGTTGAGACCTCCTACCAGCCGTTTATCTCCCTATTCCACATGCTTGAGATGATTAAGGAGAACCCTGAGCTTGCCGGTATCCGTGTGTATGATCTCACTTCAATGCATTCAGCCGATTAACTCAAGGACTACAGCGAACTACGCTTCTGCTCTTGCCTTCGAGCTCCGTCGCGGACCTCCCCCTGAAGACCGTGACTTCGTCAGGATCAAGTTCAAGAACGGCACCCGCGGCGACTTCGAGACCTACCACGCTCTCGGCCACAAGTCTGACATTGCTGCAACGGAATTCATCTACAGGATCGAGGTAGGCACTTGCGCTAGTTTTTTTTAAGTTGCTCTTACTTAATACTACTGTTCCAGAACTACGCCATTGCCAGCCAGAAGCAATGGGCCGCTGCTTGCAGCTCAGGTCTTACTGATGACTGGGTCCACAATGGCTCCCAGAACGCGATCTCCAGCACTGTCTTTGCCATTCTGGCTGCTGTTTTCCTCTTCGGCATGTTCATCCTCTCAAAATTCATCAAGAGCGCCCGTGCCAAGGCTCAGAACACTCGCATCCGCTTTGCTGAGGATGAGGTGAGTCAGTTCCATTTACTTCAGAGCCAGTACCCGGATTATGGAACCCTTTCCAACGTCGGTCCTGGTATCGTGCCCGTACTGACAAAAAGTCATTTCCTCTTTCTTGTTCACGACAGAACATCGTCGCTCAGCCCGCTTCCATGAGTGAGAAGCAGCGCCTTCCCCTGTAAACGCTGGTCTAGTAGGAGTCGTAGAGGTTGAAAAAAATCTTCACTGCATGCTTCAGCAGGGTGGGTGTCTTGTTTGATTGGTATTTGGATCGCATCGCATCGCTTCATTGACTCTTGCTGCATTTTTTCTTCTCGTTTGCAATATGACTGCTGTGTAATTTATTATATAGGATTGGGTCCCCATAATTATGAAAATCCACGCATTTTCTCGGATCTTTGCATCGCTTGCTGTGACATTGTAGATCGGCTTGTCGATGGTATGAGGTCAAGGTAAACGATCGGGTCACAGGGAATGCAAGAAAGGCTGTTCTGAAAGTTCTGTTGATTCACCGCTCAACATGCACAACACCTGGACATCGATCACTAGGTCGCGAGAATATCATCGACGGAGTTCCGACTCGCAAACATGATATGGGGTGCACTGTCGCTATCTTCTCCCACATTTCAGCCAACACAAGGGAAGACGGTTGGATCTTGAACTCGTTGGCGACATCGTATCTGGCCTTCGCTACCAGAGGCTTCGTATTCATGAACCTCGGTACAACTTCATCATTGTTTACAGTTTTACTAGCGACCACACCTCGTATGAGATATTCCTCTATTCTATTCAAGGCCTCCCATTGCTCAAGCAGCAGTGAAATTGGCCCAACGACGATCACAATGACCAACTCAGCAAGTCGAGCCGTGAACCACAACTCCAATACGAAGGCAGGATGACCCACTCAGCTGGGGATCTGACAACTCTTTAGAATTGGAATCTTACGAGCTATAGCACGTCTATTACAAAGCGCAAAGTGTGAGTCATGAGGTTGGATCCTGCCACCGAGTGGATCCAAAGCAAACTCACATAATCATTCCCGCAGTAGCCAGAGCAGCAACCGTAGCAGCAGAAGGTGCTATTACCACAACTGTAACCATCGAGAATACATTCCGTGCCGGAAACGTCTGCTGTAGCACTGACAGATGTAAATGCTGTCAGAACAGCGATGACGGCGAGCAAGGAGGAACGCATCGATCGCACGAGGTATTGAATATGCGATCTATTCGAGTTCGAATGACTCTTGGTAGCAGGAAGACAGCTTGCTTTTATATCCTACAAATCTCATCAAACATTCTGGGAGGAGCATGAAAATCCTGCGCCACTGCTGCGACTGCTGCGGCAACTGTTGCGACTGATGCGGCAACTGCTGCGACTGATGGATAGTACGCATGGTGGGTACCCTAGCTGGTTCCACCCGCATGGGTACGGGTCAGAGGGCTCGTTAAAGTCGGGTATGCTGTTAGGGCGGCCCCTATGTAGTACCCCAAATATTTGGCCGAGCCAAACTCACTATACCTACTCTTCGTAGAGTCGGGGACACCGGCGAATACCACCTGCTGCTTGACCCCCTGCATAGGGGCCCCCTACTCCAGTGCCACTTCTCCCACCTCTGGAGGGCAATGACAAGAACTGGACAGCAGCACCACTACAGGTTATGGTGCTCACGTCAGTCTAAAGCATAACTTTGCAAGTCAACTATACGACATGTCATTAACGATTCGGCAATTATTTGAAGGTAGAATTGAACATATCTAGGACCTCTAAAAATTGTCCCAGATATAAATGGTAAACTACGAACAAGACGAACTGAACTACAATGTAGCAGACAGCAGAAAAATGGTATATATCTCGTTCAACGGCATGACTAGAGGACTCGAGAAATACCTTTTAAAGTTTATAAAGCAAAGCAAGTACCTCTCACGAGAGGGGTACCAGAGACCTAGCACCGGAACCAGCATAAACGCAGTCCATCTTCACATCCGGCAGCGGGTGATCGCTTGTCCCTTTGTAAAAGTGTCAAAGCAGTAGGATCGCGAGCACATGAATAACCTACCAGCATGACAGTACGGAATTCCATCCTCCTTGTGTCCCCACCACATCACAGGCGACCACTCGTCCACGAGGTTGGCGAGCGTCTGGACGTGGCCATATGCAGCTGGCTGGGGACCACGCGGTCGGCGCAGTGCGACAAAAGTGAAGAAACAGGAGAATATAAACAACGCAATGCATAAGTTCCAAATCTGCACGAGGGTGTGAGGATGTCGTTACAATTTTACTTGGGCAGTAAGTGCGAACCTGGGCAGTACACATGATTACCGACAACTCTATTAGCTTCTCGTCATAGGCTATGGCAGATGTCGCAAGTGAGAGCCCAAACATCCAGTCTATGTTCGTCAAGGATAATGTTCACTGATAACACCGACAAAAAATACTAGGGGAGAATGACTCACGCAGGAAAGGCTTTGCGGCGAAAAGGACGAGACATATTGGATGAATGAAAATCGCCTTCACCGGGTTCGTCGCCGTTCTAAGTCCTTTCCTTCCAGTAGCGTATCTCCATTGTCTTTCGTCTCGAATAGCATTTGCAATGAGCTCCGAGCAATGCAGCCCAAGTGTCAACGGTCCCTGGATAACCGCCACATTGACAAAGAGCAGAATCCACGTCCCAATATTGACACCCGGCATGTTATAGAAGATGAAATTGAGTTGATTGTTCATCCAATTAGAGAAGAACGACCACGTTTGTAGGGTCAACGCATGGGGGGAATATACTTTCAGGCTGGGGGACTTGTCCCAGATATACATGACGAGTGCGGCCCATCCAGCGCATGCTGCAACGATCGCCCAAAGAGAAATGACAACTTTCCGAATGCTAGGGTGGGCATGCCACGCAGAGGGTTGTATCTCTGATGGCTTCGCTGGACCATACGTGTCTAGGTCAGACGCAGGACGCATGCACCGCAAAGTAGCAGGGGTCAGTTGTGTGTGGTGGACCAGTGTGGCGGTCAAGTCGAAAGGTGAGGAGCTCCACGTCAATATTTTGACGGCCCGCATCCCTGACAATGCGATCATCACCTGGAGAAGGAGCACGACGCCCAAAATGATGAGAGGTAATCCTGCGATGGCAATACCCTCAAATGCGCCTGACGTTATTTGAAGGTCGAGACATGCAACGAGCGAGGCTGAACTGTAGGATAGGATGAGGAGGACAGCGGAAATACCATTAAGCAGGACGCCGTTAGGGTTACACCATCCACGAGCTGCGGTCAGAAGGCGCAGATTGGTGTTGAAACGAAGCCGAGACTCGGAGGCTAGCGCAGAGCGCAATGAGATGCCGTGTACGAAGCCTATGGACTCGGTGCATAACATGACGATTGTGTTAAGTGTGAGGGCCAATATCTCCACCTGCGTGCGCGACCCGATATCAACTTCAAATTGATCCAATGAATATATGGGTGACATATTTATCATGGTTACTCCGGAGACTCCGTGCTGGGCTAAAGTGACAATGCCTACAACGATGCATAAGCAGCTGAAGATGCTTGAGCATGCCACACCGACAAGGGCATATCTGCGACTCTTCAGACCGCGGTCGTAGAGTTCGGTTCTAGTTTCAGCACTGAACTTCGTATCAGATATCATCAAGTCAAAGTCCTGGTGATTCCGGAGTGCGTCATATGGAAGAAGACTGGGCGAATACGAACTTTCTTCTGTCGGTTTGGAAGAAGCTGCCATGGCAGGCAGAGACGGGAAGGTTAGCGCATTATGGACATGTGGATTAAATACATTTCACTTATGAGCATAGCCTCTAGTGCATGTAACTCCGTGATGGAAGAGCGGCAACTTGTGCAACGAGGTATGATTTATGTGTCTCCAAGTGGGACCGTTAAGCCACATTATTGTTCAACTGATAACTGTCCTCTCGACGCTGGGATAATAGAGTGTAACTTGATTGCGAGAGCCTTTTCGACTATGTAGCAAGTCCTGCCACAGTAAGTAACCAGCTTGCAGATGCATATTCAGAAATTAAGCTTTCTACAGGCTGGAGTTGAATTTGACCACCCCGAATTCCCCGAACCCTATCGCACGCTCCATATATGGAAATAGGGTGCTGCGGTTACCTGCGCATCAGTGATGGCATCATATTACTGTTGACAATTCATTAATCACTAGCCTTGGTGAACACATGTTCGCTAGAGAGTCAGTGCGATACTGAAAATCTCTGCTACAGGCATTGGAGATGTTACTGGGTACGTTCGCCGTCTTCTTGCTGTTCTTCGGGTACGAGTCTCATGGCACATCCAACAGCCCAGTTGTCGAGACAACTATGATGATATGTCCCACTTCATCTCTAATCTTATTTACCACCTAATCAACACATCAGGGCTATGCATACCTATCGCAAACAGACACTGGCCTCCACATGCGCCAGCGCGTTTATCATCACCGACACTTCCAACCCGTCCGAGCGCGTTCTCTTCATCAACTCTGGTATGTCATTTAAATCTAATTCATACCCTCCAAATCAACCCCACCCTGACAAATAGATATCTGCATGAGCGACACTGGCATCCGAAGAACCATTTTCTCCTCTCTACGTGACGGAGACCTCTACACGCCCGCCAACACTGCCCTCGTCGGAACTCATGTCCACAGCGGCGTCGACGGTTATCTCGAGAACCTCCTCCCACAAGTCACTTCCCTCGGATACGTGAACGAAACCGCAGCCGCCATCGTTTCCGGCACTCTCAAAGACATCGCAGATGCGCACAACTCACTCGTTCCGGGTAATATAAAGCTCGGAAACACGACACTGCTCAATGCGAGTCGGAATCGGAGCCCGAGTGCGTATTTGGCGAATCCAGAGTGGGAAAGAGCGATGTACGAGGAAAATCCGGACACGACCGTGACAGTTTTGGGCTTTGAGAATGCGAATGGAGATGTGATGGGGTTGCTGAGCTTTTTCCCGGTGCATGGGACGAGTTTGTATGAGGTGCGTGAATGTTTCTACGCGCTTGACTTTTAAAAAAACTCAAGGCGGTAGAACAATACCCTGGTCAGCGGTGATAACAAGGGCATGTGCGTTTCCGTCCACCCACATTTGGCAAATCTAATACTTCAATAGCATACATCAAGCCTTCCTCGATGCCTGGCAACAATTCCTTTGTTGCAGGGTTCGTTCAATATTAATGTGAGTCGCCATCCCTTCTTCCTTCCTTCATGTTGAAACACGGCACTTGAAGCCAACGTGGGCGATACCACCCCGAATACGTGAGCCTTCTTTTGCAGTGTCAAAAATGTCGATGTATTCACTTCGTTTGCATCGTATTTCCTACCTCAACAATTATATATACACCTTTCTCCTTCTACGACACGTACAGTCATTGACCGTCATTTGAGTTCGAAATTTTCGGATGTCTACCACAACACAACCCGACACAATCTCGAAAATCGCTTTCGGGGATGTCACGATAGATAGCTAATCTACTTCGAACATCATTTTGAAGAACATCAAACGAGACGTTATTCCACAATGAAAAGTGTGTAAGTCTTGGTGTTATCGTACGTTCACCATCATTTGAGTTCACCCAAAAAGGCAGATTTATTCCCTAGTCGCGCAGATTAATCTTCTTCCTCGCTATCATCTGACTCATCCTCTTCCTCGTCAATGTGGGCGAGTGCCGGCTTTGGGAGTGGGGCCTCGAGTCTCCCAAGCTTCGGTTTGACATGTGTCATGCGTCGTCTCTCCAACTTTGCCTTTGCTCGCTCTTCCTCCCACTGCCTCAACTCCTCCTTATATTCTTGCATGCGCACTTCATTTCTCTCCAGCCGCTTTGCATCCTCCTCTTTCCATGCTTTCATCAAACTCGCTCGCTCATCTCTCTCTTGCCGACGGCTTTCGCGCGCTGCCACCTCCGCATCTGCCGCATTGTTGTGAACAACAACCGAGCGATAAAATTCGTCTCCTGTGAGGAGTCTCGGTAGTCCGTCGCCTACTAATTTCTCCCGCTTTCTTGCTAACTTCTTCTCTTCCTGTGCAGCCAGCTGACTCGATAATGTTTTGCAGTACATTTCCTACAACACTGCAGTGGACTGCATCCCATACAAGGCCCCCTTGTAGTAATCTTCACGCTCGTATGCCTCTCGCAACGCATTGTGACATTCGTGCTCATGTTCTGTTTCAGGTTGATGATCAAGGACCGCGTGTTTTCGTTTGCGAGTAGGTGTGAATGGAGTTGGTGTAAATGCAGGGAGGTGGTCTCGGGAGGTAATGGGAGTGTCGGATACGAGAAACGATGCTGATGAAGATGCAAGGTCATCGAGGGCTTGTCCAACAAGTGTATTCCAGTGTGGTGTTAACAATGTTGACTGCGGTGTTTGATCTTCGTGATACTGATGGATGATGCTTGCGAGTGCTTTCACGGGACTTGGCTGCGATATTGGCAGATGGCCAACTGAGGATGTCACCAAGCTTGGTGCCATCATATCTTCGGTCACCACATCAGGGTTAAATGGCCAGACACCCGTCTTCCTGAAAGCGGCACGAATCGTCTCGGGTGTTAATGCTTTTTGATGGGCCTTGCTATATACGGAGACGAAATTTGTCTTGTCAAGTTTTCGCCTCGTTGTCCGCTCGTACTCATCTCTCTCTTGTGTCCAGTAGTGTTTGAGTGGTCCGAATACCACAACATCAAGCCCTTGGTAGATATGGGATGATCCTCAATCATGTTCGTGTTTATCGGATCTCGCTTATTTTGCTTCGGTGACGCTGATAAGATACTATTGAGACACTCTGCACCGGCAACATTCTGGCAACACACACTCATCAGCTCCCTTGCGGAATAGAACAGTGATGTGCTTGAAGGTTGTTTGCAGGTATTTCTTCAATTTACGAATCCGATTCTAGTTGTTTTGCTTTCAGGGACGCATAATAGTGAAATTTTCGCAACAAAACATACCATCGCACATTTGTTCGAGGTCTTTTATACCTATCATTACTGCCAATATGTAGTTAGGCACATAACTCGTATGATAGAACAAAAATGTTACATGGGATAGTATCAAATTCGAGTGTCATACAAGGTAAACGCAAATGATGGTGAAAACTCAAATGACGGTCAATGACTGTACAACCTACCTCCCGGTCTTCACCCATGCATATACTCTACCACACGCATATATCTACATATAATCACTTCGCCCCTATACGCATCTAATAGCCTGGGCGCCTACTGCGAATCACCCGGAAAACCATGGGATGGCCAACCCTGCGAGTTTGAGCATTTGATATGTAGTAATCGAACCGAAGACTGTCACGGACGGTGAGTTTTTGCTTCTGTCCTATATCTCCACTTACTTTTTCCTTCTTTGCATTGTCCACGTTCGATTTCAATAACCCAATCGTCCCGGTTGAGCCAGTAAGTATGTTGTCTCGGGTTTTTCTTCTGTCCTTTCTCTTTACGTTCTATTTCAATAACTCAATAATCGCGGTTGAGCTAGCAAGTATGTTGTCCCCTGCCTTCATCTATGTTTTCCCACGGTCACAGCAAGAGACAGCGTACTCGCTGCTCTTCCACCATTACTTTTGGCATTTCTGTTATCGTCGCAATGCACCGTGCTGTTCATGCGCTTTCCATTACATCGTTTCTTTTGTCATTCGCGACCCATATCGTATGCTGCAGCGTGTTCTGTTGTCGAGAGCGACAGCAAACACGGAGCAGCCTTGGGATCACCTTTCAGCTCTTGCACCAAAACATATACTGATAACTTATTTCCTCTCCGCATATTAAGGGGTCCCGGCTTCCACATACTTATTGGATTTTGAGTTCAATAGACTAACCGGGCAGGCGCAACACGGACTGTAATGGAAGACAGTAATATGATCGCTGTGAGCGGGAGTGTGAAAAGCGTACATGTATATCTTGATATGTAAGCTGTATTTCATGCATCTCTCGTTGAATCGGCGGTGAGATTGATACGGTTGAAGGACGACTTATTCGTTTACATTACCAAATGGGACGCTTGCGAGAACATGTCCCGCTGCTCTTGGTGGGTGTTTTTTCCTCCTCTGTTATCGCTCCCTCCTGAACTCACTCCCTTAGGCTACTCTTTCGCGGGCGGAACTCGTAAGCCCATGTCGCTACTCCAAGTCTATATTACTGAACTCGGGATATAACCATCAGCCGTACGACTGGTCGCCCGGGACAGTGGACGTGCAGATGTTGAGAGTGGGGCAAATTCGTGATTCTTGTGATGCCAGGGGAGTTGACGACCATGGCGGGGAGGAGGATGAGGTGGGTACATTCTAGGCCTGTGTTTTGGTCGTTGATAGATGTGTTCTTTGTGTAGGGATGCGTTGAGGGCGAGGCTAATTGTGCAGGGCGTCCTGGACGTTAGGGTATATGTGGTGATCGCGTGTCCTGCGAACACGTCTCTCCCGAGCTGCCAACAACCGCCTTCAAGTACACATCTAGGCTCTCAGTGCCCAATCTTCTTACTCTCCCCTGGGCAGAAATAGACGAATGAAGATAGTCGTTCCTTCTTAAACTCCTGTGCAGGATGTTTAGTACAGCACCGCACTGCGCAGGTGCACGAGTCCTCGATTCTACCTCGGGCATCACTTGGCAAAATCGACACTTCTGATCTTGGTTGAAACCGATCATATCCTTCGATGGTAGTGATGGAGATATCAGATAATGTCCTGCTCAATAGCTGTAAGTAGGTGACATTCCAAACGCTGATTCGCTCACCTGAGGCTTATGAAGTTTGAAGTTTGAAGTTTGAACCGTCATGTCCTTTGTAACCTCCCGGCACTGGTTCTCGATGGTAAGTATCGGCTATGAGTGGGTGCGACGTGCAAGCTTGGCTGTGATTGGCTCACATCTGTGAATGCGAGGTTCGATGGGACTGTGGGATGAATCTGCAGATCGGATCGAGGTGATGACTGGCTTTGACTTGTACTTGTTATAGGACGCTGTTTTGCTTTATGTCATCGTATTGGACTTATATTAGTGTGTATCGAGGTCACCAAACGGTTTCGATACACTGAGACTCGAGATGGACGACATCATAGTCTCACTGCATCGAACGTTGTGCATGAAGAATTGTTATCAGAAACAAACGAAACGAAATGCTGTGAATAAAACCAGCCGAGCAGCGCACTTGTGACCAAGAAGAAAAAACAACAGCTACAGCGAGTACATAGTAGGGGGGAAGATGTAAGATTGTATACTAGTAGTACAAATGGATGATGAAACACAGACACAAACTACGTACGAACCACAGAACATGACCGACACAAGACCAATGCATGAGATGAAAGATACAATACACAGCTGTTACAAAAAAGAGGCCGCTCCCATCACACAAGAGGGGAGGGCCTGTATGTTCTTGTTGCCGTATTCACGATAGGACCCACTCACGGAGTGGGTGTAAGCGCGACTACGGCACAAGCTGCCATACACCCTCCCAGGCCCGCATTACATGCAAGCAACGCAGGGGGTGCTAAAGGGACTGCGACCCCGAATGTGAATCCAGCGCCGGCGTAGCAAGCGACGGCCAAGCCATTGCACCCTGCCCAATAGGTCTAGTCGGCGGCGCGCAATGATGTGATTGGAACTTACCTGTCTGACAAATGGCGTAGGCAAGCGGACCTGCGACTACGGCCTGAGGGACTGCAGCGGCAGTAAGGAGTAGGGCAAGGGATTTGAAGTTCATCCTTGAGCCCTTGACTGATTGACGGTGGATTGGTAGTGACTCGACTGAGTGAGATGGTGGTTGATACCAGAAGATCCTGGTGGACTTGGTGCGTTTACCCAACTATATGTGTTGGTGACATGATATCGTAGCTCCGCTCTAAAACATGATTATGTATGTCGCCTCGTAGTGTACATGCGGCGTGAAACGAAGCAACGCTTCACGTTAGTGGGGGCAACTGCAAGCGAGGTGATGCACATGATGTTATGTCCCATAACAGCGTCCTCTCGCCCATTGCTTCATTTCTGACTTTGAATGGCATTAGCTGCAGCATGTCGATCGTAACAGCGCTCCGCGCAAGTCGTCGAGTGTCCAGTTTCCTACCGAAATCCGTTTTGAAGGTTAAACGATAGCAAATTGTTCGGTGCGTAGTTCGTTGAGCCATAAGAATTTTCGAATGACCTGTAGGAACCGCTTGTTGTGAGAATTGATGCCATTGGAAATAATCCAAGATGGGAAGCATGAGCACTTGTCTGGATCCAAGTCACAGCCTTCGCCAAGCAACCGCCGTATGTTCATTTTCTGCCGAGGTTTGAATACGAATCACAAGATATCGATGCTGACGAGAAGAAAAAGAATCATGGACACAACGAGTCCGTGGTTAGCGCGAAATGGAAAGGGCAACAGATAGACGTCAGACCCTTGATTGTGCGCAACCGACTGTGAGAAAAGGAAAAACAAGATACGTAAGAGTCCATGGTTGTTCTGTCATGTAACTCGGGTACGTAGGTCTTTCACTCCATCGCGAATGGATTCCTTGTATTTTCGTTCTGACCCGACTATTATAAACACCACCAGAATAATCTGAGACTATAGGGGACATTCCTTACCGTGGACAGACAGATGAACGGTGAGTGGGTGGTAGTGAGGACGGATTTGCATCCTTCGACGATGTACCAGTGGAAGCGGACAAGCAAGGTACGTAAGATATGCATATTCATCGACTAACATCATTTTAGGTACTTGGCACGAGCATCATGCATCATGGATGGTGAGTTCTATTGGCTGATCACTTGCACAGGACCATCGAGGATAGAACGCTGACGGGACATACCGAATAACACACTACAGCAATTCAAAGTCGCTCTTAAGCAGGATATCGGCGTTCAAACGTTCACCGTGACGGGCGATTCTTCGACTTTTGCTGTGGGATGAATCTGCAGATCGGATTAGGGTGATGACTGGCTTTGACCGGTTTTGTTATGAAACCCTTTTTGTTTTACTGCTTTGTCGTCGTATTGAATTTAGTCCTAGTGTCATCGGTATGTGTCTCGATGGCGGAGTAACTTGTATGTGTATCAAGGTCACCGTACGATTCAATTCACTAAAACTCGAGACAGGAGATATCATGGTCTCACTGCGTCGAACATTGTGCATGAAGAATCATTATTAGAAGCAAACGAAACGAAATGCTGTGAATAAAACACGCTGCAGTCACCCATCTCCTAGGATAAGGGTCTGTGAGCTAGGGCGAGAGGGACGCTAGGTGGCAGGCATGTCAGCGGTTTCGAACCTGCAAAAGTTCTCGTCAGGCCTGGGGCTACCGCTACCCCGACCGTGCCTACCATCTCTTTCTGTCTAGGACTGATATAACCGTGACTGAGCCTATATACCCAGAGGGAGTAAAAATTCTGAGGCACGACTGCAATCGCATTCGATAACAGGTCAGCTGCTCATGGTAACTATGACCCACCGGGGGTAGTTTACGGTTGGGGGAGGGCTAGGGAAGCTTCAGATCCCAGATCCGGCGGCCTTTAGCACATCCGGACCCTAAAACCCACTCATCGAGGAACCCTAATTAGCCGTTTCTAAACCGATTGGGAATTTTGGCCTCTCCGTACAGAGACGATGCTGGATCGGTCTCTCATTGACAGTTTATTCCATGGGACTCTGCGAAAATATGGACTGTTGAACTTCGCTAAGAAATTTGGATGCTCGTTCAGTGGTAGAGCCACATTATTTTCACCTGGCTCTTGTTCGAATGATAGATGGTGGGTTATCGGCTTCTGGAGCCACGACCTCCGAGCACTGATGGGACACCCATCCTGCCGTATTTGCGACCCCTTATGCATTTTGTCGGGGTGAGAGTCTGCTCTCGTATCGCACCTTCGGTCATGTTCGAGGATGTCACTTGGGCCCACGCATGTCATTGCTGTTTCTGTGCACGATACCTTCATGTCCTTTGCTCCAGCCACTTTGAGTCCGCAACTTATCCTTCATTGTAGCGTGTTTGAGTGCTATGAGACATGTCGAGGCATATGAAACACGGACTGAGCGAGAAGTAGAACATGATCAGATTAGTTATACATGCAGCAAGATGAGAGGGTGACCGCGCGAGGTAACAAACAGCAAGTGGGACTATCGCAACAAGCCGACGACAAAAATAAGTTATCTAAACTGGGAGGAGCCAAGATGTCACGGCTGGCTGCAATTTTTGCAATAACTAAGACACCCTAATTCCGCGCGAAGGGAGAAAACAAGGGGATCAGCATAAAAAAAAAGAAACTTGTACTTGTATGAATCGAGGTAAAAAGAGGGATGAAGCAAACACAGCCCGGAAAAATCATATTTTCCATCCACCGTTTACCTGAGATCCACACCGGTTGGATCAAACCATTCACGGAAGTCTTGCTCAAAATCTGTCCGAAACATGGATGGGTCTAGGTCCTCCAATGCTGCCATAGATTGAATGAAGTCTGAAGACATGAAATTAGATAGATTGGGCTGTGGTTGGCTCGCGGGATTCGAAATCGGAGGGACTGAACGTATCCCATTCAGAGCAGGGGACTGCGTGATGCTAGAGTTAATGGCATTTGGAGTCGGGGGTGCAGTGTCGTGTGCACTCCCCATATGGTTGGATGAAGGCCCTCTCTGGCCTAGAGTAATAGCATCGACACCGGTTGGCTCGAACCATTCACGGAAGTCTTGCTCAAAATCTGTCCGAAACATGGATGGGTCTAAGTCCTCTAATGCTGACATAGATTGAATGAAGTCTGAAGACATGAAATTAGGTGGCAGATCAGATAGATTGGGTTGTGGTTGGCTCGCGAGATTCGAAGCCGGAGGGACTGAACGAAACATGGATGGGTCTGGGTCCTCCGATGCTGACATAGACAATGCTGACATAGACAATGCTGACATAGATTCAATGAGGTCTGAAGACATGGAATTAGGTGGTAGATCAGATAGATTGGATTGTGGTTGGCTCGCGGGATTCGAAGCCGGAGGGACTGGACGTATCCCATTCAGGGCAGGGAACTGCGTGATGTGTGAGTTGATGGTATTTGCTAGGGGTGCAGTGCTGTGTGCGCGCCCAGTAGGGTTGGATGAAGGCCTGGACCTTCTCTGGCCTGGAGCAGAAGGAGCGTTGTAAGGTGACCCTTCTGGTATACCTGAAGGGTTATTGATCATGGGTTTGACATCTGATAAGCAGCCCCATACCAGGATTACTCATGTTCTGTGGAACACCGTGTGGCTGGTTGACTGGATGAGATGATGGTTGGTACCAGAGCGCCTAGTGGACTTGCTGTGTTTACCCGACTATATGATATGCGTAGGTGACATGAGATCGTAGCTCCGCTCCAAAACATAAATATGTCGCAAGTATTAGTGACCCCACTTCGCGTTAGCGGGGTCCACAAGCGAGGTGATACACGTGGTGGTGTGTCCCATAAACAACGTACTCATTGTTTCATTTCCTGACTTTGAATGGCATTAGCCGTGGTATGTCGATTGTGACAGCGCTCCGCGCAAAGCGAACCCCGTTTTGAAGGTGAAACAGCTCGGTGCGTGGTTCGATGAACCATAGGAATTTTTGAATGACTTATAGATTGATGCCATTGGAAATAATCCAAGATGAGCATGAACGTTTGTTTGGATCCATTAAAGCCTTTGCCAAACAACCGCACATATGTCCATTTGTAATTTCCCGCCAAGGTTCGAATACGAATTACAAGATACCGATGCCATGAGAGGAAAAATAATCATAGTCTAGATACAGCGAGTCTGTGGCTAGCGCAAAATGGAAACGGCAAGTCATAGACCCTCGATAGCCGACTATGAGAAAAGGAAAGACAAACGAAAGACGAGATATGTAAGAGCCCGTGGTTGTATTTCTGGTTCTGTACACTGCTTAACCTGCGTCGCATTGTCAAATAAAGACGCCTTCTCATCACGCAAGACGGGAGCCTGTGTGGCTTCTCGTCGCCACATTCACGATTGCACCCACTCAGAGAGTGGGTGCAAGCGCGACCTGCGGCACAAGCCGCCATACACCCCCCAAGGCCCACATTACACGCAATCAACACAGGAGGTGCTGCAGGGAGTGCGACCCCGAATGTGAATCCAGCGCCGGCGTAGCAAGCGACAGCCAGGCCATTGCATCCTGATGAAGTCGAGTCAGCAGTAAGCAATAATATTTGAGATTGGACCTTACCTGTTTGGCAAATACCATAGGCAAGTGGACCTGCGACTACAGCCTGAGGGACTGCAGCGGCAGTAAGGAGTAGGGCAAGGGATTTGAAGTTCATTTTGTGCGCAGAGAGTGGTTAATAGTAGCAACTTGGTTGGTTGAATGAGATGGCGGTTGGTATTAGAAGAGGCCTGGTGGGGACAGTACTAGTGTGTTTACCCAACTATATACGTGGGCGACATGAGATCGCAGCTCCGCTCCAAAATATAATTGTGTTGCCTTGTGGTCCGTAAAATTAAGCAAAGCGACCCCACTTCACGCGCACGAATTAGCGGGGGCTACAAGCGAGGTGACACACAGTGTGGTATATCCCATATATAAATAGCATACTCTCACTCATTGTTTCATTTCTGAATTTGAATGGCATTAGCCGCGATTGTAACGGCGCAAGCAGTCATCGAGCTGTCCAGTTTCCTACCGAAATCAATCCGTTTTGAAGGTCAAACAAATAGCAAATCGTTCGGGGCGTGGATCGATGAGCCATAGAAATTTTCGCATTACCTATTGGAACGGCTCAATTGTTGTAAGCACAATTGGGGCCATTGGAAATGATTCAAGATGAAAAGCTTGTTTAGATCTGTTAAAGCATTTGCCAACAACCGCATGTTCAATTGGAATTTTCTGCCGAGCTTTGAGTACGATTTACAAGTTACCGATGTCACGAGAAGAAAAATAATCGTACAGGCTAAACACAGCGAGTCCATATCTAGCATAAAATGGGAACGGCAAGACATGGACCCTCGATATTTAGGGTGACCGATTGTGAGAGAAAAGGAAAGACAAACGAGAACTAGATCTATACGTAAGAGTCCATGGTAGTTTTGTACACCACTAAACCTGTGTCGTGTTGTCATGCTACAACAAAGACGCCTGTTCTCATCACGCAAAAGTGGGGGGTCTGTGGGTTCTCGTCGCCACATTCACGATTGCACCCTACTCAGGGAGTGGGTGTAAGCGCGACCACGGCACAAGCCGCCATACACCCCCCAAGGCCCACATTACATGCAATCAACACAGGAGGTGCTGCAGGGAGTGCGACTCCGAATGTGAACCCGGCGGCGGCGTAGCAAGCAACAGCCAGGCCATTGCATCCTGTTCAACAAGTCGGGTCAGCCGCAGTGCACAGTTAATGATGTGATTAGACCTTACCTGTCTGGCAAATACCGTAGGCAAGCGGACCCGCGACTACAACCTGAGGGACTGCAGCGGCAGGTGAGGAATAGGGCAAGTGATTTGAAGTTCATTTTTTGCCCAGAGAGTGGTTGATAGTAGTAACTTGACTGAATGAGATGGTGGTTGGTATCAGATGAGTCAGGCTGAGTAGAGAGCCCGTTGATGTGTTTACCCAAGTTTATATAGGTGGAGGTCGTAGCTCCGTTTCAAATATCTCACCTTGTGATTGCGGTATAATTGCTGTGTGATATGCAAAATCGATAGGAGGTGATAAGCCTGGTGCATCTTCTAATCGATTGCTGACTTTGAATGACATGAGCCGCGAATACAATGACTCCCGCGCTCCGCGCTCGCGCCAAGTCCATGGAAGTTCGAAATTCTTCGAATTGCGACCGCAAGGGTGCTAATTAAAGTCTAACAATCAGGCTCCTTCCCTACTGGGCTGGAACTCTAACATTATCAACCTTCAATCATCAATCCATCAACCTTCCTATCCTTGGTTCCAGATTCTAGTGCGGAGTTCTCGCCCACAACTGCACACCGTATTTCAAACTCCGAACGCTCCTCATGTCAGATGTCATTGTTGTGCCCATAGAACGGATCAAGGGACTATCAACATTGTAGAGGTGGGTCCAGAGAAACCTAGGATAAGGTCGGGCTGTGTTTGAAATTACATGCGTGTTGTGTAAGGCGTCCTAGGGTGTTTTATGTAATAGCTGTCACTAGCCACAGGTATCGCCAGAGATCGAGAGACGTCGATTACCTGCAATTGCGAAAATGAGATATGATATCCTGGACTATGAGTGAACTAGTGATAGTCTGCGCCGGTATTGGAAGATGATTACACACCTTCAGGAATATGTATCAGCCATAGAAGTCCGATATTTGAATAGGATCTCACTAAAAATATGTTGCTCTATGCATTGCTGCCAGTGTCGGTTCCAGATACCAGAAATCATGACCGATGATACCTGATAGGTACAAATAATCAAAAGAGAAGGTCAGGCTGTTTGAGGCTTTGTGGGCGAGAACCCTGCGGGTTTTCGAGCCGAAGCATCGTTTCGAACCTCCACAAAGAGCTCAGGATGAGCGCTGAGCCGTGAGGGCGGCCGGGTGGGCCTAAGCAGTTGACTGCCCAGAATTTCCGTAATGTTATATCGTCGAAAGTGATGCGCCGAGTAAAGAATTCAATCAAGCGCGAAGTAATCGATCCTGTGAGTTTATATTAACAACGATGATAAGAGTCAATCTAAAAATGTGACCTTTTCACCAAGACGCATGCTGCTAAAGGGGAGTGGTGGGTAGGTGCGATGAACTGAAAGAAGTTGAGCAGTATACGTAGAGAAGCTGCGAGTACGAAAGCAACAAGCCGTGTTGCTGCGTAGACATTCGAAGTTCGTTCTCGTGCCTTGAATGGCGTTAGCCGCGATTGTAACGGCGCAAGCAGTCGTCGAGCTGTCCGGTTTCCTATAGGCCAAACAAATACTTAGCAGATTGTTCGGTGCGTATGGAAAGCCAGACACTGGCAGCCTGCGCTCTCTTAGTCAGTGTCACCGTGTCACGCGTCCGTAATAGGTAAGAGGACTTCGTGCACCTTCGACTCTCGAGTCATCCGAGTCAGCAAATTTGCACCAGACCTTGGTTAGTTTTGAGCTATTTCTTTTTCCATTATTCTAAGATTCGGAACGTCGTTCAAACCATACTAGTACTGTAGATCTGCTTCGAGTCTCCATCATTTGATTGATGATTTTCCTATGATGGCTCGCGCTCACTCGCTGTCTGTCAGAGCGCTGATCATCGCCGCTACTGCTACTAGTATGCGCGTGCCTCCTGCGTGTCCATCTATGTACCGAACATTGTGGTGACTTGCTTTTCATTTGGTGGCTTCGAGACGTAACTTTGCTGCTGAACTTCTCCATAAGCCTTTACTCAGTCGAGCAAACGCGCGCGCTATCTCGAATTCCTTGCGTGCCAAACTCTCCGAGACAGACCAGCAGTTGTCCTGTTGTCCCGGCCCTGCCCCCTTACTAATGCTTGTTTTCTTGAGGGGCTTTCTTACCTTCCGTCGTCGTTCACCTCATCACATGGACACGTCCTCGTCTTCTGCTGTCTTCGCCATTAGCTTTGGTCCATCCTGTCTTGTTTGTCACGATGCATCAGCAACTTGCAGGCGGTGCTGTGTCCATCGTATCTAAACCTGCTTCGCATGAACGAGTTCGCGTTGACCTCTATTGATATATCCGTCCAGTTGCCCGGGACTTGCTGCAGCAATCGAAAGTATGTTCCGCCCCGCATCAATACAAAACAGGAGCGCACGCAAACTACGCATATCAGAATGATACGGCTCGGTCTGCCACTTTCAATTCTCCCACCTTTAGCTTTCGAATCATCCTCGGTCGCTTTGGAAGAGCCAACGACCGAAGGAGTGTTCATCGATGAGACTTCAGCGAGGCTGGGGAGGTTACATTATCTGCCCGACCGTCTGACTCACTCTGTCCTTAGCTTGCGTGCATTCTTCTGGCCTCCAGCCCTATCAATGTTTTATTTGGTGGTGAATCCCGACAGTTTTGGTTAGTCCGTCGAGAATCTAGGTTGGCACGTACACATCTCAGGGATATACCTTATGTTTCTGAGACGATCCGCAGAGGCGTGAAGGTGAATTATATTTCATAGACAGACTATCACATAAAAGGAGGTTTCGGCGCAATGACCGGGCCTAGTCAAGACGGAGCTCTGAGGATCTATACACTGCAAAATGTTGTCAGCAGGTTTCGAACCGATTGCAAGAGAAACAAATTTTGATTCTGTTGTGGTAACCACTTGGTTGGGACCAGTTAAGATGAGCCTCCGAGGAATCCATCCATGAGTGAATGTCAAAGTGTGTTCCGATAGAAAAAAACCTTGTGGTCGGCAGGTTTCGAGCTTGCGCAAGTCCGACAGAAACAGATTTCAATTCTGTTGTAGTAACCACTTTGGCCAGGCGAAGTTGAAATGAACCTCCGAGGAAATGTCCATCAGTGAATCTTCAAGGCGTGTTCTGAAAGAAAAAACATCATCGGCAGGTTTTGAACCTGCACTGATACAGTCTAAGAGACAGATTTCGATTCTGTTGTAGTGACCACTTTGGCCAGGCGAGGTTGAAGTGAACCTCCGAGGAAATGTCCATCAGTGAATCTTCAAGGCGTGTTCTGAGCGAAAAAACCTTGTCGGCAGGTTTTGAACCTGCCCTGATACAGTCCAAGAGATAGATTTCGAGTTTGTTAGAGTAACCAGTTTGAGCAAGGCGAAGTTGAAATGAACCTCCGAGGAACTGTCCATCAGTGAATCTTCAAGGCGTGTTCGGATAGAAAAAAGCTCGGCCGCAGGTTTTGAACCTGCACTGGTAGTGACAGTCCCTAAGACAGATTTCGATTCCGTTGCAGTAATCACTTTAGCCAGGGCGAAGTTGAGATGAACCTCTGAGGAACTGTCCATCAGTGAATTTTCAAGGCGTGTTCGGATAGAAAAAACCTCGTCGGCAGGTTTTGAACCTGTACTGGTACAGTCGAAGAGGCATATTTGATTATGTTGTAGTAACCACTCCGGTCAGGGCTAAGTTGAGATGCACCTCCGAGAAATTGGGCGTGTTCCGATAGAAAAAAAAACCCTATTATTCATCAGGTTTCGAACCTGCGTAGTCCAAGAGAAACGGATTTTGATTCCGCTGTGGTAACCACTTTGGCGAGGACGAAGGTGAGATGAACCTCCGAGGAACTGTCCATGAGTGAATCTTCAATGCATGTTCCGATAGAAAAAACCCTGTTGTTAGGCAGGTTTCGAACCTAGGAACAAATTTTGATTCTGTTGTGTTAACCACTTGGGCCAGGACGCTTCATGGCCAAGTTTAGACGAACCTCCGAAGAACTGTCCATGTCCGCAGGTTTCGAATCCGCACCACAACTGGAAGAGAGCAGATCTCTAATCTGTTCTGGTGCCAAACGGTTAGCTGTGACTACTCAAGATAGGCCTTGAAAAATCCATCCATGAGTGAATGTTCAAGGCGTGGTAAAAGGAAAAGATGATTGTTTGTCCTCGGTTACGAGTCGAAGAACATCCTGCATTGACAGTAGAATCACATGGGATTAGCAGTCATTTACCAAAGATGAAATGAAAATACTAGTTTGCGTTTAATTCGAGGGACACAAAACATGCCAGGAATAAGGGAGTCGGGGGCTGGCGCCGGGGCCGTCACGATATGACACTGTAACTGCAGGATAAAAAGCCGGACAACCGCGCTATACTATGGAACCTTCTAGTACAGGTTGTCGATTACGGCTGTCCGGCTTTCCATAGGTGCGTGGTTCGATGAGCCATAGCAATTTTCGCGTTACCTGTTGGAACCGCTCAATTGTGGTAAGAACAATTGAGGCCATTGGAAATGATTTAGGATGAAAAGCTTGTTTAGATCTGTTAAAGCATTTACCAACAACCGCATGTTCAATTGGAATTTTCTGCCGAGCTTTGAGTACGATTTACAAGTTACCGATGTCACGAGAAGAAAAATAATCGTACAGGCTAAACACAGCGAGTCCATATCTAGCGTAAAATGGGAACCGCAAGACATGGACCCTCGATATTTAGGGTGACCGATTGTGAGAGAAAAGGAAAGACAAACGAGAACTAGATACGTAAGAGTCCATGGCAGTTTTGTACACCACTAAACCTGCGTCGTGTTGTCATGCTACAACAAAGACGCTGTTCTCATCACGCAAAAGTGGGGGGTCTGTGGGTTCTCGTCGCCACATTCACGATTACACCCACTCAGGGAGTGGGTGTAAGCGCGACCACGGCACAAGCCGCCATACACCCCCCAAGGCCCACATTACATGCAATCAACACAGGAGGTGCTGCAGGGAGTGCGACCCCGAATGTGAACCTGGCGGCGGCGTAGCAAGCAACAGCCAGGCCATTGCATCCTGTTGAACAAGTCGGGTCAGCCGCGGTGCACTAATGATGTGATTAGACCTTACCTGTCTGGCAAATACCGTAGGCAAGCGGACCCGCGACTACAAGCTGAGGGACTGCAGCGGCAGTGAGGAATAGGGCAAATGATTTGAAGTTCATTTTTTGCCCAGAGAGTGGTTGATAGTAGTTACTTGACTGAATGAGATGGTGGTTGGTATCAGATGAGTCAGGCTGAGTAGAGAGCCCGTTGATGTGTTTACCCCAAGTTTATATAGGTGGAGGTCGTAGCTCCGTTTCAAATATCTCACCTTGTGATTGCGGTACATATGATTGCTGTGTGGAGGTGATAAGCCTCATGCCAGATTGCTGACTTTGAATGACATGAGCCGCGAAGACAATAACTCCCGCGCTCCGCGCTCGCGCCAAGTCCATGGAAGTTGGAAATTCTTCGAATTGCGAACGCAAGGGTGCTAATTAAAGTCTAACAATCAGGCTCCTTCCCTACTGGGCTGGAGCTCTAACGTTATCAACCATCGCCATCAACCTTCCTATCCTTGGTTCCAAATTCTAGTGCGGAGTTCTCGCCCACAACTGCACACCGTATTTCAAACTCCGGACGCTCCTCATGTCAGATGTGCGCATAGAGCGGATCAAGTGACTATCAACATTGTAGAGGTGGGTCCAGAAACCTAGGATAAGGTTGGGCTGTGTTTAAAATTACATGCGTGTTGTGTAAGGCGTCCTAGGGTGTTTTATGTCACTAGCCACAGGTATCGTCATAGATCGAGACATCAATCACCAAAACAAGATGTGATATCCTATAGAGACAATGAGTGCCAGTCTGATGATTAATTACGCACCTTCAGGAAGCCATAGAAGTCCTATATTTGAATAGCATCTCACTAAAAATATGTTGTTCTATGCCACGTTGCTGCCGGTTCCTGATACCAGAAGGAAGTCAGATATGTCCATGATCGACGATACCTGATATGTACAAATAATCAAGAGAGAAGGTCAGGCTTTGTGGGAGAAAATCCGCAGGGTTTTCGAGCCGAAACATCGTTTCGATCCTCCATAAAGAGCCCAGGATGAGCGATGAACGCTAGCGCTGAGCCGTGAGGGTGGGTGGACCTAAGCAGCTCATGGCCCAGAATTTCCGTAACATTCTAAGACTACCGTCGAAAGTAATGCGCCGAGTAAAGAACTCAATCAAGCGCGAAGTAATCGATCCTGTGAGTTTATTATGGAAAAAAATCAAATGTGACCTATTCACCGAGACACATGGGAGTGGTGGGCGAGTGCGACGAACCGAAAGAAGTTGAGAAGTAGAGAAGTTGCGAGTACGAAAGCAGCAAGTCGTGTTGCTGCGTAGACCTCATTCGAAGTTCGTTCTCGCCGTGCCTCGAACTTACGTAGAACATGAAAAAAAATAGTTCACTGCAGCTGCCAGTGGCACATGCTTTGCCCGATTTGAATTTGGTAGTATCATAGAGTCCGTTGTTCGACTCGCCAAGTTTGGTTTACATCTTCTTGCTAGCAAGTCCTTGTATGTGTCCGCGTTGCTAATAGCACCATCCGCGGTACAATATTATGTAGTCGACAAGCCCGACAGGCTGTGGAGTTGCGAGGTCAAAATCTGGAGGACTGAATACGTTACGCAGGCCCTACCAAGCAAAAAAGAAGTAAAACACACCTGCCCACTGGCTGGATTGAACAACCGACCTCACCATTACGAGTGGCGCGCTCTACCACTGAGCTAAACGGGCTTGAGAAAATAACTGAAACAAAAATACACGGTCACATTAACCTCATTCTCCGATTTAGACAATAAGGCACAGCAGCTCGCTCGGGATCATAATAATTGTTGATGATGTCGATAAGCCTCCCGGCCGCCTCATTTAACTTGTGACGTCCTAATTTTATTCTGAAACCCCAAGTACTACTAGCTGCAACTCGTTTCAAGCTCAGTAGTTCCCGTCTATCACGTCGTAATGCGCTGCTGGACCGAGTGGCGGAGGTGTAGTTTCAAAACACAAATCCTTACGTGGATCCCCGTCGCGAAGCGATTCACTGCTATTGCTGAAGAAGAAATTCACAATTTCATTGCAATTTGAAGTTCGTTACTTCTTCATGTGGTCATCGTTCGCCACATTCTGCGCTGCGAAAATGGAAAAGGATTACTGCCGACTCCTCGGAGTGCCGATGCACGGGATACGATGGTTGTACTATCAAGCTGTACTGATGAGCATACGAACAGATATGATCGGAGTTTCGACCTGAGGTATTTTATGCGATAGATTCTCCATGACTCCTTTGGACGTTGACCAATTTTTCCCGATGCCTGATACGTCCCACTTTCTTTGCCTCCCTGACGATGTGCTTGTATATCTTCTCGACCTGACACCTATGAGTGACATGGAGAGTGTCTCACAGGTAGCTGTCGTCATGTCTCCCCTTGTGTACGCGTCGGATTGACCCTCTCGCAGACGTGTAAACAACTCAAAGCTATCTGTGGATTTGTTCGCGCCCCATACCTGCATGAGCTCAATCAAGAGGGTCTGGAGTACAATGCTGCGTCCGCATCACAGATCGGAGTCCATTTCGCAGGTACTGGCTTCCCTCAGGTGTAGGGAAAACAGGTGGAGGACGATGCGTCCAATCACTTCGTCCTGTCGTTCAACTTTGAATGAGAGCCACTTCACTAGCTACTCTCAAAATATAGCGTTGTATGTATCCTAGACAAGTAGCATCAACTGTTGTCCATGGGGACACGGTTGAACACTCAACATACCGTGGCCAAATCGACGAGATTACTCGATTCCATGCCGCAGATGTACTGCAGGACCTTCTTGTTCTCCTACGGATGCACCTTGGGTCAGTGGTTGTCCTCCCACGTTAATGCCTGCAACTAAATAGTATTGACGAATCATTTTTCAGAACAGGATTATCATATCTCTGCTTCCTCTCATTGAGAGGGATGTCTCTGCATCCAGCAGCTGCGAGTTCAACATGTATTCTCCTCACCGGCATTCAGTTCCATGGGATATTTCTCTGCTCCGCTTCATGCTCACGGTCTAAGAATCCTTGGTCCCTGGTGCGCGCTGCTCACAACGGATCGGTCCTTCAAACAGGCTGGAAGCGCAAGCCAACACACTCTTGCTTTGCAACTGGAAAACCAATGCATTATTCAAATTGGTACGCACACGTCTTCTGACCCGAAAAGTAAATCAAACTAACCAAGAATTGGCGTACATAAGGCGGGATTCATCCCGACCAAATCGACGATTTTAATCTTCTAAATTCTCGTACACTTGCCGTCATTCATAGAACCTCGAACCCGTCTCAACTAATACTCCGCCTTTATGACATTACTTTTCCAAGTCACCTCTCTTCATCTGGTTACGTGAGACTCCACTTGTCATTGCGTTTACCCCGTATCGAGGACCAGGTATCTATATCTCTTAGTCGTATGATACTACCAAGAATGTTGCAAGAGCAGGTGCTCCAGTCCAATCAGCGCCCTCAGGAAGTATTCCCTCCGAACAGCGGAATTATGGCTCTGTCAATACCCCTTGCCATGGGTATCGAGAAGGCTCATTTGGACATCGCTATCGATGTTGCAACATTACTTTCCATCGCCCGTGGTAACGACATTTCTGACCGCACGATGCTCTGGAGAGAATGGGGTCCAAAAACGTCGCGTGTTTTTTTGATCGACGAGGTCCTCCGCGCGGAAGGTGACGTAGAGCCCCTGCAGGACGTGGAAGGCTATAGAATAGCTTTTTCCACCAGCGTAGACTGCAGCGATAGCCGGAATCGCATTTCCGATGAGCATTCCCGTCCTGCAGCTTTTATTCTAGACTTCAATCCTGCGAGTATCCGATGGGCTCGACAGGAGGAGAAAGTAGGCCGTGGACTGCGCGGTGCTTTGGTAACAGAACCGAGTGTTTTACGGCCTGGACGCCTGCTTGCAGAGGAGGTAGTCAACTCTCTACCTTATACCCGAACCATGCTCGAGGGATACCTGCCCCAACACCAAATTCGGCTTTCACGAGATGAAGTCGTCTACCCTGTAAGTTCACGTACGCATGTGTCTTTTTGTTCCACTGGCTTATGGTACTTTTTTCTTAGGCCAATCCAGTGCAAGGATCTCCGCTGCATAATGTTTACAGCTTTGCGTAGGACGATAGGATGGCTTGCTTGCGAGGGAACAATTACGATACCTATTTACTGGCACTTCAGATGTTTCCACTCATAGTATAATTATACTCTCATACCGGACGCTTGAAAGCACTTGATATCAATCACTACATAATATTTAACGTAGTAATTTATCTAAGAAGCGTACAATTCAGCTGCTCCCCACAGGGTACACAGCAAGTGTTTATCACAGTCTCTCCCGTGCTACACACCACTGTGAGTCGACAAGTGTATGCGATCTTGAAAGACGATTGAAGTCATGCTGATCCCCGCATCGGAGTCAGCCGCAAGCTTAGCGTGATGTTCTCGAACATTAAGGATGAGGCGTGGTCCCAGCACAAACTTTTGGACGAGCGAGACAATCGAAAGAACACCAAGATACATCTGGGTTCCCAGAGAATATGTGTCCTATAAAAAGAATGAGGCGTAATCGTACGCAGAGGTCCATCACAGATCGACATACCACTGAGATCGTAGGAGACAGGTAAATAAGCTTAAAACAAGAAATAGCGACAAAGCTAGGAGATGCAAAACTTCAGCATAAAACGAGGATCCCGTTCATATCATGAGCTCACCTCGCAAAGTAAAACACGTGAATTTTCATCAACTCCGTGACAGAGTCCCCGATAGTTATCCATGCTCGTTGCCGTTCACGGAAGTGTTTGACAGCAATCCAAATTACGAGACACAATGCGAAGACCTCCCATACAGTGGCGAGCATCCAAGTCATGGAAAAAAGAAGTAGGGTATCTGCCTCCAAGTCAACGGTGCACTGATAGGTGCCGGAGAGAATGAGCTCTTCTTGTATTCCCCAATGAGCTTGTCACACTTATCATAATTATGGCTTACCCTCCAAAATACCCTTCATCGCTATTGCGAAGATCACTCCGCCCGTGATGGTGATCGCCAGGAAGACGACAATAAGAAAATTCAATAAACATCTGGATTGCTGATACATGGCATGTAACCGAGCAATCATGATGACTTGGACGATGTTTCAGCATAACCGAGGTATCACAGCTGCCTAACTCACCGCCCATTATTGCCAATACGACAAAGCCCACCCAATTCATTGTGAAGTACATAATACGGCCTGAAAAATCTAGAGGTGAGCGCCTAACCCCGAAGGATCACACGCCCCAAACAAACTCACAGCTGCGGCAGTTATCACATTCCATAAACCAACCAGCTAGTCAAGAATGTCACTCACCCCTACATGGGAGTGTAATGATTGGACAACAATAACAAGAATCAGTGCAGAATACTCACTGTATCAGTCATCGGGATTGTTAAAACATTGACTGTATGCGACTGGTTAGAAGAAAGAAATAGTGCATGCGAGGAGACATGGTACAAATGATGTTAAGGCTATATAAGATACTGATTAGCGGAGCGCCCATTGCTTAGCCTTCCAAACGTACACGGCATATAATATTCCAAGATAGCGCAACTATGTAGATATTCTCAAGTCAGTACAACTTACCAATCACAAATGGATGCTACGTACACTGAGATAGAGAACAGTCATCAGGGACCAGCGTTGCCTCTGCAACGAATCAATTGTATTTTCGTGTTCTTTGGTGGGACTCTGCTCACCCAGAGCAGTTCGACCTATGAAACCGTTCTTAGCGCGCTGGCGGCTCCGGTAACGTCATCGACCTACCTCTTGTCCGAGTGTTAGTGCTGCAAATGCCATAAGTTGAATGCCAGTCGTTCATTAATACCACCTTACTCACCCCAATCGTACATCACTCCGGCAGAGGCGGCAACTACAAAACAGTAACCAATGTTAGATCGATATATCGTCCAAATAGCCCTCCACGAACCTGTGAAATAACTGGCTATGCGACTCGAATTGATAAACGGCCACCAACTGGGATCATCTGAGATTAAAGTCATATTATTTGGGGGCGGGTGCAAGGGAGCGGAAAACTTCGCGGGCATCTGAGAATGGCGTTCGTTCTAAATACCCGCCGTCCAGCGCTTGACTCTACCGCCAAAATTAGCATTATAAGGGTGATACCCGTTGCCATCTTGATTCCATATTGACCGAAGTATGGTCGCATGAGGCCGAGTATTTAAAAGGGAAGTCAATCCAGTGCCATCAATGGCAACGCACTAGATCTTTTTAGGTCGCAACCACGGGCAAAACGTTTGAACACCGCAAAAGATCGAAGAGTTATTCGTTATTTCTGCGATGAGTTGAAATCATTCTCAAGATCTTCTTGTTACATTTGCATCATCCAAGGAGTTACATCAGTGAAATTGTGTAGCCCATCGATTGTACACATGGGCCCAGTGTGATGTAGTAACCGCCGGAACAGCCTTGGATAAACTGCCATCCCAGTAAACATTAGTCTGAGTACCATTATTGATGGGCACTCTCTCGGCCTCGCCGGCTCGGGGTCGGGGAGCGTAACAGTTCTTCCATGGTCACTTACCAAGGTCACAATTCACATGACGTCAGGAAAGTCAGATATGAAAAATAACGGAGAGCCAACGGATTACTCGCCTGTCTCTCCCGAGCTGCCAACAACCGCCTTCAAGTACACCTCTAGGCTCTCAGTGCCCAATCTTCTTACTCTCCCCTGGGCAGTCAATAGACGAATAAAGATGTCCCTTCTTAAACTCCTGTCCAGGACATTTAGCACAGCGCCGCAGGCGCACAAGTCCTCAATTCTACCTCGGGCATCGGGCTATAAATGTCACAAGAATGCCGAAAACAGGATAAGGGTAGTTTGGGGGCGGTACACTGTGATGAATCGAACAACACAAGACGTGGCACTACACTAAATCCAAGATAGCGCAGTTGATGCAACGTTCAATTTCAACGCCATCAGCCCGATTCAGCCACAGTTTGCACAGCCACATCCAGATTCTTAACTTAATGTATCATTCATGATGATGCCAAATTGTGTTTCTAACCATTTATGTATCTCACAGCTTGGAGTTCTTGAACTTGCTGGTACTCGCTTTGAATCAATTCATACAATATTATAGGTCCAACGTTTCAGTGATCGCGTACATCGCCACGATTTCGCAGTCTCTAGTGGCAAAAGGAACGTGTCGTGGTGATAATTCATCCTGCACTGCCGTCCTCTTTCTTCAACGTGTCTTGGTACCTCCAAGACTGCTCTCGATCAAAATGCAGGCGTGTTGAACTTGACTTGAGCCGATGGACTACATTGGCGGATTTCCTAGATGAGTTCCTAGCCTTTACCATCACTCAGCGTCTCTCGCACTGCTCACCACTTGGCAAAATCGACACTTCTGATCTTGGTTGAAACCGATCATATCCTTCGATGGTGGTGATGGAGATATTAGATAATGTAAGTGGGTGACATTCCAAAAGCAGACTCACTCACCTCAGGCTTATGAAGCTTGAAGTGTGAACCGTCATGTCCATTGTAGCCTCCCCGCGCTGGTACTCGATGGTGAGTGGCTGCTTTTAACTTGATCCCTGTTTGTGTGCTAACTTTTCTATCAGTATTAGAGTTGGTGAGAGAACTACTGACAGTGCGCCAGTTCACGCCGAGAATGTACTTTTGACACATTTTGTATCAATGCCACTGTCAATCGATCTAACCATGGCGTTGTACTAGGGACACACAACGTGAAAGCCCCCCATCATATCACTATGCGCCAACGCCGCAGCCCATCCAGCCGACCCGAAAGAATTCGTATAGAAATATACAGTTCCTTTCTTTGAGGAAAGTTACAACATCGTACGAAATAAGTAGAACGTTCTCCATCGCGCGCGCATCCACCATAACATGAAAAAACCGCTAATTGCTCAATCATACAATGTTTCATACAGTCCCACCTCGTTGACCACCTCCACGGACATACCATCAGCCAATCATGAAACCGCAATTTGCTGAGCTCAATATCGTCATATTGCTTGGACTTCAGGTATTGCTTCGGAATACGGATATATCAGTGGGACTGCGACAACTGCACCAGATATCACATACGCAGACGGTGCTGTAAAACAACTTCAGTGATTGTCTTGATCAAGTCTGCCTTCTTCTGAGAGCGTTTGGCCGACCCTGCTATCCACCGAGAGAAGCCTGCTTCATATGTATGAACAGCAGAGTTCAGAGCTATCCTGACGGCAGCCGCATTGGGGGACGCCATGTATTGCCGGAGAGCGACACGAACAGCGTGAACGGACTCCCGCTCCTCTTGCTGGTCCAGAAGATAGAAAACGTTTTCGAAGATAATAACAGCAGCTTAAGATCAATAATCAGTAGACTCATTGCAATGTGGCTTAAAATCTCACCAGAACCAAGCTGTATAATTTGCTCCAATGTTGACGACTCAGAGGGCTAGCAAACCTTTGAGATGAGAATTATGTGGACGAGCTATGAGCAATGGGACATGCCAAAAGTCGTAACGTGGACCACATCTCCTCGTCTTCAGGGCGGTAAGGCTGATAAATCCTGATCAAAAGGCAGAAATGGTCAAGGATAAGTCTACTTGCATCCTGTGATTATTAACATATCAGTGCTCGAGCTCGACACAGGATTAACACACTCACAGACTGTCAAGGGATCAGGGACGCGTTCGGTCAGCGAGGCTGGAGCTCGACGGAGGATCAACACACTCACAGCCTGTCAAGGGATCAGGGACGCATTCGGTCAGCGAAGCTCGAGCTCGACACAGGATCAACACACTCACCCACTGTCAAGGGATCAGGGACGCGTTCGGTCAGCGAGGCTCAAGCTCAACGGAAGATCAACACACTCACAGCCTATCAAGGGATCAGAGACGCATTCGGTCAGCAAGGCTCGAGCTCGACGGAGGATCAACACACTCACAGACTGTCAACGGGTCAGCAATGCCAGGACCTTAGGTCAGCATGCTGGCAGAAATGTGACCAGACGTACTATCTACAAGTAACCGTCAAACATGAATGAGAGCAAAAAATTCCTATGATCTCACTGTAGTTTGCGGAAACCATGCCCCCAAATCGTTTACAATCTCGCGATCGGATTTCCCAAATATGCGCGATGAGATTGCCTGAGTGGCATCAAGATGCTGTGCGAGTGAGCTCAATACACAGTGAGTTGTCTCTCGTCATAGATAAGTGAGGTGTGACGAGTTACCATTGGACTGCATATATGATGCACACCTCCAAGCTAGTCCGCTGAGTCGAGACAAACATCTGTTTGAGCGTATCATCATCCAGGGTTTCAGCCGTGCGTTCGATAAGTGGTCTGCAGTCTGCATCATCCTTGTCCATATCTAAATGTCCGAGAGCCAAGATAAGCAGCAAATTGATTAGCAGCTTAACAATTGATCGACTTACCAGGCAGACATATGTGACATCTTGGAGGACGTTGGTTGCCCTTGCGGTTGTACAAAAGCTTTAGTTGTTGCCCATTGGCAAATGCTTCTTGGGCATGCTGCGGGGTCAGCGCTTCAGCATCTTTTCTTGATACTCCCTTACTCATTAGCTCTGCAAATTCATCGTCGTAGAGAGCGTCAAATTTAGTGAACAGTACTATTACTGCAACTAAAGATTGCGCATGAGTCAACGATACACGACAGCAGATACAAAGACTTACTGCTTCCAGTGTCACACTGAGAGAAAAACTTGACTTCCGGAGGGGCCCTTGATCTCGTACCACCACCATGGTCGAGAATTCCCACGCATAAAAATGCGGGCAAGGTTGAGCTGTCGCGGCTCTCAGCATCATCTGGCCTATGAATCACATTAAAACTATTAAAACAATAACAACCCAACTCTGAAACCCCACCACAAAAACGACGACCGAACCCACAACCGAGTAAACCATCGACACGAGAGAACAACCTAGACAAGCTCACATGCACACGTCAACAAAAAGCAACCCAAACATAATAAGTGAACGACTAAGACACCCGACGTACGTCAAACAACAATATAAAGACACCAGCACAGGCCTGCACGTAAAAACCAAAACTCGTTCCACCTTACACTAACCTTTATCGTCACTAACCCTCTACCCATGAGAATCCTCACTCACCGGCAAACACAGATAGACCACAGCCCACATTGAAAACCAAGATGAGACCGGCCACGATGCCCGCTCCGAATAACCAAAGGACGTGAGCCGAAAGACTGCGCAGAGAAAGAAAGGTATAAAACCCCAACCCCCTAATAACAATAATCCCTGTCCGACCAACGATGAAAGACAAAGAACCCACCTCCCTCAAGGCTATCTCTCAAGCCACACGTCCATACCCAACCACCCCTCGCCCGCCTCCTCAATCATCCCGGTCCGGACCAAAATACTTCTCCTCTGACGTCCTGCAGGACGACTTGGAGCGTGCTATGGACTCGATACCTTACATACCTGACCCCCCATCCCCACCTTCTCCTCCGAGCCCACACTCCCCCCCTGATACCCCAACCCCTACAGGACAAACAGAACGCGTCCATCCCCTTCAACCCGACCTCCTCATATACCGGGAATTCAGTGTAAAGTCATCCTGTCCTAACAACGAAACCCCCTCCTCCGGTCTCGCCAGTTCTATCCACGCCCCAAGTAACACCGCGATAGACCAGATGATGAATGACCCTACGAACCCCTCCGCCAACCACGCTCCGACGCCCGAAGAACAGGCCATCCTGGCGCATCTAGCGCTTGCAGACATGAATAGATCCGTGCTAAGTCAACATGGCACGAACCACAGCACTACCCTCCCCCAATTCACCCCAGCTCCAACTGAGGGCTTCCCAACGGTGCACATGTCACACTCAGCGCAAATCTTCGACCACTTAGATAATAGAGTCCTGCTTGCCTGGTTCCAAGTTGCGCACCCGAAACTCATGATCCGAGTATTTGACCATTCCGGAAAAGAAGTAGCTGAGCGAGCCGCCATCATAGCGGAACGAGTTCGCGCAAACATCACTATCATAGCGGAGTCCATTCACCACGACACCCCCCCCATTCGCGTCTCCCCCCCACAACCGCAAGGCGGCAAAGGAGCGAAGAATCTCCCAATCGGTTTCTTAGTCCATAGCGTAACCAATGAGACCAAAGACCTACTCCTGACCCAACGGATATGGTCCACAACCGACCTGACTTTCGAAGCTCTTCCTTTCAACTGCACGCATCCCCCAGAACTCCTCTTCGGCTTAACCGGCTTCACGACTCTAGATGAAACTACCATCCTACAAGCCGTCACCGAAACCTGGAACCAAGATGAGACCCGCTACCGCATAGATAAACTCTTCTCGTCATGCGGCCTACTTAATGATGAGGCAACCCAAGACTTCATCTCATCATGCCGCGTCGAGCTTCTCGATTTCAAAATAACAGGTGGTCTATCAGTCCCCCGCTTCAATGTCCTCGCAACGAGTCCCACAAACAACGCGAAGACATGGACTGATCTCAGAAGCTACTTGAGCTCACTCGCTTACCCCACCAGCCTCGACGGTTGTGGAACCATGACGGCACTTTTCGCCTGTCAAATCTGTCACTCCCTCGCACACCCACGAGGTCTGTGCCCATTCCCACTTGTCCCTCCTTGGAACGGCCCGAGAGTAGGTGGCAGAAGCAGTAATAACGGGGCTCGTCAAACAGGAAGGGCCAGGGGGGGCAGACCCGGACGAAGCGCATGATCTGATCTGATCTAGCACAATGCACCAGTACATAATGTAGCGAAAACAGCACATACTCGAATAAACCCATCACTACACCCAAACCCCCCTCAGTCCTTGATCTAGACACATCATACATACATACCTACCTTACCCACCCCAGTCCGCGTACAGCAATCACAGTCGTTCCACCAGAACAAAACCACTGAAAAACAACCTGAAGCAACGCTCCTGTCTTAGGCCCGATTCCTAAGAACAAGTGAACCGTTGATAATACAATTCCGTTTCCACTGAGGCATGAACCGGAAGACACTAAACCCTGGCCCAAATATACTGACCGTTCCTACAACGGGACAGGAAAGCCGAGGTTTGCCTCACACAAGCATGGTGCATACCAGACCACGGAAACCTATTTAGGTTCGGACAAGCCGTGCCGAGAGGCTCAAGTTTTCGCTAGTAAATGATACCAGTATCACAGGAGCTGTAATTCATTGAAAGCGCTAACATAGTCCACTGTTAATGAGCCAGGATATGCTCGTTCTAAATCTACATCATGATCGTAGTGTAGCTTTAGTAATACGATCACCACCAATACTCCACAAAACCCCCACACACTCGGTCTCTCTGTCGGTCATGGTGCTCGCTTCCCAGACTGCGGAGGAGGACCACCTCGTACCACTGGGTGGCCCTCCAATGACCAGTCTGGGTCTTTCGGAAGTGGAACTGCCAACCAAAGGCAACCCCAACATCAACAACAACTTCAAAACACAACCAGGAACCCACACACGCCACCCATACAAAACCCCAACAACAACTCCCAAACACCGATACCAGAATATCCACCTGACCGCGCACAACAACAACAACTGAACCAGATAAATGTGACCCTGAATGAAAAAAAGAAAACACGAGCCAACATCAAAATAGCTACTTTAAACATGAAAGGGCGCACCTCCACTAACCTCACACAAAATCCAACGTCAAAATGGACTACAATCAACCAAACAATGCGTGAGCAAAAAATAGGTATATTATGTGTACAGGAAACCCACCTGACAAATGAACACGAAAAGCAAATAGACTCCCTTTTCTCCCGCAGGTTAAGAGTACTCAACACAAGTGACCCACTGCGCCCCGGTAGCTCAGCCAGCATAGCCTTCATCCTAAACAAAGAATTAACAAATGCGTCAAGCGCCACAATGGAAATACTAATACCGGGTCGAGCAGCTATCATGTCATTAAACTGGCACAACAACGAAACAATCAAAATCTTAAATATATATGCACCGAATAACGCAAACGAACATCCTGATTTTTGGAACAAAGTCAGAACGGAATGGCTAAAGTTAAACATTGGTGACATAGACTTCATGCTAGGCGACTTTAACCTCACTGAGAACCCTATTGACCGTGCGCCTGCGAGACTAGACAATGAAAATGCAATAAACGCCCTGAGAGAACTAAGGTCAGCGATAAACGTACACGACACTTGGCGAAACGAGAACCCACATCACCGCCTGTTCACATTCAGTAGCAACCGACATACACTGTCAAGACTCGACAGGATCTACACATCAGAACGACACCTAGAAAGCATGCTAGACTGGAACACAAAAGTTAGCCAAATACCATCAGATCACCAGATGGTATCAGTAAGATTCGCCCCGCCGGGCCTACCACACATTGGCAAAGGAAGATGGACCTGGCCTATAGGAGTAATGGCAGACAAAGACCTACTTAAACAAATCATCAAAATAGGTGATGAGAGCCAACGAGAAATTGATGCACTAAGACAAAGAGACGACGAAACAAACCCACAAACCATATGGAAGTCATTCAAAAACAAAATCACAGCTGCGGCCAAAGAAACCACAAAGAAACATCTAGCGAGAATAAATCAGCGAATTAGAACACTAACGAAAGACTTACGCAAGATCTCCAACTCGAAAGACATAGATACCTCTGAAAATACGAGAATCAACAGAGTGATAATAGAACAAGAGATAAATCACTTACAAAACAAACAAAATAAAAAGGCGCAACTAAAGGCAAAAGCACAATGGGCATCCCAAGGGGAAACCATAAGTAAGTATTGGTCAAAAATAAACAAGCAAAAAGCACCAAGAGATATGATCCATCGCCTGAAAATACCGGGATCAAACAGATATACAACAAAATCGGAGGAAATGGCGGAAATAGCAAAATCCTACCACAATGACATCCAAATGTCTGACACATCTATCGACACAAACATAAACCAGAATCAAAAACAAGCAAGAGAAGCGGCATTGAAAGAAATACCTGAAAACCAAAGACTAGATGCACAAACAAACCAAATGAACGAGATCCTAAAGGAGGAGCACATACTAAACGCACTTATGTCATCAAAATCCGGGAGTGCAACCGGCATCGATGGAATCCCTTATGAATTGTGGAAGAATCTCCATAATGAATACAAAGAAGCATGCAGGAACGAAAAACCAGGATTCAATATTATCAAAATCCTCACAATAGTTATAAATGATATACAGTTACATGGAGTCCAAAAAGACTCTGATTTCACCCTTGGGTGGATGTGCCCCTTATACAAAAAAAAAAACTGAACTCTGATTGAAAACTACCGCCCAATAACCCTACTCAACTCCGACTATAAAATACTAACTAAAGCGCTAGCAATACAACTTACAAAACACATTAACAAATTAATACACCCTAATCAATGCGGTTTCGTCCAAGGGAGATCGATCTTCGATCCAATCCGCCTGACACAGGTAATGACAGCCTATGCTGATCTGATGGAGGAAGATGGAGTGATAATAGCTCTCGATCAAGAAAAAGCCTATGATAAAATACACCATGAATATCTCCTCGAAACACTAGAAGCCTTCAACATTCCACCCATGTTCATCAACACCATCAAAAGCCTATACAACTCAGCATACACCAAAGTAGCAATAAACGGCTTCCTAAGCTCACCATTTAAAGTCTCTCGAGGCGTAAGACAAGGGGATCCCCTATCATGTCTACTCTTCGACATCGCAATTGAACCACTTGCATGTGCACTCCGTAATTCCCCAAAAATCAAAGGATACCAAATACCTGGAGTAAATGAAAGAATTATAGTCAATATGTATGCAGATGATACAACAGTATACCTCACACGCGACGACAGCTACACCGACCTCGAAGAACTACTCCAAAACTGGTGTAAAGCGTCAGGTGCGAAATTCAATCTTGAAAAAACAGAAATATTACCAATAGGTACCAAAGAACACTGACAAAACGTGAGTCGAACAAGAAAATTAAACGACAAAGACGAACCGTGGCAAGAACAAATCCGCATAGCCCAAGATGGTAACCCCATTCGATCCCTCGGAGCTTGGATAGGAAACAACGTTGAACATGCAACGTCATGGGAACCGATCCTAGAAAAAATAGAAAAGAGTTTCAAAAGATGGGAACTCGGACATCCCTCCCTAGACGGAAAAAAACTAATCATACAAATGATAGCTGGTGGTATGACGCAGTTCCTTGCGAAGGCACAAGGAATGCCAAAATCCATAGAAACCGCTATCACAAAACTAATCAGAAACTTCATATGGAACGAGAAAAGGACCCCACCAATCAGCAACAAACGCCTAGAACGACCGATAACTGAAGGAGGCCTAGACCTTCTAAACATTAAAACACGGAACGAGGCCATCAACATCACATGGCTGAAAACATACATGGACATATCAACTCACCGTCCAACGTGGGCCTTCGTAATCGACAAAATGATAAACCACCTGAAACCCGAAGACCCAACAAACACATCTGACCCAAGAGCCTTCCTCACATCATGGATCCCTCCGACACAAGGCAAACGAGCAAACAAACTACCACTAATAATCACAACATTGTTAAAAACTGCAAAAAAATACTGCACTAGCTTCGTACCTTTAAAAATCTCCGATGACCTCAAAGAACAACTTCCAGCCTGGTCACATATCGGCGCCCCCCCCAAGACATATCATAAAATAAAAAACCTATGCCTAAAACAAACACACAACATAAAGTTAGTAAAAGACCTGAGAAACATGACAAGGCGACTGACCCACCAAAACACGCACCAAAAACAAGATACATGCCTATGTAATGACTGCGTAGAAGACCGGCTAAAAGGATGTAAGAACCCACACAAATGCGCTGCAACAGCAGAGTCAATACTCCATAACCTCCTCCCCAAATATAACCCATACTCATCACCACAAAAAGATGACCTAACACTAACACACAGGAGACTAGAAAAAAATGCACAGGCAAGAAAACAACCACTACAAGAAGCCACCTTCAATCCATCCATCACGATCAAAAACAACCTATCTGATGGCTTCCGCATCTTTGTCAACCCAGCCAGACCCATCCATATACCGGCCTACCGCCTCCGCGCCCCCCACAACAGACAAAGAACACAAAACGACCCACTCACCATCTTCACAGATGGATCTTGCACGAACAATGGGAAACAAAACGCAAAATGCGGAGGAGGCATCTGGATAGCAAATAATCACCCATTAAACCGAGCAATAAGCATGCCTGGCACCCACCACTCCAACCAGATAGGAGAACTTGTAGCTGTACTCGTAGCGCTCCAATCAGTAAACCCGTCAACACCCGTCAAAATCGTAACTGACTCAAAATATGTAATCAATGGGCTAACCACTCACCTAAGCGACTGGGAAGATGCGGGCTGGATAGGAATATCCAACGCCCCCATTTTCAAAGCAATAGCATATCAATTAAGACGATGACCAGCCCCCACATCCTTCCAATGGGTAAAAGGCCATAGCGGCGTCGAAGGAAATGAAAAGGCAGATCACCTCGCCCAACACGGAGCGATGAAAACAGATACTGACACCATCGACCTGTATGTACCAAGAAATTTCGACTTGCAAGGTGCAAAACTGTCGAGTATAACACAAAGGTTAGCATACAAAGCACTTATAAATGACACACACCTAGAATATAACAGAAAAACCCTCGGCCTACTGAGCGTGACCAGAGCCGCTATTACAACCATAACCACCACAATCGAGACAGATGAAGCGATATGGCAAAGCTGCAGAAATAAAGACATTACGAAAAAAATACAAATGTTCATATACAAAACACTAAACAACGCTTTCAGAATAGGTGAATATTGGCTACAAGTACCCACATTTGAACATAGAGCCAGATGCCAGGCTTGCGGGGAAGTTTCGGAATCGATGGACCACATCCTCACACAATGCAACAACCCAACGCAGAAGAAAATATGGAACCTCGCCAAAACCATATGGCCGAGACAAAACGGACCATGGCCAGAACCCACGATAGGACTAATCCTAGGCTGCGGCGCGCTGTCTATACCACAAGCCCCTCGAGAACAAAATGAAGAAAACCACACAATCCCGAAAATCAATAAAGGAGCGTCTCGCCTCCTCAAAATCCTAATATCTGAATCAGCTTATCTTATCTGGACACTACGTTGCGAACGAACCATTAAAGGACAAACACATACCGAAGATAACATCACCAGTAGGTGGGTAAACACCATTAACAGACGAATACAGCTGGATCGCGCGATAGCAGCCCGAACAAAGAGATCATCTAAGGCCATCACACAAGTCCTCCAAACTTGGGCTGACATAATCGAGATAAACAACAACAAAGCGAACCCGAACAACAACGATTGGGTAACTACATTAGAGGTTTTAGTGGGTATTAAACTACCCAGGCCCTCGCAGACCGAGGCCACCAGGTAGCGTACGGAGCCCCACACTACTCCTATACGGAGTGTGCATAAGTAGCATTTTTCCTCGGACGGTGCCAGTGCACTGCTATAAGCGTTTTACGTAGGGCTAGACTGTGTCAGTTGCTACATAATAAATTCGCTTTTCCAAAAAAAAAAAAAAAAAAAACTTGACTTCCGCTTCCGTGAAAGACCTGCCATCCTCATCCATCGGAATGCAGTACCTATGCCAAAGATGTGAGATAGCGCACACCCCAAAAAAAGATCAAGCACCATATGACATGGATTCGATCACTCAAATTTCTCTCTTTAGAACGCCTTGCGATAAAAGCCTTCACCTTGTCGAATTCGGATTGTCCTCCTGCCTCAAACCCGCGTGAATTGTGAAAGACGAATCCTGGGTTGTTTCGAAACACCATTTCGTTCTCGATATCGTGCACTCCGCGCTAAGAACTCGTCAAGTGATGTTACCAACCATCAAGAACACACCCTACCTCTCTGGATGCCGTCAACACAGCGGGATCGATCTGATTTTCGATGTTCATCGGTCAATCAGCCCTAGTACACTAGTGTCACGTTTCGCACCTTTCTCCCGTGGCTGTTATATATTTCTGGGTTCTCCCGTGTCTTGCAAACCCTCTGGAGGATGGTGGTTTTCCCTGCATTCGCTCTTCCTATGATGAGGATTCGGAAACGCTTGAATTTCCGTCTCAACTCCGAAGGATCCGAGTGCGAGCCCATGATGGAGAAAGGTAACAGTGTGTGAGCTCTTTGAGCGCCCGAACCACAATAATGGAAGTGATAATTGGCATCTTCCTTCCGAGCTCCGAGATTGCTCTGGTTAGGGCAGACTAGCTTCATATGCAATTCATATGACTGTCTTCCGCCGACTTGATTGCAGTACTCATCTGACCGCCTGCGCAAGTATAACTTACAACTTGTCACCCGACTGAAATAGGATATCTCTGAAATGACCAGTGTCAAAAGATTACAATAAGCTCGATATTGGCAAGCGAGGAATGAAAGGAAGTGGACAGACACGAGAAAAAGCAGCGGGGGCAGAATGGATGGGATGTTAATTGCGGCAGACTTGCGTCAGAGCATACTCCAATATTATTGGCGGTGGTACGAGAACAAGAAGGCAGATATCTCACATACATTATTTCGTTGCTGTCGCCGACTAACTACAAGCTTTGCACATTCCCCCTCTTCCTCTCCTGATCCCATCCCAAATGACCACTTCAAAACAGTCTACGTAAACTGATCATAAATACGAGACCCTGGAGCGCTCCGCTCAGCTGCTTGATAACCACACAAACGCAAATGAAGCGATTGAACGTGATACCAGGAGCACCACCATAGGCATTAGTGACGTTGGAAACTTTGGCGTCTTGGATTAGCATAGTTTTAGCAGAGTGAGTTGTGGGAGGGCAACTCGGTTGAAGAACGACTCAAGCTCAAGTGGGGGAGAAGAGATAGGGGACGCACCATATTTGGTTTAGGCGAGCTCGATTAAGGTTGTACTGAATTAACGGAGGGCGTCTTGAAGAGGCGAAATACGTTCTGCCATTCTGCCAGTCGTTTTTTGTTAGCTGTGTGGTTGAAGCTGAGGGTGTGTACACACCTTGATATATTTATAAATTTTAGTCGTGGATGTCGACAAATTCGTGAGAGTTATGGACTAGATTTGGTGATGAGCGCTCGAGGTTGCAGGGCAGGTTAGTGGAAGATGGATGTGATGTAATTATAGTTAGTAAACAGGACCGACTCATCGAGGTGCTTATAATATTTGCCAATTTACTCTGTTGGTGATCTAGATTTTGAAGAAATTCCGCCGCTACAGGCAACTCTGACGTCACATCCGAGTTCTTTGTTCAAGGAGGAATTCAGAGTCATTATGACACTTTCAACTTGACCTGTATACTTATCCAAGTTGGTCTGCCTACATAATCCGTGATACTGTCCGTACTACATACTACAATACACAAAGAATCACAAAGAAGATAAGGTAGTAAAATTATTCACCACCGCGCTGTAGATTTACACATGATACGTCGCCACACTCTCGCTACAGGCGGCTCGTAATCCTGCGAGAATAACAAACGAGTGAGACTTCCCGAAACTGGGGAGAAATTGACAATTACCTCTTCCCATATAGGATCATCATAACCATCCTCATCAACGGGCTCCCAACCTGGACATCCATCTATCCAGCTATGTTGCGAATCAGCAAGCGTGATCAACTTGTCAAATGCTACAGGGGTAACATACAATTTATCGCCTGGTTCAGGATCCGGTACGGGCATACCACGCATATAGCGTCGGATCAACGGGAGCTTTTGTTTTGCAGTGAAGAGCGGTGAAGCGAAACCATCCTTGTCGGTGCCCTGGCGGAGGAAGTCCGAGTCCGAGTTGGACCACCATTCAAGGTCGAAGCCAACCTTCGACGGAAGAAGTGCCACAGAAACAATCTCTTCGACTTGATCATAGGCATGAGCACGAGTCATGGATTGGAACAGAAAGAACATACCTTTACTTGACAGATAGATAGACCATGCGCGGCACTTGTAGACCGATGGAATGATGAATAAACCATTGAGTTCTGGTATTCTGTATAGCACCTCGAGCACTTTATTACGTGGAACGTGATACAGACGGGGCTTGTGCACAACGAGCACGGTACTTCGCTTGCCAGGGAGGTGCCTGAAACTCATCTTGAATGAAGCTTTCCTGAAGTTCTCCTTCTTGCTAGCAGACAGTCAGGACAATGATCCAACAAGATCCTCTCAGTTACACTCACGCATCTGCCCCTGGATCAAAGGGTTGCTTCCTAGCACCCGTGGAGGTGATAATCATATCCTGTTCTACTGGATCTAACTCTGGCGGATAATCCGACATCTTGAACCTCCCATCGACAGCATCGAGTAGGACTTGGAATTCTGGATCATAGATGTTGCCGAGGACAGTGAATCGTGTTGTATCAAGATCGAAACGGCCATACGATCCGACCTGCGCCACTCAATCAGCATGCCCATTCTACGTCAACGCGATATCACTGACCTTGATTGGACTCTCTGGATCCCAGTTACCAAAGAGCCCTGAGGTAGTTTGCCTCATGAGGTCAATATATTTTCGCTCTGCTCTCACCATGGTGTGTTGTTACCTGGTGCGATAGTGGTCAGTGGGCAAGCAGATTGGCGCCAACGCCGTACGTAAATTTGGTGTACAACTGTTGTTCTGCCCACGTGCACAGTGCACACTCGTTTCTCTACCATCATGTACAAAGACTGAGGCTACTACCATATCATATATTTATATTCCGGTTAGTGCTACGCACGCACAACCCAGGTATAAACATTTGGAAGTTGTAGCTTGCTACAGCTGACCTGCCAGCATCGACACTAAGGACTTGCTATTCAAACATCCACATCTGCTGCCAGAGTGCGAAGGGACACCCCACCGCCATATTCTATTCGCATGCGCCTCAGCATCACCCACTATTAACGGCAGCAACCGCCCTTCGCGGATGTGCAACACCCGGCGACGACAGGCTTGCAGATGAACAAGAACTACCGGATACGCTGGTTAAACGCTGCTTCTAATCTGGCCAGTTTCCACTTCCTGGGATGGTACGAGTTCTCTTGTGATTTAGAGGAACCTGAACACATAAATGGAGTTTAATAGGGACTCGTAGGGATTCGGGAATAGCTATTGATAATCGGGTACAGAATATAGCACATGCGATGGGTGGAGCATGTCAGACTACTCGTGCTCATAGAAACGACATGACAGTACTAGGTATCTCGCAGGGGAACTCCCTTTTATGTCTGAGCAACGTCCAGGCTGGTCTCATTCCATATTACCGACATCAATCAAGTAAACTGCAGCTCCTAGCTTCCAAGAACAGGTAGAAAGAAAGAACAAGCAACTCAATTGAGTGTTATAAACAACAAATGTAAGGAATCTATGATAGATTATTGATGACTCGGATGAATAGCTTCAATGCTACTCTCCCTCTTTTTGTCTCTTTAGCCTCCCTCTACTGTCGCTGTAAATTGACGTTCGACTTAGTCTGTGAATAAACAGCTCTTTGTAACACTTACGCAAAGGCACGGTTCTTTCTCTTCCGGCTCTCCTTCTTGCCTGCATTTCGAGCTAGTTTGCGTTTGGCAGCAGCTTCTGGATTGGTGGTCGCCTGCTCGGAGTAATGAGTACCAAGTGCAAGATGAATAGAACCCAACCCACCTTCGTGGCCCGCGCCACTCGTCTTTCTTGCTGGATGCTGGTTGCTCCCTGCCTGATACGGTTGTACGTGTTGGCAAAAACCGTCGTGCCAACTTTGTTCTGAAGCAAGTCGAGAAGTTCGGTGGCCGTAACCTTCAACTCCTCTGCAATGCAATGAATATATGAGCAACTTAATAAGCGATATGCGTACCCATTCCCGCATCCCGGATTGTATCGTCCTCCGTTATCCGATAGACAGGTGTAAGTATGTGTGGCAAGAACCGCTCCAGTTGAGTACCCTCCATGTGAGACGCCATAGCAGCAAAGAAGCGCAGAATCGACAAGGGAGCCAACGACCAGGTTTTTTGATTCTGAAACAGAAAGTCAGAGAAAGTTAAATAAATGGCATTAACCGAACTCACAGAGGTATTGCCGCGATTCCGCCGTGCGATGTGGGCTGAGCGAGCTTGATACGACAGCTTGGAGAAGAGCCAAGGTAGAGGATCCTGAGAGGGATTTCCTCGACTCGTTTGCGTAGGTTTTGGTTGTTCAGCGGAGTCATCGCTCTCACCACCATCTGAGTCCATCCCAGCTGTGTCGTTGGTATTACTCCCGGAGGGCGAGGAAGAGGGGACAGTGCAGAACAGTTTTCCGACGAAGAAAAGGTTCTTCACAATCTGTAGACCAAGAGGTGCATCGAGGTTGGAGCTCTTCAACTGTGCGCATAGCTTTCCTGCAATATCTTTCATCAACTGGAGGGTAAGGTGTGAACTCTCGAGAGTAGGGGTGGGGCCGTAAAATGCGAAGAACACGCCCAATAACCGACAAGCCGCTGAGCGTACCCAAGCGTGCGGAAAAAGAAGGTATGGGACGAGTCTGTCCTGGATGCTTTTCACCGCATCAAGCGTATGCTCAGGTAAGGTCTGCAGGAACTTCGAGACAGCAAGCAATGCCTGGTACGGCGGTTGCCATTCCACGTCAATATCCATGTCTTCTCCATTATCATCCGACAGGGTCAGCGACTGAATGCTGTCGTCCAAGATCTGCTGAACATCGCCAAACAGGGCAGCAGCATGCGGGGAAGCTTCCCGTTGTAAAGCGTCAATGATGAGCCCATATACCTGCACCGCAACCGCCCTAAGTTTTATCTGCCCATGTTGACTGGTCCATGCATGCAGATGACCAACGAAAACTTTTCTCTCGTCCTCTCCCAACCGTTTGATCAAGCTTTGAAGGACTGATGCAGAAGCTTCTCTGCAAGACTTATCCTCGTCGTTGGCAAGACAGAGTACAAGGGCAACGAAGATCATCTCCGCGTGTTTTGCCAGTAATGCAGAGTCGAACTTGTTCACAAGCGCGCCTAAAAGTTCGAGAACACTTGAACGTCCTGACGCATGTTCATACGAAAGATTTCGGGCGAAGAAACCGAGAGTGGTTTGCAGTCTCCCAGAGCCTTGAGGATAGTCGAGGAGAAACTGAAGGAGAAGGGACCGAGCAGACTCGCGAGTCTGTGTCGCTTGTGACGTGACCAAGATAGCGGATACGTCAGCCATAACGTCGTAAAGCTCAGGCACAATCAGTCGTCGTGCCACAATAGCTCTCAGTAACGCAAAAACGGTGCTCTGCCTGTCGGGATCCTCGAGGTAGGGTGAAATAAATTCAATCAGGAAGAGTAGATCTTTCTCTTTGACCTGAGCGCCTTCGCACTCTCGTAGTATACTCGCCAGAGCCTTGAGACCAGATTGAGTAACTTCAGACTCCACACTACCAGTAGAACGGACGATGGCGAGTATTTGACGGGCAATGACTGGTGCAGACGATGAGACTGACTTGAGTGGACACTGGAGGATGCTGGCCGACGCTTTGAAAGAAGCAATAAGGACTGGTTCCGAGGATGAATAAAGAGCATTTCCGATGAGCTTTACAAGCGGATCCAAACGATTGATGATCTGCTTGTCCTGAAAGTCAAATCGAGAGCGTCGGAACGCAGTATTGAAGAGCTCCAAACCGAAGACGACAAAACTGCGGAGCCCGATGAGTGAAAAAGATACGGTGAATGCATGATACGAGGCTCACCGGAAAGAATTGTTCGTGTAATGGTCAGTGTCCGTGACGATTTGACGTTGTCGCTGGACGATAGCATCAGCTTTTTTGATAGTCTTGCTCGCTTTGGGCTTGGGGGCTTCCTGCAAGAATTTGGCATTTTGACTAATCAGGGTGTGGCACAGAACCAAACATTCAGCAGGCGTAAGCCTTGCATTGCTATTGAGTCCACTGGCAATACGTCTGAGAACTTCGTCAACCTGCTGTAGGGTCTTCAAGGAACCCGTTTCTGCAACGATAGAGCGCAATGGCAGGAGGAGCGCACTGATGCGTTTGGGAGAAACGTATCGAGCTGCCAACCCGAAGCAATCGAGTCCCTTGGAAGAGCTACTGCGTACTTCACGCATTTTCGTCCGGAAGTCTTCGTGCTGCACATCCTTTCCTGACTCTCCGAAAATCACTTCAGCGGAGACATGGGCAATATCGGCGACACAGTCATCCAGATCTTGAATGACAGGGTCATTGCTACCCTGCGCAGATGTGACATGGGTAAGCACTGCGTGGAATACAAATGCTAGAACGTGTAGTTGTGGTCCACGCAAGAGTGCTGCACGGAGCTCCCGCAACAGGACAGCTAGATAAGGGGAGCCCAGTGCGACAGCTATCCTGCAGATCGTATCTCGCACGAGGTCGCGAGTATCTTGTGACTTGCTACGCAATATCTGACTGAGGGCTGTTAGGAGCCTGCCTACTTGCAGATCTCGGGAGGCAGGGGGTAGATGCAAGGCAACCTTAGCAATGCCCATCGATATCGGAATGCGAAGGGAGTCCTCTGTCTCATCGCGATTAGAGAGGTAAGCCAAAAGCGAAGGCAGAAGGCGGGTATGAACAGCATCAGCAATTTTTTTGGTATCCTGTTTATCAGCTGAGGGAATGGGCGGCGAATCCTCTACCAACCCCTCGTGATTGCCGTTTGCAATGTCATCTGCGGACGTATCGACTTGTTGCACAGCTTCTTCGACGGAAAAGTGGAAGTTTTCAAGGATCGCAACCAAAGCACGAACATAAACCCGAACGCCTTCACTCTTGTCTTTTGACGCCCGGATGTACTTGTGCACGAGAGCCGAGTATGCACTCCACCCAAGGTGTTTCGCAATGCGTCCAGTCGAATTGATCGCTTCTGAGACGAGGAGATGATCCAGCGAAGCTGTTGGAACAATATAATGTTCAACAAGCGGAAGGAAGACTTCAACTAGTGTTCTACTGCGCATGGCCCCCTCATCACAGTACTCGGCAAGGCGTCTTAAAGCTCTTGTGCGACGATGAATTTGTATGTGATGGATATTGCTGAAGAAACTAGCTTCCTCGTCACCACCAGCAAGAAGCGGACGCATCTCCTGCAGGGAGGGGATCCTGTCACATTTTGACACTGCGTACGAGATAACACCGAGCGACTCTGCACGGACAAGTTCGTGCTTGGATTTCAAGGCGTTTTTCAATGCCGGAAGGGTGGTTCGCATGAGAAGCGCTTCGAATTCTGAATTTGATGGGTCGCATGTAAGGTCGATGAAGCGTCTGATTGTGAAAGCGGCGTTATTGCGGATGGCCAGCTCGTCGGCGTCCTGCACAGAATAAAGGGCATTCGAGAGGACAGGAAGCCATTCACGGCATGATAACGCAGCGTACTTCTGCTCGTTGAGCAGCATGAACGCAGTTAGCCGACGATTAAAGTCAGGTTCATCAATTCGCTTTGACGAGCAGGCATTGAGTGATTCAAGCAGGCTTGCAAGTTCTTGAATACTCGGATTAATCACTGAGAGCTGATTGAAAGCTGAGGTGAGGGCGAGTCGAGAGGCGGTGAAGCGAAGCGACATAAAGAGCTGCGAAAGAAGCTCGTATGTCTTCGAGAATTCGACGGAGGAGGAATTTGACAGCTCAGTCAGGAGAGGGAATATATGGCCGAGGGTGCTGAGAAGTTTTACTTTGATTTTCTCAGATATGATTCTGCTGGATTTGCGCAGTAAAGGGGAGAGAAGACCAAGAAGAGTCAAGGCCTGCGTAGAATCTTCAGCGTAACGAGCGACCTCCGAAAGTATGCTGATTTGGCGTTGAGTGATTGGACTTGAAAGTGCTGCATCGGCCTTCGTGCGTTCGACCAAAGTTGTAAGGTTCTTGAGCAACTGCGATATATGTGGCTGAACGAGCAGATCCAAAAGTTTACTGTCGTCCGCGGAATACGACAGCAGGCGCTCCACGATGTCGAAGACTCTGTTGATCACTGCTGGCTTGACATTAACCGCCACAAGGCAGTCGAGAACCTTTGGCAGTACACGGGAGTCGTGTTGTACGAGATGGACGGAATATTTTGGCTGACTGGTCCAAACATAGAACAATTCCAGGAGCGCGGAAGGGGCTTGAGTATTTTCTTGATCCAATAATTCCAGACGTGGAGCCACAATAGCGGGAAATGATGCGGAGATATAGGACGTGAAGTCAAATTCGACGGGGCAGCGGAAGAAATCGGCAAGCCGCTTGAGGCCTTGTTGCCTCAAAGAACGCAAAACTCTGGAATTCGATACCTCTCCGGACTCGCTCTCCTCTTCGTCCGCTTCATCATCCACCTGCTCATCCGCATCGACTGCCGTTACATTCGACAAATGATTCTGAGCATTAGCAACTATATCAAGCGCGGTCCCGAGTAGAGCCGGCCAATATGCGGTTAATCTTGACCCAAGGTTCTTCAGCACGTCGCCCAACAAAGTCAGGTAACCAGACTGCTGCTTTAACGAGATGTCTGGGGAAATAGGGTGTGGCGAGAAGAGGTTGTCCTGGTTAGCATGGCTGTCTGATTGCATTGGTTTCAACATCAGATCCACTAGAAGATGGAGCTCCTCGTCTGTGCATCCTGCCAGTGCTGTCAGCACGGCAGCTCGGCGATCACTGCCTCTAGAGCGACCCTTCTTTTCCAACATAAGGCCATACAGCAGACGAACGATGATATCCACTACTTGGGGCCGGTCCTTGATCTCTATCGATGACATATGCAAAGACGTCAACTCGTCTCTCCATTTAGTTTCGTCGAGGAGTAAGCCTAACTTCGTCTCATGATGCTGGAGGTAGGGCGACTTATACGCGAGCAAACAGGATAAAGACACCGTTTGCAGTGCCCGATCGGGATGGGATAGGAGGGAGCGGTACAGTTCTCGCAGAGTATCTGTGGAGTGCAAAGCCTTTGGATTGCTAAACTTGCTGAACAGCGTCAACCACGCCTGAAGCTTATATTTTGGCAATCGTGATGGAGCATCTGGACCTGCGATTAAATGAAGTATGTCACTAACTCGCGGTTATGTTTTTCCGCCAGGGATGTGCATTGTCCGAGAGTGAGGAGGATCTGGGCTTCGAACGTGACGGGATCAAACCGATCAGACGATTTTTGTTCCTATGCCTCATCGTTAATAAGAGACTAGTTAAAGTGCTAGAAAGAAGACTTACTGAAATGATGATTTTGCGGTGGTGAAATTTATCTAGCCAACTTACAGCAGCACCCCGAACCCGATGTGCGGTGGGGTCTCTCCAAGATCGCTCTTCTTCCCAGGGATCCATGTCACTCTGATCATCCTTGGTAGCAATCAGCCAGTCAGGAATTTGATTGGCTCCCTGGGGTTGTTGTAGCTCTGAGAATATGATATTCCAGACGACATCGCCAAACTTCTGGGCTAAAGAAGAGAGAGCTTGTGACGCTGGGGACCATATCGGTCGTAAGTTGACCTTCAGTTGAGCTAATATGACATCAGCGAAGTGCTGTATAAATGGAATAGTATACATACAAACAAGCCACCGGACGCAGATATCAGCAGAAAGTGAATCATCGTCTCTCACGACCTGGTATAATCTACCTATTCGGAGAACGCGCTCGCGCACGCCATGCATGTCAAGCGACACTTCGTCGCCCTGCAGACAGCGCTTCAGCGCCTCGTGTTCTCCGGGGGAAGATTTAACCATCTTCGATGTCAATAATCCCAACACATTTGAACGCAATGGTCGAGAAGGGGAGAGTAACCGTGATTGCAGACAGGAATATAACTGAGTGATTAAAAGAGACTGAGATGAAGAAGGGCTATCTCGTGTCAGCAAGAATAAACCAGAATAAGGTCACGGAATTACCATGTGTCGAGTAGTGCGACCAGACCGATCAACACTTTGTCAGACCACGACCAATGCTCTACGATCTCCGTCGTCCATGCGGACAGATCTACTTGCGTTTCCCAGGAAGCTGACTTGCATCGAGACAAAGCTTGCATGCATGTTCCGATCACCCAAGCCGCATTAGCATGTGATGATTGCCAATTCGCCTCGGGTGTCGACGTGTTCAGTGCGCGTTCAATGATGGGCACCAACAAGGGCGCCAATGAGTCGACGAATACGGAGAGACTCATGATATCGTACAAGTCATCCACCGACTCATCGCTAATTTCCCAGCTAGATAAGCGAGTTTGTATCCAGCTATCGACGCTTCGTTTCCAGACGATATCGACCTCGCCCAGCTTCCCGGAATGTTGCAGAGACGCGAGAAGACGTAACGTGAGGGTGGGCTCCGCCTGAAGGAGACTAGGGGTTGCTTTGAGAAGGGCGGGTAGTCCGACAAGCTTCCAACCACCCCACCCTAACTCCGCGAGGACACCACAGAGCATCAAGCCGAATGAAGGAACACCAAGAGCGCGAGCGACAAATGCACGTCCTGGTCCTGTGGATATTGACATGTCACCAGCAGTGAGGAGTGAAGATGCAAAATTCAAAATCTCGGAATGCAGAGGGACATCAAGCGGTAGCGACGCCAGTCTTGAGGCAAGCTGTGTTAGATGGTTTGCTACAGGTGCAAAGTTCAACTGGTGCGCAAGACTGAGAAACAATGACGACATACAGGACAGTCGCGATCCTTGACGAACTGCACAGATGACGGACGTGATTTGCATGACACGTTGAAGATGCTGGCGATTAGCGCCATCAGCCTGTGACACAGCACAGAAGCGATCAACGATCAGGCTGGCAACAATCGAAAAGTGCTCCGGGCCATTACAGTGGTGAATCAAGGCGGTCAGCACACGCCGCAGGAGAGTATACGTCAATTCGGGGCGATCACCTGTCAGATGGCAGTCGATGAGAAAGGCCATTGATGATCCTGCACTGGTGTGCAAGGTTTGTGAAACAGACTGCAGGCGCATTAGAATTGGCAACTAAAAGTGAGCAGCGCACGCACTTTGCACGCGAATATCATCATCCACGCGCTGGCATCCTCGACGCCTTCCAAATTCTGTGCCATCAAAATCACAGCTTTCTCCCTGGCAACGCTCTTCAGCCGCCGGAGAACGGAACCCCACACCTCGGCTGCGGCGCGTTGAACATCAGAATTGCAGGTTGGAAGTACCGCGCGAAAAGAAGACCACGTCTGGTCCAAAAGATCAAGATTGATTGACGGTACGAGAAGATACCTGAATAGTCCTGACAGTGTCGCCAGGAGAGCTGTAAGGGAGGGTGCTGATATAGGTCGTGGCAGAAGTCGCAAGAGGACCTCTAGCAAATCCACGTATGACGGAGCAAGAGTGGTTCGTAGATCGTGAGCCAGCTTATTCAGGAGGCTAATTAGTTATGCGGTTAGAGAATATTAAATCATGTGTCAAGCTGAGGGGCGCACTCAAGTAGAGCTATCAAAGCTTCATTGTCTGATGCATCCAAAGCACCATTCCATAAGGTAATAATCTCCTTCCAGTTATGCAAGAGTATGGGCATAGATATCGAGAGTGAGTCAACCTTGTTCGCGAACTGAATAAACGCTGGGGAAAGATTGAGTTGACGCCATTGTTGAAGAGCTAGGTAAAAGTGGGATTCGTTGTCCTAGACCTGTTTGAGAAATCCAGGTGAATCGATGGAACCAACCTCGAACTCACCGAGATGTCATGATCGAACTTCGTGAGGTCAAGAGCAGACGGTAGATGGACCTCCTTTAGGCTTTTCTTGTAAGATTGGTGCTAATAGATGCGCAGTCAATCAAAGAAACGAGCTCGACAAAGTTTGAAGCACCTTGAATCGGTTCACGCGGGGAAGCGCACTAGTTCCCTCAAAGTCCAAGCCTGAGTCTGAGTCCGAATCCATGGCTTACAGAATGTCGCAAAGGATGTCAGCAAAAAATATAGCACTACTGGTTACGAGGATAGGTGGTGGTCATGAGGTGTAGCTGTTTCGGCTGGCTTTCGTTGACTCCTCAAAATTTGCGATCTCCAAAGGGTTGTTTGGATCAGAAGCCTTTGCCAAACAATCCCATCTAGGTACAACTTCTGTTAACAGGTTGTTTCAATTCGCGCACAACCGGAATGTCCGAAGAGTCAGTTTTGAGTGCCATTCTCGAAGAAATTCTCCAGGCGCACATATCATCATCAAATGACCTGTCTTACGAGAGTGCTAAAGCGAAACTTGCGCAAGAACGCAGATGTCTGGGTCGCAAGTCACGCATGGTGAAGGTCCTCAGTTATGAAAAGCTCATTTTAGTTCTAGCTTGTACGCTTCTCCCCCTTGGTCGTCACTTCCGTGAGCGGCAGGAGTTTTCTGTCGTTTGGCTGGAGAAATCTACTGATGTGGTGATGGGGGTGGGTCTCTTTATTGTTTAGTGTTAATGCGACTGTTCATCATGTTATCAAGTTATACCTTCGATTCATTGTGTCGCAGGCTGAGACCATGAAAAAATTGGCATCCGACGATGACTTCCCCGATTATAATACTGTGAACGCCACCCTAGAACGGACTGCTGATGAAGGTCCCGAGGGTGCTGAAGCTCAGAAACAAATTGGCCTATGGAAAATGCAGATCACTAACTCGCAGGACGCGTCAGACCTCACGGTTTTCAATGATGTGTTCTATAAAATCAATACCTATGGCGAGGAAGTATTTGCACGTGTTCACACTGACATAGGTGAAAAGACCGACGCATACCTAGATGCTTTGAATGACTACCACCACCAAGTCATAAAATTCTTGCGAACAAAATGGTTGGAAGGGAGCAGCGACACCATCGAGGCAGACAATGCCATGCGACGATATGACAGGATAACAGCTCGTATTGCTGTGTGGTTGTCGCCTCAGGATGATACAAGCCACGCACCTATGCCCTTGTTGTCTGCTTGGTTGCTGGATTATGCATGGTCATCACTCATTGCTGTGAAGGAAGGGATTGTCGAAGTATGTAGTTTTTCTATCTATCCTCAGTCTCTGTGTTCAATCCCACGCTAACTAACACCAGATCTGCAGGTGGTTTGAGCCCCTTCTCGAGTATTACCCTCTTGTTCGTAGCAAAGGTCATGTCATGGATGACAGGAGCGAAGTTATGGTGTTCAACGTGGTAAACCATGTAGTAAGGATCTATGCGCCAGACGCTGATTTACAGGTATGATAGCTGCATGTATCACAAGCTGCTCGCTGATGATCATCATGAAAGCTATGCCATTTCTTGTGGGAGCGTCGAAACACTCTAATCTTCCACCTTCACAACACGATGTCAACAACCAACGAGAAGGAGACTCAACAGGACCGTCTAAAGACATGACGCAGATCGATAATGCTTTCGACAAACTTCCAGGAGACGATAAACGAGCGTTCAAGCAGCTCATGGCATCAATGAAGAATGTTTCAAAAATGGGCTTACACTCTATCCGAGGCAGTGGTGCCTATGCCATGCGCATCACGAAATGGGACTGGCAGAACAAGACGCTTAAGAACTCGAAGCGTGATATCGAACCCTTGGTCAAGGCAGTATTTCTCGAATTACGCAAAGCAAGGGAATACAGAACCGTAATCTTGACGGATCCCGTCATCGCTGGCCTCAGAAAGCAACTCGAGGATGTTCTCGTTTCAATGATGACACCGAACTTTCGCATTCGACTTGGTGGCAAATTTATGACGAGCGAAACGTGGCAGTGGTGGGACGGTATAGAGATTCCCAAGGATATCACTCCCATTACGTCCGCTAACATAGATGAGACCTTCAAGTCGAAGCTGCAACAGGTTCAGCTAGAGCAGCGGGATCAGGATGCGATAACAGAGCTCGTCACATACGTCGAACATATGGCTTGTGCCCAGGCGACAGCTGCAAAGGACAGCGTGTTGAATTCGGAGGTTGCCGAGGCGTTGGACGCCCTTGTATATGTAAGTACTCGATGGCCCACCGAGGGAACAGATTCCCTGCATGTAACAGTTGTAACTTACACCCGCATCAGGCTCTCAAGTCCAACAGTACTCATCTCCATAACCGTAGCATGGTAGCGAATCCAGATTTGTCTTGCGACGTCAGGGTAGCCGTTCATCTCAAGATTCCCAAAACGAACTTGAAGGACCAAGTTGACGCAAACACTACTCTAGAACCCGGCCCTTCTTCAAAACGGCAGCGATCATCAACTGGTTCGTGCTTTGTGTTGCACTGAATTCTCCGTTTCACTTTTGATATCTAGTCTCTGGTTCGCCTAGCGCAATGAAGAAAAGGGCTCGCAGTTCTCGCGCTCGAAACTCTGCTATTTCTGATGACGAGGATATCATTGGTTGACTTCTGTGTTGCGTTTGATTCCTCCTGCGTTTTCACTGTTTTGTCAGGGTTTCTCTGCATGCTCTTGTATAACTCACCGCTGGCCCTAATCACGCATCATACCTCACAGTTTTTATTTATTTTCCTGATCATGCGGAATTGCGGCGAATCTAATCCTACTCTTTTGAATCAACGAGAGAACGGCAGCGGTACTCAAGCGGTACTTGTTACTTGCCTGAATTCTATGCAGTATGCGAATGGAACTTGAAATTGAGATTGAGATTTGATGCAAAGTCCATTGATATTCGTTCAACAAAGAAATCCGCCGCTGTGATCATGCTAATGTGCTTTCCCTCACTTTCTGATCATGTGATGATGCTACTATTAGAAGAACGCAGATCTTTGATATATTAACCACAAGTTGTATGAAGTAGAAATACAAGTGTGGTTATACATATCGACGATCGTAGTCGTGTGCCATGTTGAGCTGTGCTACCTGCAGGGTCTCTGTATGGTACATGGCGAATCAATTATAACAAGTCACAAACGAGGGCACCTAACGAAAGACAGTTCGAAATACAGAAAAATTAAAGTATCAAAGGTGACAAAAACAATAAGGTGAAGGTAAGAATAACTGAGCAAAACTAATAAGCACTGGCTTGGGGCGGATGGTCTGTTGGAGGGGTACACATCGACCACATAGTTCCGTCTACGCAGTAAGCAGGTGGAGGAGCCTCAAGATCCGTGTCAGTTGGGGACAATTCGCCCTTGTATATACTAGAGCGATTGGAGCGTGGTGGTGCACACAGCGGGGAGAGCTGGCACTGCGGAGCGGGGGGTACGTATAATTGCGTTGGGTCTGGGTCCGAAAAGTCCCAAGAACCATCATCTTGCTGGTGAGCCACTCGCATCGGTTTCCGCACTGAACCAAAGTCCATGAGGATGATACTTTTCTTTTGAGCAACGGGAAACTTACTGAAACTGAACTTGGACTCAGTCGAGGGTCGAGTATTATCTGATGTGAAAATGCGCCGTATGCGGGGGGAGGGAGCCGCATCAACCTCATCAGCTGGTCTGCGACGCAAGCGTAGGAGAAGCCATGCGATGAGTACAAAAAGGAAGACACCGACAACACCAACGGTCACGGCTATAGCTACAACATGCCCGTCTGTCGGAGGACCGAAGTCAAGATCCGCCCCGGTCTCAGTGGGAGAGGTGGAAGTATCGGTGGGACTTGTGTCATTGTTGAAAGACATAAATATAGTGCTTCAATCTATGGTTGGGTCATTACTTGGAAGGTATTATTCAGTATGAGTGACTCACCGGATGTAAAGTGGCCAGTTGTACAACGGACTATTTTCGGACACAAGCTGACAACGAGTGGAGATAGAAACAACAGTCAACGAGATGGAATTATCTGTTTATCGAAAGTGAGTCGACTGCCAGCATGCTCCCGAATGTCGTGTAAGTACATACGGTTTGACTATATGCTGTATTAGGGGAGACTGACCGCGCTCGACAAGTCGCGATTAGTAGTACTTTGAAGGCTCAAAGCGTGATATAAGCCTGCCTGGATGCAAAGGAGCGACGATGGATGTGGTGAGAAAACAAGAGACTTTCGTCATGTCTTGATTGAGGCTCTTGTTATAAGCGTATTTTTCTCCTAGCTTCCATGCTTCGATCGAAGATCAAATTGGGTTAGTGTGCGAATTAATTATATAATGTACTTAATGCTTCTCCATTTCGCAAGATTTTTCATTCGGGTTCATCTTCACGTGACTCTAAACTTCCAAGTTTCTTGATCTTGCAGAGACAAGTACGAGAATATCGTTAGCATCATTACATACTGACCTGTGCTTTCATCGTGCCTCACAAAGCGTCACTTACAAAGCTCAAGAGACTAGGCCGATCGGAGTCCTCAGGCAAAACCGATATCGAGTCGTGGTTAGTCTCGACAAACCAGTCGCACGAGATGGATGGTGAGGATACGAGCGGACAATCATGGACCAGAGATCTCGTACTGGAGGACTGGCAAAAGGCTATGCAAATCGCTCAGGGAAGACTTTTAACCAGCAGTACCAGAATTCGCCTGCAATTCTTACAGGATGAACTTTTATGGCTTGCGACCAACGGAGGCATGTGCTGCAGTTCACAGTAGTCAAGCAACGTTGTAATTTCAGATTGTTTTCAAGGATTGAGCCTAAGGCAGATCATGGATGTTTTTAAACTCCTGACGCAAACATACCCCCGATACGTTGATGGCGCTTCCCGCGATGCCGTCGAGGAAGTGGGAATGACGTTGATTGAGAAGGATGAGACAGCTGATGCTGACCAAAAGTTGGGAGTCACAGAGCAAGTTCTAGGATGGCTTGCGAACGAAGTATCCCACATAGCTAAGCGTGGTTCACCAAGGTCCGGTTCTCATCTCTCACCTTTAGATGGTGGCTGATCTTGGCATATCAGCACATACGCGCCTGCAGATATCTTCGTTCTCTTAAGCTGGGCATGCGGGCTTTATGCGACGTGTCTGCGGTCTTCTCCTGGCTTTACGTCTTCCCCTCAGTGGAAAGTGCTCGTCGAGATCTTCGCAACACTTCTTGATATGCAACTTAACCGCTCTACGCGAACAAAACCAACTATGCAAAAAAGTGCATTTGTCCGTACACGCAGAGCCCTTCGGTCTGCACCGGAAAAGCTTCCCGCTCTCATGGCGACACTCGTAGCGCAAGCAAAATCTAGCCAAATTCCCCTCATACAGATTCCTTTGCTGAGTACTGCTGTGGATGTGACACTTCGTCTGAAAAATGTGAAGGACGAATCGTTCACCCAAATTCCTTCTGCAATCAAGGTAACACAAGCATGTTCTTCCGGTGTGGTACCTGCTGAATGCGATACCAGAACGACATCCTCGATCTTTATACGACTTGCGTTGTGATGTCCAAAAATCCTGTTCCATCGCACTCCTCTGTAAGGTGCCTATATACTGTTACCTGATGTCAAATCTCAACATACGTCATGGCAGAGCGCGCTTCATGATTTCATAGGGACCTGTGTAACCTCTAGCGATCTAACAGCAAATGTATTGCCAACTATGGAGAAGGCACTCTTACGATCACCAGAATATTCACTAAGTGGTACGTATGTACATCAGGATCGTCGCTTTCTGACTAACTGCTTGTAGTAATCGCAGATTTTTTACTTGCGTACTCTCATAACCTCGACTCCGCCACATTCAAAAAACTCCTTACTGCTTCCCTTAACTCCGCCAAGTCTAACAACCCTGTCGTGCGCACGAATGCCACAGGACTATTCAAGGTCCTTATCTCCAAAGATATCGATTCTACTAGCGTCGGTGCAGCTCTCACGGATGTTTTGACATTGCCCAAGACTGGTAAAACTACAGGCCCAGAGCACCGACTTACGCTTTATGCAATGCTCGCCACGATGCCACCAAGCGCTGACGTTTCGACCATAGTCATCCAGAATGTACCTCAGCTGCTCGTGAAGGAAACGAATGACGCAGCTGTTGGGGTGCTGGCATCGATCATGGCGGCACATCTTACTTTCGTCCTCAAGGCGAATATGGAAGTGCCTGCAGACGCGACGACTGTGATTGCGAAGGAGATGACCAATACAAAACCTGTCATCAGGAAAGCTTTTGTATCTATCACCGGGTCGGCACTCTGGAACGTTGACGCGGTCGACACCGACGCTGTTTTGACTTTTTCAACGGGCATTACGAGTGCTCTTGAAACTAACCTAAAGGTTGTGACTGCAAATCCTCTAACTGCAGCAGTTGGTCCGTTGGAGGGGTATGTTGCCCTTGCCCTGCTCATGGGTCCCCTGACAAACACGGGGAAGTTCAGTATGTTCATTCTCTTCGGTCAATGCTGCGTTTCGTACTCATTTCTTCAAGGCGATATCATAGCTCGCAACATATCTATCGAAGCTCTGACCGGCACACAGGCCAAGCCATCATTCATCATCTCAGATAAAATATATCAAAAATTGACTGACGTAGAAGACGAGCTATGGCTTCTACGTGCCGCGAACCTATCTCTTTTCCGCCTGAAGAACGAGCTGGCTAAAAGCGATCAATTACGGCCAGTATAATTGTCTGACGTTACTTCTTTCATTTTGACATCATTCTCAGGTTGCAAATCGGCTCCGTTTTTGTTCATCTCTCCATTCACTCGCAGTCATCTGAAGTTCGCAGAGTAGCGATTCAGACTATCGAAGCAGCTGTTCAGTTACTTCCACAGCTTGTTATTCCGATCCTGCGTGAAGCGCTGACAGCCTCATTGATCAAAGAGAAGTCGGCTGCTGTCAAGAGCGCACCAGTGAAAGAAGAGACTGAAAAACCAGCTCCAGACAGTCGGCGAAGGTATGCAGCATTGCTACTGTGCTGCGGCTACAAGGAAGAAGCAGGTGCGGGCGAGAGAGACGATCGACTAGTAGACCTCATTGTTGTAGCACATCACTCTGCCGTTTGTGAGCTTCCTCGTCCCTGATTCTGCGACTGCCGCTGAACATTCTGTATTAGGTCCTCCATCCCGCATGCTATGGATCGAGTTGTGCCAGAAGGCTGGCGTGGACCCGCACAATTTAATCTCTCGTCGTGTTGACCGGGCGATGTCGAGCATTTTGACGGCATCCACCATCGATTCGAAGGTATTTTTGTATTTCCATGTTTTCTAAATGCACTAACACTTATGACTTGTGGATTTTAAGTTTGGCTTTGCGGACGCGAGCTATCAAGCAATTAGCACATTGGCGTTTGTATGCCCCGAAAATGTATTACCGAAGATCATGGAGCAGTTACGTGCCGACACCGACCCTTCGACAATCAAAGCACTGTCCGAGGCTGAGTTTGGTATCTGGCAAACGCCGGAAGGCATGACGTACGTAGATGGTGAGTAAATGAATCATAAGAACCACGCCACATTCATTGGATTCTTGCTGTGTAGTTCTCTCCTCTCAGAAGGCCGAGGAAGGTCCCAAGAAAGGGAAAGACGCCGACATTGCCCGTTGGGAGGCCGAGCTTCGTAAATCGCTTGCGAACAAGAAGGGCGGTACAACAACTACGCTTTCGAAGCAAGCTCAAGCACTCGTACAAGCACAGCTGGACAAGGAAGCAATTGTGCGGCAGCGAGTTACCACTATCCAACTCAATCTGCAACGAGGGCTGTCATACATTCAGAGTTTAGCGTCAATCAATGTCCCCGAGTTGCGCATGTATGTTTCCTTCATATTATCGCTCTTGTTGGAGGGAGCTATGGGCCAAGGATCGAGGCTTGTCGGGTCGCAAGCTTTTGATGCCTATTTGGTAGGTCTGTGTGGGTTTCCTTCGTGCGGTTTGCACTTATGTCTTCTGTGCTAGGACCTCGCGAAGTGCTGTTCAGCACGTTTAGACACGTTCCACAAGTGGGTTGGTGTAGCGACATTGCGAAGCCTTGGGATAGCATCGGTGCCCGAAGAACTGCAGGCTGAACAACTTAGCTGTGGGTTTTATCTGTTGCTCGAAAAACAAGTCGTATATTGACAATTCTCCAGCTCTTGTGCTACGTGTTCTTTACCGTCTGCGATCCCTATCGGAACAAGCTCCGTTTGATGCCGCAACCTTTTCCTATGCATTCCCACTCCTTGCACAGGTGTTGCTGAAGGGTGGTGTAGACGCCGGCCAAGATGATGGTGATGAAGCACTCGAGCAAGTAACTCTCGTGCTCGACATCATCAGGTTTCACTGCAGCGAATGTTTGTCTTTGGTATAAGAGTTGATGCATTTCTAATGTTCTTGCAGTTTCGGATGCAGCATTTCCCCGAAAAGCAACTATGGAGCACGTCCTCCACGTCATAAGGCATCAGCCGCGACTTAGCAAGGAAGCATCATCTGTTCTCATTGACCTCGGAGAGGCTGTGCAGTCGAATGCTACCCGTGATGAGGTCGGTGTGCTCATTGGTGGTACACTATTGCAAGAGGTCTGTGTCAGGAATGCTTGTCTACAAGCTATCCAGGTCAGTATCATTCGCTTGCAGTTTGTGCTATTTCTGTTCATCATTTTCGCAGCCATTCGATTTGACCGATCTTGATTGGTCTCCGCAACTTTGGATAGCCTGCCATGATGACGACGAACAAAACGCTCGTCTCGCCAATCACGTGTGGGAGGATAACGGCTTAGATGTGCCAGAAGACTTCCTTGACAAGCTTATGGACTATCTAGGTATACAGTTCATATTTCTATCCCTCAAATCCTAACGTGCCTGTTAGAGCATGACAACGCGTACGTTCGAACCAGCACGGCATTGGCCATTGCGGAGGCTGTGATTTATTGGCCTCGAAAGAGCGCACTGACCATAGTTACTCTACAAGACTTCTACCGGGAGAAGGTATGACTCCTCATCCTTCTTTACGTGCTCGGCTCTAACCAGTTCTAAGGCTAAAATCCTTGCTCCCGAGTTCGATGAATATGTTAGTGTCATATTAAACTTTTTGGTTGTGATTCTCATTTGGTGCCCAGGGCATGGTTATCGCTTCTAGCCTCGATCGCTCCGATCCATGGACTACCCGGGTGGCAGTGGCCCTTGCATTCGAGCACTCGGCTCAGTCATTCACAGAGGACCAGATTGAACCATTCTTCGTATTTCTGATTAAGGACGAAGCATTAGGTGACAGGTCACCAGACGTGCGCCGCGGCATGCTTCGGGCTGGAACTGCTGTGATCGACATTCATGGCTCAAAACGGCTTGCAGGACTACTCTCAACTTTTGAAGAACATCTAGGTGGCCCGAGTCCCGCAAACGAAACTGGAGATCAAATCAAAGAAGCCGTTGTCATTCTATTCGGACGTGTCGCCAGGCATCTCGATGCCTCAGACACACGCATTCCCAGCATTGTCGACCGACTGGTCGAAGCTCTTAAGACTCCGGCAGAACAAGTCCAAATAGCTGTTTCTGACTGTCTTGTCCCTTTAGTGAAGCTCATGGGCCCAGGCGTACGCAAGCTCGTTGATCACTTGTTTGAGGAGCTCTTCGATGGATCGAAATATGCTAGTCGACGGGGAGCTGCCTATGGTCTTGCAGGTACTATTAAGGGTTTGGGAGTAGGCGCCATGAAAGAATACGATGTCATCAACCGCCTCCGGACAGCTGCTGAGGACAAAAAGCGTTTCGAAACGCGTCAAGGTGCAATGTTTGCATTCGAAACTTTGTCGAATACGCTCGGCCGACTATTCGAGCCCTATATCACATTTATCCTCCCCATTCTCCTGACCGCGTTCGGCGATACGACAGCAGACGTACGCGAGGGTGCTCAGGATGCAGCAAGGGTAATCATGGGCAATATGTCTGGATATGGCGTCAAGCTTATTCTCCCTTCCTTATTGTCTGGTTTGGACGAGAAACAGTGGAGGTCTAAAAAGGGTTCCATTGAATTGATGGGCATGATGGCCTACTGCTCGCCCCGACAACTATCACTATCACTGCCCATTGTCATTCCACGCCTTACTGGCGTTCTGACGGATACCCATGCCCAAGTCAAAACTGCGGCCAACAAGAGTCTAAAGCAGTTTGGAGAAGTCATCAACAACCCCGAGATACAGGCGCTTGTTCCGACGCTACTAAAGGCGCTTGTGGATCCTGCGAAGACGACAAATGCTTTATCAGCCCTCCTAAAAACATCATTTATGCACTACATCGATCACTCCTCTCTGGCGCTGGTGAGCTGCTGCGTCAAATTATTATTCTCATAACTAATGGCCCGCAGGTCATACCCATTATCGAACGTGGATTGCGGGAACGAGGGACGGAGGGCAAGAAGAGAGCCGCTCAAATTGTTGGCAATCTTGCATCTTTGACGGACTCTAAAGATTTCGTGCCGTACTTGTCTTCGCTCTTGCCGTTGGTACACCTCGTTCTAGTTGATCCCGTGCCGGAAGCACGCGCGACTGCTGCCAAGGCGCTCGGGACACTTGTTGAACGTCTCGGAGAAGCCCACTTCCCCGACGTTGTCCCTGGACTTTTGAGAACACTTAAGACCGACACCTCAGGTGTTGATCGACAAGGTGCGGCTCAGGGTCTTAGTGAAGTGCTATCCGGACTCGGCATGGAACGACTTGAAGGCCTTCTCCCTGACATTATCGCCAATGCGCAGTCCCCTCGGAGTACCGTCAGGGAAGGTTTCATGTCTCTCCTCGTGTATCTACCGGCTACCTTTGGCGCTCGATTCCAACCACATTTACCGAAAATCATATCCCCCATCTTGAGCGGACTGTCTGATACGGAAGAGTACGTTCGGGAAGCTGCTATGCGAGCTGGGCGCATGATTGTTACCAATTACTCCACCAAGGCGATCGACTTGCTCCTGCCTGAACTTGAGCAAGGCATGTTCGATGCTGGCTGGCGCATTAGGGTGAGTATTTTTCGCAGCATATTTTTACAGGACCTTACCACGATCATTAGCAATCATCAATCACTCTTGTTGGAGAACTCTTATTCAAAGTGTCAGGCATTAGTGGAAAGGCTGAAGTTGAAGAGGAAGAGGAAGTGGCCGAAGTTGCAGTCGCAGAATCTTCTCGCCGTGCGCTCACAGATGTTCTTGGAGAGGAACGTCGTAACCGTATTTTATCGGCATTATATCTTGCAAGACAAGATGCAGTCAACGTTGTTCGTCAGTCTTCTGTTCACATCTGGAAGGCACTCGTGCACAACACACCCCGTACTGGTGAGTCACGCGGATGTGTTTAGTGGTCACCATTGACGATGACGACATAGTACGCGAAATTCTCCCGGAGCTTGTTAGTCAGTTGGTGAAACTGTACTCCAGCGAGGAGTTCGAACAGCAAGAGGTAAGGTTATACGCCATGATTAAGTATCTATTCATTCATCCCTTTCTTCAAGACTGCCACTCGTACCACGGCAGAGCTCAGCCGCAAGTCTGGCGAGAAGGTTCTGGGCGAAATTTTCTCAATTCTCCATGCCAAGTCGCATTCTCCTGATATTCGTACCCGCGAAGGTGTTTGCCTCATGCTTTGCGACGTAATGTAAGGACACTTCTTTCCTCCCTTTTTGCAGCTCCTTACGGTATTTAGGGAGAGCACATCCGATGCACAACGTGATGGCCATGAAAACGAAATCATCAACATGGTCCGTGCCTCTCTGGTGGATGATGACGCTAGTGTACGTTCGGCGGCCGCGAAGGCATTTGATGTACTTCAAGAACATCTCGGCGCGAAAGCGATTGACCAGACGATCCCCACTTTGCTAGAGGCTTTACGCCAGCCAGGTGCAAGCTCAGACACTGCACTTCAAGCCTTGAGGGAGGTCATGTCGGTATGCATCGTCTTTTTCGTTTGTGAACAAGGATGTACTTACCCAGTTAAAGGTCCGGGCGTCTACTGTGTTCCCTGTTCTCATCCCAACTTTGATTGCCACACCTATGACGGTTTTCAATGCCAGAGCTTTGGCGTCTCTTGTCACCGTTGCTGGTCATGCCTTGAGCAAGCGCCTCATTGTCATCCTTGGAGCATTAGTGAAGGTTTTGGAAGAAGATCAAGACGATGAACTACGGAGCGCTATCGACGACGCTGTGCGTGCACTTTTAGCTTCGATAGAAGACCCGGAGGGTTTGAATACCTTGATGTTACTCCTTCTTGGGTGGTCAGTTGCCTTCGCTCTGTAAGCTTGCACGTTTACTGATTGTCTTCTGCTTCAGGGCCAAGAGCGATGCGCCAAAACGGCGGATTAGCTCCTGCAATCTCTTTGCAGTGTTCTGCGAGGAATCTGACCTAGATTCGTCGTTATACCGTGTTGACTGGGTTCGACAGCTTGTTTCTCTCTTCGATGACCAGGAGGTTTTAGTCCACACTGCGGCTTGGCAGGCATTTGATGTATTCGTCAAGTCAGTGCCAAAGGATGAGCTGGAGTCCCTCGTAGTCCCCTTGCGCCGGACGATCGAGAGCACTGGTGCACCTGGCCGATATGTTCCTGGTTTCAGTCTGCAAAAGGGAGTCGCACCCGCCGTCCCTATCATTATTGCTGGTCTCACGAATGGCAGCAACGAACAACGCGAAAATGCAGCATACGCTATCGGAGACTTGGTAGAACGGACGGAGGAGTCTGCTATCAAACCTTTCGTGGTGCCATTCACTGGGCCCCTCATCCGTGTTGCAACACAAGCCACCACATATCCTCCTGGTGTGAAGACTGCCATCCTCAGTGCACTGGCCTCGATGCTCGAGAGAATTCCCGGTCACGTTAAACCGTTCTTCCCTCAGCTTCAGCGCACATTTGTCAAGGCAATCAGCGACACGTCCTCTGCCGTCGTACGAACTCGTGCAGCAGATGCTTTGGGTATCCTCATGCACAGCCAGCCAAGAGTTGATCCTGTTGTTACGGAGCTTATTGCTGGTGCGAGATCCAGCGAAGAGGAGATTGCTGCTAGCTTCGTCCTTGCATTGTCGAATGTCGTGAAGAGTTCTTCTGCGCACGGTGGTATTGGAGATAAGGCTAGAGAAACCTGCATTGAACTTGTCAATGACGCATTCCGGGAAACACACGAGGGTAAGTTTTATTGAGGATTGGGATTGGTCTCGTGCTTGTGCTAACGAATCTCTTAGATCACTACGTTCAGGCAACAGCAACGTTGATAGCCTCATTGTCAGCAAACCCGCAATCACTGAAGCCGATTGTAAAGTAAGTGAAAAGAACACTTACATTTAGTTTCACTATTGACCGTCATCGCCAGTGCGTACTTGATCTCTGGAACACCTCCATCAGCCCTAGCATCGCATGCCATCCTTGCTGTCCTATCACCCGATTCGGACGACTACTTGGAGCCGGCGGCCACGCTGTTCGCCAAACTGGGGCTCTTACGCAGTGTAGCTCTGAAAGTCAAAGAAAGTGCTGCCAACGAACGCTCCACTATATCAAGACCTGCGAGAGAAGCCAGAGACATATTGAAAAACATGGCAGTGGACGAAGATACCCTTGCTGGGATATTCTGATGTATTTTTGGTGCGCGCGCTATAATGATTATCTCACGAACATTTTCTACGATGCTTGTTACCAATGGGCTCGGGCTATCAAATTTGGAATAAATGTCCCTATAGTTCAACAAGTGTAAAACACGAGAAGGGGGATGCATTCGGAACCAAACTCGGACTAGTCATTGCATATCCCGATGATGACCACTCGTTTAGACCCCATTACTCTTACATGGACACATTGAAATTTGTGGCTGTTCACCGAAGATTTGACCAGGCCTGCGGATAATTATGGCTGACCGAATGTCAACATGTAGATATTTCATAACGCCGACACAGGAGGGATCAGTGCGGACGCATTGAAATCCAGCCCCGACACCTGGTCCTAAAGTGTCACACGACTGTCAGCATTCAAAGCATGCTTGCGAGTGAAATAATAAATAAGAATTCCGAGAGAAGACAACTTTCTCACTCATACTACTATGACCAAGAACGGATCATGCATGGGCATATAAAGACCCCGTGTCAACGTTTCAATTGTCTGGCACTGAGTGCCAAATCGATACGCCGGCTTCAATCCGATAACGTAGCAGAATTGAAAGTACTGATCGCCGGAGGAAATTTTTAGTACGGACGTTATGCAATCCTGTAACACAAAGTTCTGCGTATGCAACTGACTTAAAGCGCTACCTGTCAGCGTGCTACCAGCGCCTCAGAAGCGACGGCTAAGCGTGTATTTGAAGAGTGAGGCAATTTTGCTCTCGCTGGCCACAAAGTTCGAATTATTCATAGTCGATCCATCAACAAGATTGAATGAATCATGGGCTCAGTCTGAGTGGCAAGGAATATCGATATGGGTGTGGGACGAGCAACAGGTCAACCGGGATTTTGTGCCTGTGATCAAATACCAGTAGGACATCAGTAGAATACTGAGCAAAGGCATGGAAGACAATGTCTTGAGTTTGTGGACCACTGGAAAAGTCCTGAACCAACCCTCAGTGCATATCCAGCTGAGGACCGACAATAGCGTACCGAGTTGCTGCAAACGCACTACTGGGGGAAAAAATCCAACTCCCCATTCGGTAGGGCGAGATAGTACTTACGCCTATCACGTTCCTGTATGATATCCAACGCACTCATAATGATTCACATCGTAAGGGGGGAAGTCTAGAACGCGTATGGGGTCTCATGCGGACTCGCGGAGTGCTGGAGGTCCCGACGTAACAGCTGGCGTTATGGATCAGCTGATCTGTCCATTCATCGATGGATAAAACCGCGAGGACCAACAACGCAAGACCACCAGAAAGCGAGGGAACGGTCTGTCCTAGATATGCTTTCCAAACCGCAGGCCAGTTGTATCCAGATTCCAATGTATAGTGTTGAGGTGTCGAAAGGCATGGGGGCCTACCCCCCTTGTAAATATCACTTTAAAACTGGGTGTTTTTGACATGCTAACATGCAAAACAATGACGTTTGAAGACGACACGTCGGCATGAGGACTTCGGGACATAGATTTAGATTCGGAACGACGTTCTATAAGTAAACACTGCGGGAAATCATCCAATGGTCAACGACGTTAACGTTAAACGTTATTGAACGTCGACGTCAACCGCAATGACCAGCCGAGCACGTGACCTGAAAAATGGCCCACACGCTGATGTGACTACTACTGCTAGAGCTACTAGAAACTGGTACCAAATGCTGGCCAATGTCTGTTGTTGTTATTTCGCATATGCGTGCATTTAGATGTTCGCTTCCTGCCCTCATCCCCGACACTCTGAAGTTCGTACTAGGCCGGTGGAAACACGCTATAGACAATGAGATCTCGTTCTCAATAACGTGTTTTGGCCTGGCCTCCGAATCGTTTCTTGGTTGTCCCCTCAGTCTCGGACACTGCGGAAAAATGAATATTGCGTGCGGAGCGCGTTTGATATAGTTCTGGACTTTTGCACGTCATCCGTGGCACACTCGTTGAGTGCTGTGGGGCTTGGACCTCATATAAATCTGGTGGTAAGTTTGACTACACTTTGGCGACATTGCACTAGTATCAATAATGTCCTTACAGCAGTCAGACGAACGGTTCGCTCGCTCTCTACCACCACAATTCCTTTCACTAAATTACTCCGCGCACTGCAAGTATACTTCTCCCCCCAATAGGTATTGCTACAGCACGGGTATAGCTACAGCACGGGTATAGCTACAGCACGGGTATAGCTACAGCACGGGTATAGCTACAGCACGGGTATAGCTACAGCACGGGTATAGCTACAGCATATATCCCCTGACAAATTTTGTTTTTTCGACAAGGAAGTTATGGTGGCCTTCCACAAACCTGCTGTAACCGTACCGAGACCTTCTATGCGCCCTGATTTTCACCCTTCCCGAACCTTGTCTTCTTGTATTTCAGGGATTCTATTTTTGTTTTTGTTTGTACTTCATTTTCCTCCGCTGTCAGACACATGGTCTGAGAACTAATGCGGGTGCTGTAAGGCGCTGCACAGATTTCAAGACGCAGTGGAGATGAATTTATATTTAGGTGGGTTATGGCGTACACGTTTTTCGTTTATTCCCTATCCCACGATTCCAGTAGTCCTTCCTCGATCCTCGAAATTGCTCGCATGCGGTGCTTGGCTGGGTGAGTCACATCTGACAACCCCTCTAAAACCCTGTGTCACTAAAAGATTAATTCCGTGTCACCATAGCCAACATTCCCTGCACCATGTCCCTAACCCACTGGTCCTAATTACTGGCGACACCAGATAGAATTCAATTAAAATCTCGTCAAGTACATAGGCTCCGATGGCGGGTCCCGATGGCGGAGCTTGCAGCCTGAGGAGTAACGTTGGCAACAAGTCGGTATTAAAATACGGAAAGCTAACTTCGCAAGCTTAAGCACAATGAACAAGTTGTGTCCAGTCATCGGCTGCGCTCTTCGGCGTCTGTCCTGTTGATTTTTATCGATCTCCGTCAGAACGATCGATTTTCACAGATGCCTCACCCCCCGATCACTGTGGGAAGGAGCCTGCTGCAATGGCCAGAATGATAACCCGTGATTTTTCTTCTGTTCCAGTAAAGCCATGATTCAGGAAGCGGAATTTAATCTCTTCAAGCCTTTGGAGGAAGTATATCACGGCAATCACTATCAAGCCACATACCAATGTGATCAGTTCGGAGGTTTTCAATCTAGACTACGTCACCGCTGCTCGCTTGGCCACTTAACCATGACATATTTCCTGTTCACTGACGGTGTCTTGCCTCGTGCACGACAATTAAAGACAGAAGAGCAGCTTCTGGACCCTCGGCCACGCATTTCTTTATAAATACGAGGCACCTGTAGGCCTTATGACATTCGACATTGCTTGCCTCGTCCCTCGTTACCTACAACCATGCCAAGTCAACTCCTGACCAACAAGGAATTCCCTGATGATGATCAGGACATCGACATCTCTGTTGGTAACGTTGGTTGCACATTTGTCAACGCGCCCAGTCTCAGCCTGCCTTATGATACCACAATTGTAAGACTTCTGAGACGGTCCTTCCTCACGCTGATTGTTCCGAAGATGAACCCAGCCACATCATACAATGACTATCAATGGCACTTTGCCATGCCTCAGCTAGGCCCGGACCTAAGCCCATTCATGATGTCTTCACCTTCTGCGGAGTCTTTGCAAATCATATTTGTTCCACAGTCCACCATTCAGCCGACTCCAATCCCGCTGCAAAGCGATTTCCTATTTCACTGCAGATGGGTAGTATGCGAGAACATAACTTGCAATTTCAGAGGGACTCTGGAAGAGTTAAGGGTGCACTGCAGTGCCAGTCATTTCGGCCCCAAAGATGCGATGATTACATGCCAGTGGGAGGGGTGTGCCTACTATAAGCGCGGTGACCGCGCAGTCCGTGTCATGCGGCAAGATTCGATGTGGCGACACACTCGCGAGAGGCACTTGTTTTTGAAAAGGAGCATGTAGGCACGCACACCTCTCCTACATGTTGAATTTAGTCTTACTCTTTCGCATTCCTTCAATTCTAGCTACGCCATGCTATTCGATGTATTATTGTTCACTCGCTCTTTGCTCTTGTCATTCACGAAAAATCTGCTTTGTTTCTTTTTTTTTTTTTTTGGATAGTAGCTTCTGAACGATTCTCGTTCACGTCCGCCTATATCCCTTCAATGTTAGATCACAGGGTTTGTGATTAAAAAACCAATGAGAGATCTGACATGGAAACCATCCCAACGTTACGAGAAGTTGCACATATAAAATTACTTGTGTATCCATATAATGCCAATTTTCAAATAAATATGGGACCGACGCACCGTGGGTGTGCAGGGTGCAAACTGCTGTGGGATCGTGACAATCAGCCAACCATCATAGGCTCCGATCGCTCACACATTGTATCTCGGGATCAGAACACGGCGATTGGTCACAGAAGGTCCGCATCTTAGACTAACGCGGACAGCCTATCATCTCCGCAGATCCGCCTTGCAACGGAACACGGAGATCACCGCAAGCATATCGCCCCGTTCCAGATCTATGCCGTTGACCACCATCGTTCCATCACTCACAATAGGTGTACATGGGCCCATCTGTATGGCAGCCAGGCTTTCTGATGCGTGTAATTCTTCTCCCGGCGTCCTAGGAACAATCAGCCAGTAACCCAAGAGGTTGCTACAATGACTCGTGGTGGTATTGTTTGGCCGTCATTAAAAAAATCGAAAGAGACCAACACGCCCAAATTTCAAGTCCTTCACGACTTAAGCTTGCAGTGTTCTGTTCCAATAAAGAATGTGCAGAGCTCACCCATGAGTAAAAGTGTATGACACAACGTCCAGATCTTATACCTGCACAGACTACGGAATCAACACTCGTCCCTTGTTATGAAGTTCGACACCAGCATACAGCAGTAAGTGACATACGTGTGCCAGTCGTCGACATCAGTCTTGTCGACTTCTAGACAGATGGGAGTGGTAGGAAATTTTTCCTTAATAATTCAAAGGCTTCAAATTGCAAAACTTACATTGTAGTGTTGTTCAATATCCGCGGCACGTCCGCGGCATCAGTATCGTTGAAGCCTGCGCCGAGGACGCTATGTTAATAGGTAGTGTGTAAGGCTGTTAGTGAGTTCGACGGGGATTGCGAACAAAGGAGGTAAATATGAGACGTGTTAGTAAGTAACACGAAGATAGGTATGAAGACGTTCAGAGGTAGAGACTTTCTGTGAGGCGTTCGGTTGTGGTTGGAGCGGGGAATCAGCGTCTAGGATTCTACTGGATTTCGCTGCTAGATACGAGAGTACATGGAGGCTTTATATACGTTTTCGATTAGTCGATGAGGCCGGAACAAGGATTCGTAGCGCCTGGTAAGACGAAAATTGAACGAGGGAGATAGGGAACCGTGTAATGTGAGCACAAGGTATGATAATGAAAGGAATTGAAGAGAGAATGTTTCCACGTGAGTCGGATGCGAAGAGTTGCGGAGTCACGTGGACAAGACAACTTCAAATTCCGAACGTAATCTTGTTCGAGACTTGAAGCATAGTTGAATGAACTGGCATTTGAAATAAATCCTCCAACATGTGTACTTCGGACGGACCGAAGTTCTACCACCTTCGATTTGTACATTTCCACTTTCGAACATGTAGGGCTCTGCAGGGGTATGGGTAACCCCTGGGGGTCGGGGGTAAGGGTACTTGAGGGTATGGGTATGGGTTTGGATCTGGAGACCCCTGTACCCTAGTGATGCAGAGGTTCAGTTCTGAACCGCGGTTCGAACCGAACTTTTCATGAACTGGACCGTGGACCAGTTCAACGTTCAGAGTATAGGCTGAACTGGACCGATGGTCCAGTTCAGCGTTCAGCATTCCTTGAACGCGTTAAATGCGTCCAAACACATCCAAACCTTTTTGAACACTGACGTCGTAACTTAAATAAACCACATATGCTTCCATTTTAGGCCACTCATGTTGGAGTCCGAGTCGTCCGAAGGAATAAGGAGCTGAGGGACTAGGTATGAGTGCAGTTGACATCAGCCGAGCCTTGTCCCGACACTTTTGGTTTCACAATTATATCCTTACCCTATTCTACCTGTCTGATAAAATAACGCGCGCCCCTGTAGAAACATCTCTTCGAGACTGAGATGTGAGTACCAGAATCATTCGTTTACGTCTTACGAGCTAACAAGTACTTTAGAATATATCTACTAGGTACTTACCCAAAACTGTAGAGTCCTTCTCTTCGAGACTGAGATAATATATCTACAGTTTTGGGTAAGTACTAGCTCCTTTCTCTCCCTGCTCCCATCCTCTCATCGCGAGAACTCACACCAATGATACGATATCACATCATCCATACACGCAATACACTGAACACGACATGATTACTCAAACACGATTGTTGATTCATGTGACTTTTTCGCTTGGAATCTGATTCGCTCGCTCCCAGGTACTGTAAGACACCCTGTTGCAAGGACCATGCCACACTGCCAAGGTCCGTGAAGGTTTATTTGGCTACCACTAACCAAAATGTCACAAAGGAAGTGCCTGATAAGGTATGGAGACTTTGGTTAATTTGGTTTAGTGCTAATGTATTTGTTAACGGGTCATTTTTTTTCTAGGGTAGCTACATGAATTCTTCGGCACTCATGAACTCGATGGAAGTTAAAATGGATCAAATTCGAGGTAAGCTCAACTCTCTTCAAGTTTTTCCCCTCACAACATGGCTGACCAGTGTGGCCTGGGTGCAGATGGAACTCTCCTTGACACCAGTCAGATCCAATGGTATAATGATCCTGACGATGATACTCCACTGCCTCCTGCTGCACGCCACTCCACTCATATCCCATGCCCTGCACCCAAGCTTGTTGACCCTAACAACGCTGTCTTGCGCAAATGCAAGGCTAGTAGGTCAGTGGTCATGAGTGAGGGCTCTGAGGAGGAGAGTGAAGGAGACCAGGATAACAGGGTAATTATGGATGCAGCTACTGACATGGATCATGAGACGGATATTGATGGCATCACCCCCTCCATCCAGGCTGCAGCTGAGGCTGCCACTCGTGTTGAGCCTCTTGCTCATGTGACTGAAGATGACCTTTCTGTTGACCTTACTTATCTTTAGTCTTGCTTTGCCTTACCTTCACTCGGTTGTGCTTCATAGTAGTGTACCAGTACTCCTTAATTACAATTGAGTAAATTTACAATGTGTTTTATGTTTGAATGCTGAACCAGATGTGAACTGGACACTGTGAACGCATTCATGGCATCCAGTTCAGCATTCAGCAAAATGATTGAACCGAACATGAGGTCCAGTTCAGTGTTCACAAAATTTCTTGTTGAACTGGACCAAACTGGACTTCTGCAACACTACTGTACTCCTGGACAATTGATAGTACCCCTGGGCCTAGGCATAATATATCCCCAAATTTATTACTATAGGAGTGATGGATAGGTATAAAATTTCGAAGTTGTCAACAGTACAATGGTTATTAGGCTTATTGTGATCTTATATTGTGAGTTGGTTACTATTTAGTGCTGCCGAAGTCTGGTCTGGTTCTCAGGCCTCTAAATGCGAACCCTGAACCAGACCCATGGTCCGGTTTAGGTAAGGAGGGCAAACACTGGACTGGACTCTTGTGAACGCATCCGCAAGCATTCAGTTTGAGTTCAGGACACGTTTGAACCTCTGAATGCATATAAATTCACAAAAATTGCAGACATCTTCCTTACACCCTATCAGAGTCGTCATTGAGTGATAGGTTAAGCAGAAGCCTTGCAATGGGCACCTGTACATTTATGCTAGTCAACAGCTTGCAGATGTCCTCCTCACACCCTAAATCAGAGTCATCATTGAGTGATAGGTTGAGCTATGTAAATTGTTATCATTGGTTACTGGGATGCAAACATGTGATGTGCTGTGCATCCTCCCCCCCAGTCAAGCTGCTTGAGTGTGGTGGCAGGAATGTTTTTGGCACTATCATTAGTACTGGTAAGTGGTAACCATGTCCGAGGGACCTAAAGCGAACCAAAGTGAAGGCTAATATGAAGAGTGAATTGATCATCAAAGAGATAGTAAGAACAACCAAGCTTAGGGGTTTAGTTCCTAAAGCAACCAGTTCCATATTTCGAGACCCACATATCACAACCTTGCAGAAGACTACCAAGCTGGTATTTCCACCCTGGAGGCATTGCAGTCACAAGTCACCACCACGAAACAGCATGGAAGTATGATTGTGGAGGACATGACAGGGAAGATGATACAGTTTGTCAAGAATGTATTCACCTTGAAGGTAAGTGCCCATGTTAAACAAGGAACTTGAGCCTAACATTGTATAGTAAAATGCCATACCTGACTCCCCTCATGGACAGGCTGTCGAAGGAGCGCTGCAGATGGACCAGGAAACAGCAAACTGGCCCATCCTGGATGAATTTGCATTGCCCTTCGATAGCATCAAATACAACTACAAACCTGCACCCCTTCCTGTCTTCTACAAAGGAGAACTCATTGATCCCATCCACACCAATACAGCTCTGAATGGATCCATAGTGGAGATTGAGTTCACTGTATGTCATTGGAAAATCAAAGACCATGATACTTTTCAAGCCTCGGCAGAAAAGATCACCATTCTGAGGCTTGGCGCAGTCCATCACAAGACTAACTATAAATGCCCGCATGTTAACAATGACAAAGACCAACCAGAAAAGAAGAAAATTCACCAAGATGCCCAAGATGCTGACATGAGTAGTTCGAAAGCGAGTGGCTCGAAAACCAAATAACCTTCAGGGGATCATGGGTGCTAGGCGCCCAGTGCTTGTGGTCTTCACCATTACACTGATGGCCCAGGCAATATTATCAACACTGAAACTAGAGGGAGAGTGGAATCACTGGCCAAGCTAGTGAAAATATTGTATGACTCACCTGGTGAATCAGTAATTAGTTAGTGACCAGTGGATTTCAAACGGCTGTCATATTCACTTTACGACATCTGGTGGTTATTCCTTCAAGTTGGAGCTGAAATGATCACCAGCACACTGTTGGGCCAAAGGAACCCTGCATGCAGTCTGTGCTTGAACAAAGTAAAAAGTTCTAACAAGCTGCCACAGGCACATCACTATGCCAAAGCCATTGCCAAAATTTGCATAACATTGAGTTGTTCAAGAACTGACATCATAATAGTCAGGCTCAGGCCAAGCCTTGAGTCTGGTTGTACTGACCAGAGCAGTGCCAATTTGAAGACTAACATCATAGCAGTTTGATCAAGGCAACACTGACATGGCATAGATCATTGATAAAGTTTTACTCAGGCTGATTTAAGCCACTTTAATGGATCTTGGAGTCCCAGAGCAATCATGGGGGATCAATCAGAAGCCTTCCAATCCTTTTCATTCTGTTTGCTTCTGTTCCTTGGGATAAAACAGTGACTTATACTATATCAAGTTGGTTTGTGAGGTGGTAAATATAATGATAAGGGTGAGATAAAGTTGGGCACTGGGGGAATTCCAATGAATCTTGAAGACAAGTGGGACCCAAAAATAAAACCAACATTTTGATCAAATGGTAAAGGGATTATCAAAATTATTGGGAATATGCTGGGTGAAAGATGGAAGAGAAATAAGTAGTAGCACATGAGAACATAGCATGTTACATACTTCAAGAAGCTTGTCAAGCTGTCCAGTTTGGGCACAGGTGCAGCACCCACTGTACTTTTTTTTTTTTTGGTGGAACAATATTATCAACTAGCAACTGACAAGGTCAATCCTAGAAGATACGTTAAGGGGACGGAAGTTTCACCCAAGTTGAATAATAGATAATCACCCAGAGGAAATACTTTATGTACACATTTGCAGTGTGGGACTCGATGCCTTTTTCAGATCTACCTATTCCGTCCCAGAGGATGGTGAGGCACCATACCCACTAAAACCCCTGATTTGTGGACCCAGTTGTCCAGAAGGTTTTCTTCATTTAGTAATATACCGCTCCAGGTTTTTAGTACTGTCTCAACTTTAAGAGCTTTTTTCCTGTATCTCATAGAGTTGGTGAGCAGATGATTGAATTTCAGCCTTATGTTTATAGCATGTACCCATCTGTTGTAGATTTCTGTTTTGGAGTGGAATTTCTCTTTGATGCCTTCAAATTTAATGGTCCTTTTGCATCTCAGCTTCCAGATAAGGTGAGCTGATTCCTGCACTATTATCTTAAAGAGTCTACTTGATCCTGACTTTATCTTTCCTTTATCGTCAGTGAAAATTGCTAGGTTACATCCTAGTATTGTACCGAATTGGACTTCGGGCCAGTTAGGCTCTCTTTTGCACCAGAGGTCATTGGCGGCTTGCCAGATGGTGCAAGAGGCAGGGGACTCACATTCTAGAAGTATATGTTCCATTGACTCAGGTGAGCTGCATAGGCCGCATTTTCCTCTTTCTTCATAATGTGGGATTTTATCCCAAAACTCGCCGATTTTGTAGGCGCCATGGAGACTCTTCCAGAGGAATCCCTGGATATTCTTAGGAGTGTCTCAGTCATGTATTGACAACCATACTTGTTCACAGGAGGGGGTTTTGCCAGAGATGTCGCAGACTGCATATTGTGTCATCACCATGTTCATCATGGTATGTCTTCATTGTTTCATTTGATGATGTGTTTGTCTGATACTATGGTAGAAGAGTTTTTGTGAGCCGGTGGTTAGTTTCATGCTGGTCAGTTCCAATGTTTCATCGATTTCAGTTGACATGGTGTCAGGCTTATCCTTGAGCATGCTGTTCTTTGCTAATGATAGTATCTCATCAGTTGTGTGTTTTGGGGTGTTGTTGTCCCAGCCGGTGAGGGTGGTAAGTGCTTGTCTCATACGTAGCTTTGCCACAATGGCTTTCATAATGTTCCCATTAGGGTGAGTGATCCAGTTTGTATCCTCTAGTTTGGGGAGGTTAATGGATATATCTTTCTGTAGGCTTGAAGATTTGGTGAGTATGTGGATAGGTGTGTCAACTGGGAGGGTTTTAATGACTGTGAGTATTGTGCTGGCCTCACCAGCTCCAGGTGCTGCTAAGGTTTCTGGAATTTTTATAGATATGTTGTGACAGTCCTCATGTCCGAACCATGCTGTGCCACCAGATGTGTGGGCGCCATCTTTATCTATGCAGTGGGCACCTACTATGGTGACTTTGACTAGTTCCAGAGCTCGCTCTAGTGAGCTAGTTGATTGACTTGCTGGGGAGGTGCATTGCAGTCTAGGTGGTACGAATATATGGAATCCTTCAACGATGGAGTCTGGTGATGGGAACACCGGATTGAATATTGTAGGAGGTTGGTTGTTCTGGTTTTCACTAATCATGAGAGATTGCTCGGGGGAGATGTTGAGTGTGTACTTGGTGGCGCATGTCTGAGGGTTCCATTTGGGGAGTATACAGTTCAGAATGTCTCTTGCTAGTTGCATGCATTTGAACAGTTTTTTACAGAGGAGGGATCTGTCATGTGTACAGTGTCTGCATGGGCACTCTTTGTGTTTTTTGTGTAGTGGGTCTTGTCTCTATGCTGATGTCTCTAGCTCCCCGACTGAGATAATTCTGTGGTGTTCTCTTAGGCAGTTGGCATAAAGGTGGTTGTTTAGTTTCTTGAGATTGTTAGAAGCTCCTAAATGGAACCACACAGGTAGCAATCTAGCCATCTCTGGTTGTACCGATAAGACTTCCCATTTTAAGTTAAACTTTTTGGTGGATTTTATGATTCATTTTAGATGTGTGGAGAGTTTTTGGGGGGATGGGTCCCATGACTGTAGGAAGCAGTTAACCTTTGCTTCTGGTTTGACTACTGGGGAGTTTTGCATGGCTTTAGCAATGAGTGTGTGGGCAAAGAAGGCCCATTGCGGTTTTACTGGAGTCGGTGCTAGGAGGCTTTTGAGCCACTTTAGCTCGATTGCTTCATTGCAGTCCCGTATGTTGAGGATGTTCTTACCTCCCTCTTTGATGGGGGAGTGGAGTATATCCATGCTAACGGAGTTGATGCCCTCGCTATCCCATGCGAACTTCCGTGTTATTTTTGTGAGCAGATCTTCTACATCTTTCGGCATTCCTTGGGCCATCGTCAAATACTGTGACATGCTACCTACTGTGCATTGGATGATTATTTTGTGTCCCTCAATGGTAGGGTGCCATTTCTCCCATCTTTGTAATTTTTTCAAGTGTTGGGGACCATATGGCCTGTTCATCGGTGCTGTTGCCAATCCATGCTCCTAGGATTCTAGTGGCTTTGCCTTTGCCAGCTATGTCTATATTTTCTGGAAGACTTTCTTGTGTGTCACTGATTTTTCTAGTTGTTATGACCTTCTCCCGATATTCTTTTGGTCCAATAGGTATGATTTCTGTTTTAGAGGTGTTAAATTTCACTCCTGAGGCCTTACACCAGCATTGAAGTAGGTCTTTTAGAACCTTGAAGCTGTCTTTTTTGGTCAGATAGATGGTGGTGTCATCAGCAAACATTGTTACAATGATATGGTATGTCATCTCTTTTGCTTTGAATCCTGTAAGTTCAGATTGTCTTAGCATTTCCGCTAAGGGTTCTATTGCTAAATTGAACAGTAGGCAGGATAAGGGATCGCCTTGTCTGACTCCATGTTTGACTTTGAATTTGGAGCTGATCTTGCCGTTGATCATGACTGAAGTTTCCGCATCTTTATATAGAGATTGAATGGTTTTAATAAAGCTCTCAGGTACGTCGAATTTCATTAGCACTTTCCATAGGTAATCATGTGCGATTTTGTCATAGGCTTTTTCTTGATCAAGAGCGACAATTACACTGTTTACCTCCTCAACTTTGGCATATTCCATTATCATTTGTGTGAGATGAATCTGATCCATTATACTGCGCCCCGGTACAAATCCTGCTTGGTTTTCATGTATGATTGATGGGACTGTGCACGCTAGTTTGAGTGCTAGTGCCTTAGTGAACATTTTATAGTCGCAGTTCAATAAAGTTATAGGTCTGTAATTTGCGATTTCTCTTTGGTCTTTCTTTTTATGTAGTGGGTTTAGTAATCCTTCGGCAAAACAGGAATGCTCTACCACCCCATAGAGTTCAATATTGTTGTATACAGCTGTTAGGCATTCAGCAAAGTCCCAAGGGGTTCCACCTTCATGAGATTTCTTCGATGTTGACTTGGACTTACTCTGCAACCACTTCCAGAATTTGTATGGTATTCCATCGGTACCTGGGGCTTTGCTGTTAGGCAAAAGGTGTAGTACTTCTTCAATGTTCGCTTTAGTGAGGTTACTGTCAAGTTCCGTTTTATCCTGTGCTGAGAGTTTAATGTTTATTGAGTTTAGGGTGGTTTCAAGGGCTTCTACCCGATCATCTTCTGCAGCCAAATCCTCATTTTGTAGGTCGTTATAGTAATTTCTTGCTAATTCGGCCATTTTATCTGACCTGTGTTCATAGGACAGGTTGTCTGTGTCTGAGTCTAGGGTCCTTAGTTCAATTATCATGTCACAGGGCTTTTGCTCTTTGCCAGATTTTGCCCAAAATTTGCTTGCAGCAGATTCACTTTCAAGCCATATTTTGGCTGCTAGGTGGTCCCTTGCTTTATTGTGTTGTGCTATTTCTAACTGGTTAAGTTTTTCTTGGATGTGTAGGCCTACAATGTGCTTGTCCTCCTCTGATAGGTTAGGGTCGGCTAGGGTGGCTTTTACTTGGGATCTAAGCTTATTTTTCTTTTTAGATGTGATTTCTTGGCTGTAGTTCTGCACAGGTTGATAGCCTGGTTTTTGAAGCAGCTAAATGCCAGTTGTGGGTTTGTGTCATTGGTGCATCTGTCTTTTGTTTCATCAATCTCCTGTTGTAGTGTTTCACCTAATTCCAGGAGTTTATTGCTTAATTCTTCATCTTTTAGGACGTACAGGGGGAGAGACCATCATCCTCTGCCTACATAAGGCATTTTCTTACTTGATATCCTAGCGGAAACCAGCTGGTGGTCTGTGTGTATTCTGTGTGGGGCTATGTCCCATTCTTTACTAAATGGTAGGAGGTTGTTGCTAATGTATATTCTATCTATGCGAGATTGACTTCCGCCCTGGTAGGTGGATTGGGCAAAGGTGAAGGATAGGGTGTCTGGGTTCTCGTGGCACCAGCTGTCTCTGAGGTGGAGATGGGACTTAAGGTTGTGTAAGGTGTTGATCGTGCTGGAAGGGTCAGTTTTTGGGGGGAGGTGATCAAGTGCATCCTCCACTACATTGAAGTCTCCAAGCATTATATCAGGTTTCAGTAAGTTTCGGAGCTTCATCTGGATTTGTTCCCAGAAGTGTTGATTCAAAGTCAAGTCATTAGGGACACATACAGCAAGAATTTTAAGGGGATTATCTTTCAACCATGGGATTATCACAAGTATCACTCTTCCTGGGACTAGTTCGTGAGTTATGATTCCTGAGGTACCTAATAGTTTTTTATTGATAATGATCACTACTCCTTTAGCATTCATTTGGGTGGGGTCTATAGATCAGACGACATGGATCCTTAGGCCCAGTGACAAGTTTAGGGTGTCTTCCTCTTCTTTTGTGAGGTGCATTTCTTGTAGGGCTATCATGCCAATCTTATTTTCCTTGACTAATTGGTTAATATGAGGCCATTTATCAACATTATTGTGCCATCTGCCACGCATGTTGAGGGATGTGACTTTAATGTTCACACAGGTCTTTCTGCCTTTACGGCTCTTATGTGTTTGCTCATTGTGTACATTTTGTGCTAGGTTTGGTGGGGTACCTTGTGAGCCAGGGTGTATGGCGTGTGGGTAGGCCTGTGTGGCGTTTGGACTGGAGGTCTCAATGACTTGGGGGTCAATATTAATGGGACACGTGTCATGGTTGTTGATTGGTTGACAATCATTAGGTAGAGGGGAAGAAAGGTTAGTACCAGAGTTTTGGTGCCTGTCACCATAATCTGCTGATCCTTCCTCAGGGGTGTAGCTGATGGACGAAGCACGACCCTCTCTGGATCTGCAGGAGCCGTAACCATAACTGGGTTCATGTACCATAGTTGAGTTGTTTGTTGTTTGTTTTGTAGTTGTAGCAGTTAAATATACAGCACTGCGCCTTAACCACAGCAATGGGCCGTGCTGACTTATCCTAGCCAGATGCAGGGGGAACAATGTCATAGGGGAGTCAACAAATTCAGTAAGGTGATAGGTGAGACTCATCCATGACTTCAGCATCTCCACACAGCACGTCCCAGACCTAAAAAGGTCACTGTTTAAAGGGTAGGTCCAGAGCTTTCCTGTTCAAGCAGTAAATTTGGGCTCCTATAGACTTCAGAGCCTGTGTAGTTGTGTACTCATATAAATGATCATATCAAGCCTTACTCAATCCTTACATCGAAAGTGAACACAACAAGGCTTGCTTATTTGGGCATTCAGGCACATTGGCGCAGCATGTACATTGTACATATTCTAAAAAGGTGCATTTGGCTCTGTATATACAAATTTGTGGAGTCTAGGCATCTAGAAAGCTCTGTCTTTCCCTTTCCAGTCTTGACCTCGCGGGGATCCTCTATAGTGCCCCCTTGTAAAACCTCTACTGCCCCTGCTCATGCTGTTGTTGAGCGCACCACGGCCATGGTTTGACATAGTGCAATTGTCAAGCGTTGCATTCGTATCTTCTGTGATGGATGGGCCAAACCATCCTGGGATTTTGGGGAAGGGGCAGAGGCCAGTGGGGTGGTCAAAGGATTTGCAACCTACACACGTGAATTGAGCATCTTGGCAGGCTATACCATATCCATAATCTTCCGAGATGTAGAAGAAGGTTTGTAGCAGGTTTGTCCAGTTGAAATACTGCTTCAATGTGAAGGCTGGGGGGGACTCGAAGTATATATTCCAGACGGTTTCCTTTACTGTTTTGGAATGAGCTAGGATCAGGCTAGAGACTTTGACAGATTTGACAGTTCGTAATGCAGCTTCAGCATTGGGGAAAGGGATGTTGTCATGGATGAATTGGAGTATTTCTGGGTTGGAATGGATGGTGTCCTTAATGATCTCTGTGATCACTTTGTTAGTGGATTCAGAGTCGGGGAATGAGAAATTCTCCAGGGTGAAGGCATATGTAGGGAGTGGTTGTTTGAAGGGGATGAAGAAGCATGAGATCTCAGGGGACGAGCATACTTGGAGGCATATAAGGCGTTCTATCACTTCAGGGGGGATGTCAGACACCAGGAAGTGCCAAGGAGGTGGGAGACGCTTGATCAGTTCTACAGCAGCAGTGGGGGTGCTAACTACAAGGGATTCAGCATTTTATCCCCCTATAATTTTGGTTATGGTGTCTTTAAGTTTCGTGACTGTGCCTTGTGTGTTGCTTTCATATTTAGCCCTGTATGTGCATACCCACACTTTTGCCCCTTCTTTTTGGGGCCATTTTTCTTTCAGGATCTGAGATATGTTGCACCAGGTGGACTGGCCAAGTTGAGGGGGTGGGGAAGCCTCCCACAGGGTAGCAGTGATTCTGAAACCACTATCCAACATCCTGACACCATTTACTGATAGTTTTTTAGTGTAGTTCGATGTGGCTAAGGTTATTTTAGCCTACCTCATACTTTGGGAGAAGTGGGGGCGGTGGAACAAAGGTAATCCCACTGGTTGGGAGTTGATGGTTGTTGGGGGGGACAGTCTATGTTTGGACATTTGTTAGTGGGGGTGCTTATGGAGGGGGTTGGGTCTTGGGACTGAGTGGCATTTCCTCCAGATTGTGGGTTGGTTGCAGCATTCAGGGAGGTGGGATGGTTGCGTTTATTAGTGCGAGAGTCAGTATTCATGTGGTGGGTGGGAGGTGTGGTCGAGATGGCCACTGTGTTAGGGGGTTGTGTGCTCAAGGGGAGCTTAGAGATATCCTCCATAGGCATCAAATAGGGTAATATGTATGAATGACTGGTTAGGGTGTGGTTGTAAGAGATGGGAGGGAAGGGGTATGGGGCTTGAGATTTTATAGCTCTAGCTTAGCCAAGTTCCTTTATTGCAAGTGTGAGGGGCGTGGGCTATGTTCCTTTGTGTAAGGGCTTCGATGACAGTATGACTCTTAGTATGGATATGACAAACAAAGGACTTTCCTCATGAGAGTAGTTGTTGCGTCATGGTGGCTCACCTTGTGGCCTTTGTTTTCCAGCCTCGAGGTTCTGAGCCTCTGTGTCTCTGTGTATTGACAACATGTTTCATTGAGGGCAAGGGCAGTAGGTCGTTTTTAACTATGACTTGGTTGAGTCAAATTGTGCCGTAAGGTCAGTGTGGGATACTTTGGGTGTGTCATCAATGTTCTTATGTTGATAACTACGGGATGTGATAGTTTCTCATGGTTGTAGTAGGTGTGGTGTATATGTTGGGCATTGGTGATCATTGGGGAGGCTTTTGGTGTTGATGATGCTTGGAAGACTAGTATATAGATTCAAGTACTGAATAATGCTAAGCCTAGAGTTTAGACTTTGAAGCGCCAGGCAACACCAGATATAGGTGCCACCCTACCTAAACATGGTGGTTCGGGTCCAAGAAGCCCCATACTAGCGAATTGTGGCTTGGCTGAACTTCTGATTCAGGCCAAACTAGCAGAGCATGTGACCTGAAAAATTGAGTGCCTGGCACCAGCGACCACATTGAGCTGATGGCTCTGAGAAACTGTTAAGACTGTACTCAAGGGATATCGGATCCAAAGGGCTTTGGCCTCAGCTCGTGTGCTGTGCCCCTTTCCCAAGTACTGCCCCTTATTTCAGAGTACTAAGATATCGCGTTTAGCAGGACGAGTAAGTATCGTAACAGATCCGGTAAGGCTTCCGGATATCGGACGTATAGGGTAACGGCTAATCCGGAATGGATCCGAACTAGAAACTAATGGATGAAGACTGTCTGAAGACAGAGGTGGATATACAGACTATCAGATTCAATCCTAAGTCTTGGAGTAGACAAGAGTAGCATACTCAAGTCCAGACGGATAACGGAGGGACTTAGAGTCCAGACAGAATGAGTGCAATCTAAGATGATATTCAAACTGATCTGCTACAGCGCATGTACAAGGGTTTATATGTATACTACGGATAACTAACGGAATGATCCATAAGCAAAGGTGAACGAAGTGTATTGGTAAGTAAAAATGGATCACGAATCATACCGGGAATGAAGTATAAGTTAAAGTGGATCAGTAAGCATAGCAGATGTAAAGGATAACCGGATTACCGGTGTACAGGAATACCGAAAGGAGATGAACGATAGTTAGAGTTATATGAACAGGAGATGAAACAAAGGTCGGATCAGATCTGTGGACTGGATGACGGATATGTCCAATGGATCTGGATCAGATCTGAGATCCGGATCTTCGGATCTGTACCCGGATATATGGTATATGACAGAAACCCAGTATACTTATGCTGGTGAATGTCTGTTGTTGTTATTTCATATACGTATGCATGCCTTTCATACATGAGTCTCAAATGGTGTTTGCTTCCTCCCCTCATCCTTGACACTCTGAAGCTCACACTAGTCTGGTGGAAGCACGCTGTAGACAATGAGATTTCATTCTCAATAATGTGTTTAGGCCTTGTCTCAGACACTGTGGAAAAATGAACACTGCGTGCAGAGCGTGTTTGACATTGTTCTGGACTTTTGCACATCATCCATGGCACACTAGTAGGTACAGCTGGGACCTCAGATAAATCAGGTGGTTTTGACTACACTTTGGTGACATTCTACCTGTATCAATAGTATCCTCGCAGCAGCCAGATGGATACTCCCTAGCACCACAATTCCTTTCATGAAATTGCTCTACACACTGCAAGTATGCTCCTCCCCCAAATTGGTATTGCTACAGCACAGGTATAGCTACAGCACATATCCCCTAACAAATCCTGTTTTTTTCACAAAGGACTTCCAGTGGCCTCCTACAAAGCTGCTGTAACCATGACCGAGCCCAGACAGCTCACCTATCTCTCCCCCCCCCCTCCAACACGTCATGTGACCTCATGTGACTTATAAACAGCACTTTGGCAACTCTCAGCGGTGACGCCAGCAAGCACTTGCTGTGGGCAACAGGCTACAGCGAGCTCAAGTATTGAGTATTATAATATTTTTTGTAGTTTATTCACTTCATGAATGAACAGTGCATAAAATAAGATTGATTGCATTAATTTAATTGATAATAACATGCATATATAGTAAAAAATGCGAAGTTAACTCTACTGAGCTAGTAGTACTGGTAGGAGGAAGGGCGTTACATGGCCCTGAGCATAGGAGGGTAACATGATTCTGTTGGAACCATATGATGTTGCACATTAGTGGGCAAAAACATGATGAGCAGTAACCTGAGGGACAAGGGGTGAAAGCATTAAAAATTAGGTGAAAACTTACCAGAGCACAACACATGATGCAGAACATAGGCAATCATGAAATGCAGGTGGAATTGTGTGGATGACGATGAAAGGTATGGCCTAGAGGCTATTTGTCACTGGTCAGAGGTTGGTAAAGTACAGCGCGCTGTGAGTGTTCATTGTTCATTCAACAAAGCCATGTGATGTCACGTGATGTGTCAGAGGGGGGGAGAGCTGGGAGAGCTGAGCCCAGACCTTCTATTAAGGCTCCAACTGTTTAGTTTATGTCTACAATTTTCAAGTAAATATACATAAACAGTATGTAGACACATTGTAGACAGTTTAAACAGTCTATAGACAGTTGAATTTTGACGGTCTACTTATTGAAATCAAAGAGTCCTTGCTGGATCCATAGCTCTGCACACATTGACTGTGTCGTGGTGGCTGCAGCAAAGGAAGACTGCTGGTCAGTACATATGTGCCATGACTTCGAAAATAGCCATTTGACAGGAGAAATAGCGCCTGGAATGGCAAGGACATCACACGCGATGCAAGAGATTGTTGGGAATTCATGAGAATGGTCCTTTATAGTTAGTTAGTTTTTCAAGTCTGAAGTAAAAAAAAACATACCTTCCACCATATAAGAGGTGCACTCAAGGTATTTGGGTCCTTGGCGCCCTGTGCAAGGATTGCAAAGTGTTCAAACTTGGACTGGATGGGTACTGTTGATGTCGTGGGGGATTTGCCATCAGGACACAAATTGATTATTGATGAAAGAAAGCAATCATCATTGTTGAGAGAAGCTGATGGCGGAGGCAAGTGAGATGTGGCAGGAGCTACTCCCAGTGTTGCGAGCTCATATTCTGCAATAAAACATTGGAAAATAATTGTCGCCTGAGTATATCCATCATCGCTGAGGTTATGGAACCACTCGAGACAGAGTGCTGGGTGACAAACTGAGTATTCATCTCAATATTTAAATATCTGTTGGGGGCTCCTTAGATATTAGCTAGTCATCATTGGTCAACAGACTCAACACAGCATCTGAGTTGTGTCATGTGGGGTACCCAAGTAAACAGTTTATATACAACATACTTACTGTCTACACCAGCAGGAGTAAATAGACATAAACCCTATACAGTTTAGACAGTTTAAAACAGTAAATAGACCAAAACAGTTGGAGCCTTACCTTCTATGCACCCTGCTGTTTCATCCTTTCCGAACCTTCTTCTGCTGTCTTCCTGTATTTTGAGGACTTTGTTTTTGTTTGTTTTTCATTTTTTCCCCGCTGTCAAATGGGGTTTCAGAACCAATGCGGGTGCTGTGAAATGCTGCATGGATTTCAGGACGTGATGGAGATGGATTTCCAGAACACTACTAAGTTTAGGTGAGTTACGTTGTGGATGTTCGTGCATGCTTTTCGTTAACTCCTTACCCAGAATTCCAGTAGTCCTTCCTCGATGTTCACATGCAGTGATTGGCTGGGTGAGTTACATCAGACATCACCCCAAAAACCTGTGCCACTAAAATATTAGCTTCATGCTGCCAATGCCAACCTTCCCTGCACCACGTCCCTAACCTAGTAGTCCTAATATGCGGTGCCACTAGATCAAAATCTCGTGAAGTACCTAGGCTCCGAAGGCGGAGCCCGAGACCTGAGTGTAACCTTAGCAACAAGTCAGTATCAAAATACCTGACTGCATGTTCCATTGACTCGAACTAGTGTCAACCAGCATCACTACAAGTCATATATCTATGGAACAAAATAATACCAACGATTCCTCACAAGCTTAAGCGCAATGAACGAGGTGTGCCCAGTCAGCTGCGTCCTTCGGTGTCCATCTCATTGATTTTAATTGATCTCTGCTGAAACAATCAATTTTCACAGAGGCCTCACTGTGGGAAGGAACCTGCTGCAATGACCAGAATGAGGTTATCTGTAATCTTTTCTTCTGTTTCAGTGAAGTTGTGATTCAGGAAGCAGTATTAATCTCTTTAGTTTTTGGAGGAATTACCACCTCAATCACCATCAAGCTACATATCAATGTGATCATTTCAGAGATTTTCAAGTCTGCTTGCACAAAATGGACCCCGGGTTTTCTCGAACTACAACAATTGCTTGCATGCCCCCCTTTGCAGGCGATTACTCGCGATATTCAGAGCACTTATGGCTGGCCACACCTGCCTGTTGTGGACGCCTTCTCCAAGCCTCGAATGCATCTTACATCAAGTAGGCATGCACCCGTGCTGGCATTTATCCTTGTTTGTATTGCAAAGGTACTGACTGACGTACGGTATAATGATTGCCAGTCATTTCAATACCTGGTCACACTAATTGGTTATAGATGCCTTCTCTAGTCGAGTCATCAGTCGCAAATCACAGGGAACTTGTTTGGGACTGATCAGTGTATATGTTGTCACTATGTAAGCAACGCCCCTTGGTTTACTAGGGTGCTGCAATTTTTTTTACTTACCCGAACCTTTCAAAGATGGTCATTTAATGACTGCAGAACACATATCATCTCCCCCCACCCCCCCCCCCTCCCCACACAATGGATTTTCCCTGGAACCAGTAAGTTATATGCTATGCAAGTATTGCTTGCTCTCATCGCCCTATCATTCAGTATACCCAACCCAGATCAACTTGTGGCTGATCAAGATGTCCTGGATGACAGCCTTCCACAATATTCAACACAACTTGAATCTGTTTCTACATCCACATCCATTTCCCAGTCCTTGGCCATGCCACCACCACAAATTGCCTACTCTTACTCTACCAACACAACACTTCCATCTGTTCCAAATTATGGCTCCCAGTGGAATAATACACCAAACAGCACCCAGTGCCACAATCCAGCATTAGAAGGTGCCACCAGCATCGGGTACTTCTCTTCTCCTGTACCAGGAAGCGGCTACTTGTCACCATCAACATCCCAAATGTATGTTTTCATTACCATTTATAAGTAGCTGTTTACTCATAGTCACTTGTACACAGGGCGTATCCAAATAACCACTCTTCATGGTTCACTACTTCCTCGCAGTATACTGCGGCTAATCATACACCTTTGTCTTCCATCTTTGATCAAAATATGTCCACCTCCGATTTCTCACTGTACAACACCTCGCCATATCAATGGCAGACTCATACTGTCCTTCAGCCAGGACATCTAAGCTTGCCTTTCATACCTATGATGCCTTCACCATCGGCAGTGGAATCTTCACAAGTAATACATAGTGCTGCCGCGGTCCGGTTTGGTCTGGTTCATTGAGGGTTGAGCAAGAACCAAGAACCGAACCTGGGTCCGGTTCTAGTAGACTCGCTGAACCTTGGACTGGACCTTTGTGAATGGTTCAAAATGGTCAGGTTCGGTTTTTTTTCAGTCTGAACGCGAACCAAACACGAAATTTTTTACAGCTAGTGACAAAAAAATAGACAGTGTAGCTACTTGTCCAACGAAGCTGCATGACCCTCAGCCTCTACTGCTGCAGAAAGGTGCCCATTCCTATATGCTCCCTTCAGCAATTGTAATGCAGTGAACATGGAAGTCACGAGTGCATTGCGTTGGATAGTCAAAGTGATGCCTCCACTTGAGAATGCTTGTTCGGAGGGAATGGAGCTGCCTTGAATGGGTAGGTAGTCTCGCGCGATGTGTGCAAGTGTAGGGTATTGCAGTGAATGAAGCTATCAAGTAGATTTAGTAGCGAAAAAACAAGTCAAAGAGATAACTTACCCCCCACCAGGCCACAATGTCATCAGTCTCCTCTAGTGGTGAAGACAAGTACATGTCGAGCTCCTGCTGAGGATTGTGAGTAAGATGGTCTGATGTTTGACGTGTCCTAATAGCCTCGCGCATCCAATCATCACCATAGTGCTTGCATACAGCTCTCGTCAGCGGAGCAGATTGCTCATTGGTAGCCATTCGACTCAGTGGTGTATAATAGTCATCAAACTACAAAAATAAATGAAAGGGGGAAAACAACATAGACAAGTACTCACCACAGCCTCCAGACGAGCCCTGCCATCTGCAACATCATCAAAATCCCACCGGCCTTCAACATATGTGAGCTTGTAGTTTGGATCAAGAACTTAAATTATATTAGATAAGAACGAGTCGTAAAAATTGATAGTACTCACCAAGGCAAATAAAATACACATCTGATTGACTTGTTTTCTTGAAGTATTTGTCGATGTTCTTGAGTCCTGCCTTAATCGCATCAGCAATTGGAAGATATTGCAGGTCATCTGCCATGGATTTCCATCGATCAGCAAGGCACTCTAGTGTAGGGATCGTTTTCCATGCAGTCGGATGTTTTGCTGACGAGAATGATTGCTGAGCCATGGCTGGTTCCTTGAGGACTCGGTGAATAAGCCCAAGGAGTCTCCAATCACTTCGATTGAGCTTGAAGTTGTCGTAAGTCTTGTTGCGAAGAGTTGGCACTTCGTTGCTTTCATCGGCAAGGTTGGTGAAACGTTTACGGACTATTTAATTAAAATCAGGCCACTTTTAAACATCGAAAGAAAAACAAACACTCACTTGACGCAAGAGCAACATGCGGTCCAGGCATTTATATAGCGAGGCCCAGCGAGTCCGGATCCATTGCAACAACTCTAGTTCAGGTACGTTTTCCTCTTTGCAAGCCTTACGGAAAAATGCATGAGCTTGAGGGGACTTTCGGATCTGAGGATCTCAATCAGCAAAAGAATCGTCTAACAAATATAGCACATACCTGCTCAATGAGGGCAAGAGCTTTGCCAAGTGAATCCCCAGTGTCAAATAAGGTGTCGTTGTTGTTGTCGTTACTGACATCCATGGAAGAAAGCTGTTTGTTTAAGGTGTCAAGATCAGCATCATTGCCATTATCAAGCGCTTGATGAATTTTCTTCATCAGAGCGGCTTGAGGAGTCGGTGTGACAGCATCAACAAAGTGGCGTGCAGCAAGGTTTAATATATGTTCCTGGCACCTGATGCGGCGCACATCAGGTGCCCACCATGTACCCTCAGGATCAATTTTGTGTCCAACTGCTTTCATGGCAGTATCATTATTGGTGGCATTGTCAGAGGTCATCCATCCAACCTACAACACACTGATTAGATTCAGCGCAGCAAAGTAGTAGACTAAACTTTACCTTATCTCGTAGTTCATATGTGTCAATGGTATCAATAATCAATCGAGCAGTATTCTGTCCACTATGATTGCCCTCGATGTGTGCAAAACTGAGTTGCTTGTGGTGTAACTCCCATTGCTGAGGTTTGTCATCTGGGCTCCAGATATAATGACCTGTGATGCTGAAGAAAGGGTCGCCGATGATTGAAGTCCACAAGTCAAAAGTCATGGAGACTTGACTGTCCACCTTTGCAAGATGTTCGCGAATAACATTTACTACAGCTACCGCACAGGCTTTGATGGTCTCTGTCACCTTGGTGCGGTGAGGGATGTCACTTTCAGCAAGGGCGGGGCGGACATAATGGAGCAAGTCACGGAAGGCTGGTTTGTCGACAAGTTGCAATGCCTTGTCTTCAGTCACGATAAGCTCCATGATGTACTCGAGAAGTCCCGCCTTGGTAAACATAGGTGCTTTGGTGACAAGAATGTTGTCAAGGGTGGATTGCCTTGAACTATCCACAAATCAGCACAACACAACACGAATCATGAAACATGATACTCACAGGCATTGACCTTCACCAATTGGAACCGCTCGAGGGTGCATGGTGATACCTGCAGCTTCGCAGCATGTTTTGTACAGTTGAAAATGGTTTTTGTTGCTAATATATATCAATAACAAAGACGTGAGAGACGAAAATGAGAATGTACCGACAGATATGCGTGCGGAGTGTGGATATTCCTCCCCGAAAAGTGTACTTGCTTTCGAGTGCACCAGCATCCCTATCAAACATTAGCAAGTAACCACACACGTAGTGCTAAATACACACTTGCAAGGTTTGCATACCCATTCCTTGTCATTGTGGTGAAGACGGTGCGAACATCAGCAGTGCGCTCACTCTTTGACAAAGTGGCTCGGATGTTTGAGTCTTGAGGTTCATTGTCAGGTTCATTGTCAGGTTTGTCTTCAGCTGTCGGCGCATTGTCATCTTCGGGTGCATCCTCATCTTCGACTGACTCAGAGTGGCCAGTGTGGCCAGTGCCAGGATCAGTGTTGGTATCTGTATCAGCACCTGCAGTAACCGGTGCTGGTTTGCGCCCAGCCTTCAGCAGCACTGAGAAGGCATCTGAGCCTGTGGGAGTGGTAGATAGTGTTGGCTGGGCAGAGGACGGAGTGCTGAGTGGGATAATATCATCAGGGTCATTGTAAAATACAATATCTTTGGCATCCTTGAGGGAGTCGTCAGCATTGAGAGCACATCCGTCAGATTCAGACATGTCAAGAGGAAATGATATGACTCACCTGGTGGGGCTTGCCAGTGCTCCCTTTATGTGTGAAACAAGCAAACAGTAAATCTATATCAATGATATATCAATCAGTATATTGACCTTTATTGACAGTTGACATACCTCGAGCGTCTCCTGGAAACCGGGGGCAAGCAAAAAGTAGATCTATACCAATGTGATATACCAATCAGTATATTGAGATTATTGACTGGCAGTTCACATACCTTGAGCATCTTCTGACAACCGGGGGTGCGGGATGCGAGCGTCCGATTCAAAGACAATGCGAATCTTGAGGATCCCAGAAGTCGACATGACCATGGGGGGAGAAGTCGAAGTCGAAGTCGAAGTGAGCATGGGTGTGCCTCGCCGATATCGCAAGGACAATTTGGTTCGGGGTTCTGAACGGTTCAGGAACGTCCGAACCTATGTGAGAACCGTTCAGAAAATAGTGGACCACGAACCTCATTTCGGTTCGGTCCATCCAAAATGTGGAACCATGGACTGAACCATGGACGGACCTGACCATTGGTCAGGTTCGAACCAAGGTTCGGGACCGGACCACGGCAGCACTAGTAATACAGCCTCATGCAAGTCATGGCGAACAAATAGGCTACGCCTCATCCTCATCTCCCCTCCTGTCCTGCCGGTGGCTAAACGACGATACCGTTACACACTGCGCATTCATTGGGACATTGGAGGAACTAAAGTCCCACTGTAAAGCCATGCATTTTACAGGCCCAACAATTGTAAAGATCGAATGCCGATGGGAGGGTTGCGACTACTACAAGCGCAATGACCCGACAGTTCGCGCTATGCGACGCGATACCATCTGGCGTCACATTTATGGGACCCACTTGAGGTTGAAGAGGGGTAGTATCTAGGTTTCCGCGCCTCTTGTATTGCAATTTTGGTAATTCCTTGTGTTGCACCACCGTTGGTCGCCCCTAGTGCTGCCGTGGTCCAGTCCTGAACCATGGTTCGAACCGGACTTTTGGTCCGGTTCCCCTGTGGTTCGGTCCACGGTCCAGGTATCAGCCAGAACCGGACCATAGTACGGTTCTCGGTTCTGGCATTGGGCGAACGGTTCGACTTTGGTTCGGACAGGTCCCGAACCGTTCCGAACCCCGAACCGATATGACGTGAAAATACTTGTTCATGGCAGGGGCAACGCTGGACCTAAATGTTAACTCTAGGCACTATGTATAGTACGACATTCCTAACGATGACATCAATGTTGCCTCGTCCCATCCGCCACCCTCGCCGTTGTAATTAACCACCACAACCCCATCTAGAATAGCCTATGGTATTATTCCTTGTTCGACCCAATCCAACTCGTCAAAATCAAAAGCATTTCCCTCAAGCACTTCAACTTCGTTAACGTTGTGAACTTCTTCAGTCCTTTTCAACTCCTCGAGAGCTGCAAATTCAGCAGCACTATCATCAGGCGAGATACTCTCTGGACCAGCAAGCAAGTCACATCTGCATCGCGCCTTTTACGCGAGCTCTGCCAAAAACCGGCAAAACCGGTTTTGCTAAACCGGTTGGCAAATATCATCCCTCAAATCTCACTTCGGCGATGTAAGCGCTGGATTGTGGTATATCAAGCACGGATGTGATCGTTATGTACGTCCAACACCATCTGCACCAGCACTCTACTCACTTGCGTCGTCCAACAGGATGTTCACGTACTCCCTCAATACCTAGTTTATCAACGCTCAATGCATTACAGACCCATATTCGAAGTTCTCCAATTCCAACTCGACGTTCTGCACTCCCGTTTGTCCCTCTGCTCCACTTATTCCTTCATTTCAGATGCCCACACTCTCATTCGTTCTCCTCTTAAGTGGTTACTGTCACTCTCGCTCATCCTATGAAACGCACAGTTCACATTCCCTACTTTACGTTGTTCCGGTTTCTCGATTTCATCAATATATCAATCACTTCATCTCTTTGGGACGGAGTATTTCTGTCTGATTCTCCCTCTCCCAACTGGCTGTTCGTTCCTCAAGCTTGTCAGCGACCTTCATCTATCTATTTACCATTGCATCCATCCGATCACGCCATTGCTTACATATGAACGACCAAACTGGAGCCATAATATATTCATCAACTCTGTTCACATCACTTGTGATTGACGAGGACTCGACAAAAAAAATTCACTCGCTACTGGACATTTTAGGGTTCGGTTCGCGTTCGAACCCAAAAAAAACCGAACCTGACCGCTCCGAACGGTTCGCGAAGGTTCGGTCCAGGGTTCATCGACTCTGGTAGAACCGAACCCAGGTTCGGTTCTCGGTTCTTGCTTAACCCCCGTTGAACCGGACTGAACCGGACCGCGGCAGCACTAGTCGCCCCGTGTTTTCTTATGTTATGTTAGGTTTGTTGTCCTCGCCCCTCCTTGATCTCATCGACTGTTTGCCATGGGTTCACTTTTTTCTTGTTTTGTCCATTCAAAGTGTACTACTCTATGCAGGACAATGCTATCTAGTCCAGGGGCCCCGCTGGACCTCAGAGCTCGCGAATGCCCTGGTGTGAAGTGTACCCCCACCGGTTTGCCGTACCTGCCGGCCGTTTTAGATGCGCTACTCTACAAAGATTAAGTGACCAGATGTATAGGCATTCAGTAACAGGTATAACGCGTTTTCGAATGTGTGAGAGGAATCTAGATTCCTGAAGATCGAGATGAAGTGGGGATGTAGGGCATATTAGGAAGTGAATAGCGGCGTAGGGTGTGATGGAGATGGGGGTGATCTGGCGGTGGTGATGATGGCGGTATAGTTAAGTTTGAGCATGGGTTTACAGTCTCACTCTTGTCATTCACCAAAACTCCACTTTGTTCCTGTTTTTTTTGCATAGCTCCTGGACGACTCTCGTTCACGTCCGCCTGACGATCTCTTCAATGTTAGATCTGTCAGTGTTAGAACACGGTGGAAATTTGAGTTTGTAGTGAAAAACCGAGCGAGAGATCTGACATGGACACCATCCCACGTTATGACACATTTCACACAAAATCGCTTGTGTATCAATATAATGCCAACGTTTCTTGATTTTCAAATAGACATGGATTGTACGCAATGCTGTGGGACCGTGACAACCAGCCAAGGATCTGTAGAGTTATTTTCAGGCCATAGGCTCCGAATCAGAAAACGGCGATTGGTCACAGAAGGACCACATTTTAGACTAGCGCAGGCAGTGTAGTCCTATCTGAATCTCCGCAGATCCGCCTTGGAACGGAACACGGAGATCACCGCGAAAAAAATCACACCACATCCCCAAGACTTTCGCAGGTTGCCTCCATTAGACATGGTGCATCTCATTTCTCCGACCGTGACTCACCAACTGCGACCTATCCTGTGGAATATACTCTTCAAGGTAGATGCCTACACATGTCGCCCCGTTATTGATCCATGCTGTTGATCACCATCGTTCCATCACTCGCAATAGGTGTACATGGGCATCTATATGGCAGCCAGGCTTTCTGATGCGTGCAATTCTTCTCCCGACGCCCTACGAACGATCAGGTATCCCGAGAGCTTGCTGCAATGACTCATGAGCCGTCACTAAAAAAATAGAAAGAGACCAACGCACTCCAATTTCAAGTCCGAAGGACTTAAGCTTGCATGGTGTTTCCTTCCACTGAAGAATGTGTAGAAGTAAAAGTGTCTGGCACAAACTACAGGATCAACGCCCGTCCCTTGTTATAGGGTCCAACACAAGTAGCAGTCAATGAAGTGAGCTACGCGCTAGTTGTCGACTTCCAGATAGATGGGAGCATGCCATGGTACGAAATCCTTCAGTATTCAGTGGAGAGACTTTGGTGGCACACTGCCTGGCACGACGTATGTTTACTGCTTTGGGATATTTTTCAATGTCCGCGGCACGTCCGCGGTGTCAGTACTTGAAGCCTGCGAGGCTAGAATTCGGAAGACAATAGAAACGAATCTTTCATGCACTTCGGACGGACCTTCTACCACCTTACGAATTGCAAATCGCCACTTTCGAACACGGCCTCGTCAAAACAAACCGTCTACGCGACAGACAATGTGCCCTGCTTCATCAATTGCAATGGGACGAAACTCTGCGGGATTGTCAACCTCTGAGATGGCTTGCTTCGCCTTGAATAGCTTCGGCAGAGCACGTTCCCGAGCCTGAATCGATGTTATCTGCATCAATCAGCACTGAGGGTCTTGGGACCACGCTGCACAGCGCTGAAGCGTATGATGGACTGCATCTGTCTCTGCACAATCTCTGCACGTGTGGTAGTAGTCTGGCTTGGGGCAGCCTAGTCCAGTCTGTCGAGGTGGGATGTGGCAACTCCTGCGGGAGCCACGAGGTGGCTGTACAGATGTGGCGCAGCAGGATTAACGGTGAGTCGGTGACTCGGATGCCACTTGCGGAAACGGATCTGTGCTGCTTAAAAGTTTGTTGAGCATGGACCTCGGAGAGATGTATGCCCATACAGGGTGGACTGGCGCGGATGGCATTGTGTCCTCCGAGTCTGGCAGACAGAAGTTGGTGTGACTTTAACATAACGATGAGTGCTACGGTCTGCTACCTACGACAATGCCCAAAGGCCCTACCCCTACTGCCAACTAAGCTATCCAAATGGTGGTAAATATCCGCCTGCACCACTCCAACAGGTCACAAGTCTAGGAGATCTGGGGATCAAGGTGCGAGGATTGGGATTGAGGTACTGGGGTCTGTGGTTGCTTTGTGGTACCCACAGGGAGGTGGGGGCGAGGTTCCTAGACCCATGTATTGCGCTGGAGGGGAAGTACGCAATAGTCATATAAACTTATGCGCGCGGAATGATGCGTTCTAATAATCAAAACGCTGTTTTTGCCGATCACTGCAGAGCTCAATATGACGGATACAGGAAAATTTGTGCCGATTTTTCCACTAGCATTACTATCTAGCAAACCACAGTGATTAGTACGTTGATATCTCACTGATTGAGCCAAACTCAGTGAGGTCATATACAAGTACATGGGATGCGGTGACTGAGATCTGCCAGATAAGCGTACGACAGAGAATACCCTGGGTGAGTTCTGAGACTAAGTATCGCTCGGGCTTCGGGACACTTCAATCATTTTTAATTCGGTATCTGAATGGCATACTACCTGAGTCTAGGTATCAGTGGGTATCTCAGAACCACATATTTTCTGTGAAGTGTAAGCAAATCAATGCCCTGACATGACGGTATAAGTCAGTGTTCAACAACAACTACGGCACTGTGAACCTCAATTGGTGGCAGCGACGGCCATGTCACTTGTGACCTTCAGACCGAAAGTCCTCGGGGTCGCAGGTGCTTGGTGCCCAGCACCTGTGATCTTCACCATCACACCAACGGCAATAACAACACTGCTTGGAAACTAGACGGAGGTCACAATGACTGATCAAGCTGGTGAATTGTGCGATTCACCTGGTGAATCGGTGACTAGTTAGTGACCGGTGTGAAACAAGTGATTTGAAATCACCACTTGTCAGACGCCGTTAGAAAACCAAAAATGATTGACATATTCATTTCACGAGGGAGGCCATAAGACGCTGTTCCTTGAAGCTGGAGCAATCACTGTCGGACCAAAAGAACCTTGACGGAGTCTGTGCTTGAACAAAGTAAAAAGTTTGCCGCAGGCACATCACCAAAAATGCCAGTAAATACTAAATAGAACGCACTGATGCTGAAATTTTCCCGGACCATTCCAAAGAACTTGTCTAAGCTACTACATTAATCAGTACCACCCAAATGCAGTTTCAGACGGCATGTAGAGTCCAAACCGTACGAGCGGGTGGGAAGACCTTTTGCTAAGCCTTGGCAACGGATCCAGATTGATCTGCATACATTTATCAGCCGTTCTTTACAACATCAACACAGGTATGAAAGCTTGATGCCTCAAATTTGTGTGGGATGTTGCCGAAACCATTGAATTCGCATAACGTCGAGTCATTCGAAAACTGACATCATAGTATTCTCGAACCGAATTTTTGGCGAGAGCCCGGTCATACCCGATTGCCAGAACAGCTCAGACGAAGATTAACACCATAGAAGTTTGGGGTTTTTGTCAATCGAGGTGGCGCTCACTAAAACCTTTCCTACAGGCTACCAACAGATGTGCTAATTCCACTGCTGACTTGGAAACGGCGATGGTGGCTCCAAAGAGCTCCGATGAAAGAGGCAGCGGCAGGTGGTATTTGCTAGCATTTACAGCATCATGATAGTCCTCGAGAAAGAGTGTTGTGGCATAGATCATTGATAGAGTTCGGCAAGTTTAGGCCACTTCAACGACTTCTAAGTTCTCTAAGATCCAGGAGAGGGCAATCGCGGGGGACTCATCAGAAGTTATCTAATCTTTTCCATCATTCAGTTTGTATCCCCTCCTTGGGATAAAACGGTGGCTTATGTTGGCTTGTGAGGCAGTATATTAGAATGATGAGGGTGGGATAAGGCTGGGCGCTGGGGCAATTTCAATGAATCAGGAAGACAGATGAGGCCCAAAAATAAAATCGACCTTTTGATCAAATGGCAGAGGGCTCGTCAACGTCATTGGAACGCATTGGGTGATAGATGGAAGAGAAACAATTTACAAATATTAATGGTGGCACATCAATGCATCAACTTCTGTGTTACATAGCTGTCCAGTTCAGGTAGCACATGCACAGCACCATACTCATGAATTGTGGCTTGGCTGGACTTCTGATCCAGACCACACCTACTGCGGAGTAGCTGAGGTGAAGGTTTGTGTTCAACGGCGTCTTTCGGGAATTTCCAGCCAGCGCGCGACGCGCGTCAGCCACTAGCCACCTGTGTGCCCGCCGTCTTACATCATCCGCCAATTATCGTGCACCTTCTTCGGACGCCTTACGAACACACTACGAGCTTGCACAGATATCACTTCTCGACCTTACTCGCTTCATCTGTCATATAGACTGCGGACGACATCTCATGCCCAACGAATGAAATGAAATTGTACATCAATGGGTTTTGTGCGAGCGCATGATGAGAAGTCATTTCTATGCATGTATTTGATTATACATCATGATATTTCTTTGTCACGAATGGGGCGAACAGGGCATTTCGAAAGTCGAGATGCCGGGTGCCCTTCTCCGAGGGCACATCATGATGTGTGGTACTGAGAGTGAGCGATACGTGATGCCGCCGTCCTCGAGGCTATGATATTCGAGCAAGTTAAGTCTGGATGTATCAATTTACTATAGCTATTAGCTAAGGACCATCTCGTATGAACTTTGCAGCGCCAGAGGCTGCCACTAGCAATATTGGCCGCTGATCATGACATACAAAATATATGTAACTCAGTGTGTTATAGTTGAAATGCAATGAACCTACGCTCAGTAGATCACCGATCAGTGCCTCAATATTCACATTAAATCGTTGTCCGACTCTACCTGTAGACTTCGACGCCTTTTATGGACACAGTATTTCCGAAATTGCGGGTTGAGCCAGCCCCAGATCTACTGATGTGAGGAACGGCAATGTGGAGATAAACTCGTAAACTTAATGTGTCACTGACAACCCAGCTGGGAGGGTAATCGTAAGTTGGCCGCAAGAAGCGCAAACACGGAGATGAACTTGAATATCACTCCTTCCACCCAATATTCGGACTATCGCAATCATGCATCAGGCACCATGGTTAACCTTCAAGACAGTACAGCTTACTGAGTCCGGTACAGCCATTATCACCGGTCGGCGTTGGTGTGGCATCCATTGCACTACCATTAAAGTGATGCTTAATAGTTGATCTGAGCAACTTACTCAGTACAGCTAGTCTCAGATTCAAAAGTCGTTGCGGTTGCAATAGTTCGGGATCAAACCTAGGTTCAGGACCAGACCGCTGCAAGACTAGAACTTTAGCTTACCACAAAAACGCAGGGCCACAGTACGGGAACTGTACTACCATGAAAGTGTGCGAGTGAGTTTTGTCTGGGTTCAATGAATAGTGACAACTTAGTTAGTTTACTTACACTTATTTATTATAGACCTCCGGATTTTCTCAAACTAGAGCAATCGCTTGCATGCTCGCCTTTGCAGGCAAATATTTGTGCTCAAGATATTCGGAGCACTTACAGCTGGCTGCACCTGCCTGTTGTGGACGCCTTCTCCCAGCCTTGAATGCATCTTACATCAAATATGGCATATACCCGTGTCGGCATTTATCCTTGCTTATATTTCAAAAAGATACTAACTGAAGTACGGTATACACTTACTTGTTATGGACGCCTTCTCTAGCTGAGTCCATTGGAATAACAGTCACAGCAATTCCATATTTCATGTACTTGTGCCCATGCTTGGCTACAGCACTGATATATTGGAGAGATATGAGTAGGTCGCAAATTATGGGGAACTCGTTTGGGACTTATCGGTGTACTATTTTGTCACTATGTAGCCAACGCCACTTGCCACTTGGTTTACCATGATGCGGCCATTTTTTTGCTTACCAGAACCTTCTCTATCCCCCACCTTTCAAAGATGGTTATTTAATGACCTCAGAACACACATCATCTCCCCATCCCCTGGATGAATTTCCCCTGGAGCCAGTAAGTTATATACCATGCAATCATGGCTTGCTCTCATCGCCCTATCATTCAGTACGCCCATGCCAGATCAACTTGCGGCCAATCAGGACGTCCTCGACGACGACCCTCATTCTGCCTTCGTAAACCCACCCGACAGCATGCTCGATACCAATGTCATGGTAGGATGTCCTTCTCCGTCACATTATTTTTTAAAACAACCGACCCCTTCAAAGTTAGGACACTCAAGGTCACATTCAAACACGGCAGATCATCAGACGTCAGAGCTCAAGTTAGTCCGCTCCTTCTCTTCATTACAGACATATAATACTGTGACTAGTCATCACGCTCAACCATCTGTTGGCCCATGGACGTCAGACAATTCATCGAGCAGCACCGATCACAACCACCCAAACTTCACAGAGTGTCAATACTCAACACAATCCGTTTCTACATCCATTTCCCAGGCTTTGGACATACCACCACCACAAATTGTCTACTCCTACTCTACCACCACCAATGTACTTCCATCTGTTCCGAATCATGGCTCCTGGAATGATACATCAACCCTTCACGGCACCCAGTACCACAATCCGGTATTAGGAGGTGCCAGCATCAGGTACTCTTCTTCTCCTGCAATGGGAAGCGGCTACTGCCCATCCCCACCAACATCCCAAATGTATGCTCCTCGTTGCCATGTATAAGTGGCCGTTTGCTCATAATCACTCATACACAGGGCGTATCCAAATGGCCACTCTTTGCGGTCCACTTCGTCACAGTATACCGTGGCTAATCATACACCTTTGCCTTCCATCTTCGACCATAATATGTCCACCTCCGGGTTCTCGCCGTACAACACCTTACCACCTCAATGGCAGACTCGTGCCGTCGCTCAGCCAGGACACCCAAGTTTGCCGTCCATACCTATGATACCTCCACCATCAGCAGCGGAATCTTCACGATTTCCATTTGTAATACAACCCCAAGCAATTCATGGTGAACAAATGGGCTACCTCTCAAACCAGCTACCGAACAATCAGCCCTATTCATTCCTGCTTCATAGTCATCCTTCATCTCCCCTCCTGTCCTGCCGATGGCTAAATGACGACGTCGTTATATACTGTGGATTTACAGGGACACTGAGGGAGTTAAAGTTGCACTATACCACCGTCCATTTTACTGGACCGAAAATCGCGCGGATCGCATGCCACTGGGAGGGTTGCGACTACTACAAGTGCAAGGACCCCACAGTTCGCGCCATGCGGCGCGACTCGGTGTGGCGTCATATCTGTGAGATACATTTGGGGTTGAAGAGGGGTAGTATCTAGGCTTCTGCACTTCTTCGCATTCGAATTTTGGTGATTCCTCGTGTTGGACTTCCGCTAGCCGTCCCATGCTTTCTTACGTTGTTAGGTCTGTTGTCGTCAGACCCGCGCCTTGCTCCTATGGACCGTTCGCCATGAGTTTACTTAGTCTCACGTTTCATAGTTTCTTACCGGATCATTAAAATATTTTATAGTCTATGTACGTGAGCATGTATCCGCGGCCGAGCCCGCTAATACCCATGGACCTTCTCTCTACACCCCTGAGGGCCAACTACCAACTTCACGTTGACCCGCTGCCAACAATATTTGATAGTCAATATTATGAAGAATCCGTCGCGGAGACAAATCGAAAAAGCCGTGCGGCTTAATCTTAAATTCGAAAGGAAACTTACCTTAGCAGCGTATTTCTTCCTGAGGAACGTGCAGAGCTCGCCAAGAAACTAGCCAGGCCTGGGAGGATCCAGGTCTGGTACCTATACGCACCCATCTCTTGAGGATGTTGTAGGGTCAAGAACACGCAACAGATAAACTATCCGTCAAATGTCAGCATCAATGTTTGTCGTCTCTCACACACACGAAGCGTGAATCACATACTTTGATCAATCATTCAGTAGAAGAAGACTCACCTGTTAGTACACGTATGTTCAACGCACGGATGATTTTGAACGTCCGCGGCAAGTCAGCGTGTTTGTTATATGTATGACTGTCAAACTTGAATATTAATGTAAGTGTGTTGCTCTTGTATTGAATGGGAACTGAACTTCGCCTGCAACCCCGAGGCCTGAGTCAATCGTAGCATTCATCTTCCTGCTAGTAACTGACAGGTGCCCCAAGGCCACTGAACACAACTATACAACCGACAATTGTTTGTTGGCTTCTCGGCTCAGCGCATATTGCACAACATGGTGTCATTGAGTCACTGGCAAGCTTGAGCTCTAACTCATATTGACGATCGTTACAAGACATTTAACTCCGAGGTGCCAGTGGCTGCCTCCTAGAATTTTGCTTCCAAAGGCTTGCTGTTCCTGATTTTATGGGCGAACTTGAAAAGTTTATGGGGAAGACCATCTCAGACAAGTAGAATCGGAGAAATGACAAGATTGAAGGACAAAGACTCGGAGTCTTTCGGGTTGTCGTCCCGTATGCGGATGCCGGCGGCCCGCTTCGAGAAGACATTCGGCTTCCATACGAGCTTCCATGTAACCAACATTCCGATTTCACGCACTACGAGCTAGCAGTTCAAGTCGTTCACGCACACATTCGAACTTTGCAGAACGCGAAAAAATCGCGCTCGAAATAAAGACTTGACAATAATTATGGCCCAGACACTACCTAGCTGGTCAACCACCGCGCTCAAGGTCACCGGGAGTTCCAGCAGACGAGTGATTTCCTATAACATTACCAGTCACAAGTGAGTTCCAGACTTCCATCACCTTACGCGTTTTCTAATGACAGAATTGCGGGCTAGTTTGGCGCGTAGAATGTCTACCGTTGTTGCAGACGCGCCACCCGCCCCCTCAGACGATCTCCCACTGTCAGGAATCAGGGTTCTTGAGCTTGGACAACTCATTGCTGGCCCATTCTGTGGCCAATTGCTAGGGTAAGTTTTCGAAAGAACGGCTTGATATCATGCAGGACTGTAGATAGACATTTTGGTGCAGAGATAATCAAGGTTGAGCCACCTTCAACCGGAGACCCACTACGAGTATGGCGCGAGCTCGATATTGACGGAACGAGCCCTTGGTTCCGAAGCCTTGCGAGAAACAAGAAGAGCATTGCTATCGACCTGAGGAAACAGGAAGGAAGAGAGTACGTTGAAGATCAAGGTTCTGTCATCTCGATTTCATATACTATTGCAGACTCGTGAAGCGGTTGGCTGTAAAAAGCGACGTCATAGTCGAAAACTTCAAGCCTGGAAGTGAGTTGCGTCAGTGTAGTTTGTATATCTGTACTACACTCAAGGGTAACTTTAGCCCTGGAAAAGTGGGGTCTTGGGCCACAGGAGTTACACAAAGAGAATCCCTCCCTGATCTTCACCCGTGTCAGCGGATATGGTCAAACAGGTCCATGGGCTTCGCGACCAGGATATGCGTCCGTATGTGAAGCTGAGTCGGGATTTCGCTTTATAAATGGACAGCCAGACCCGAATACCGGACTGCTTTCGGGTCCTCCGACAAGACCTAACATCAGTCTTGGTGACTCTGTCGCTGGTTTACACGCAGCAGTTTGGCACTGTGAGAGGCAAGTGATGTGGGATTGTACATGTTTTGACTGTTCCTCAGGTGCTGGCATTGTTGTCGAAGCAGAAAAAGGCTTCACGAGGGGAGCAAGGTGGTGAGACGGTCGATGTGAGCATTATGGAGAGGTAAAGATCCAGCACTTTTAATGACCTCTACTGGAAAATCTGCAGCATGTTGAACCTGATGGAAGGCATAATTCCAGAGTATGACCGTAAAGGCAAGGTGGGAACTCACTGCGCGTCTGTTTGAATCATGTCCAATTTTCATGTTCACAGATCCGCGGACCATCAGGTTCGTCAGGTGACCTGGCATAGTTCCCACTAACGCCTATCCCCTGCCTCCCATTACCAGTCAACACCCGCCTCGCCAACATACATAATCATCGGTGCAAATGGAGATACCCTCTACGCACGACTGATGCGTGCCATTGGTCGTGAAGATCTCATAGGAGCGTCATACGCTCACAATCACCATCGCGTCGCACGGCAAGGTGAAATCGAAGAAGCCATTTCAGCATGGACCAGTCAGCGGCAAGTTGAAGAAGTTCTGACCATTCTCGAGGGCGCTGGCATCCCTGTCGGACGTGTCGTCGGCGTGAAAGAGATTGTGGAAAGCGAACAAGTAAAGGCCAGAGGAGCAGTGGAGGACGTAGAGGTTGGTAGGGAGGGAGAAGGATGGAAAGTCAAGATGCCGAGAGTTTTTCCTCTGCTCGAAGGCTGTGATACGAAGACCAGATGGGCAGGACCTGATCTGGGTGCACATACAGAAGAAATCTTGGGAGAATTAGGGTTGAACATTGAAAGTATCATCCGGTTGAGAGAAGAGGGTGTTATTGGTTGAGGGATTCTTACAAGCCGGTATCCTAGTTATATTCAGAGCTCTGGTTCTGTTGTAATCATGATTGTTATAAATCATCGTCACGGCGCTCGGCCGCGCCAGCACCCGGTGCCCATGGATTCGGTTCGCTCGGACTAACTACTGTCCAAAGTCAAACTGACAGCTATGCATAAATCTCTAGTTATAAAAACACAGTACCCGATCACAAAACTATGTTGCTCCTTTAAGCTGCTATAGTGTCGTAATCATTGTCCCTGTTCTTGTGGCGTAATTTTGTTCAGTAGTTCCGTCACAACTTCCGTGGGTGGATTACTGTGCATTGCCTATCACGCACGTCGGACGTCCAGACACTCTGCTTTCATGTCGAAGACTTCCAGCCCAGGATCACGGTGGTCAGGGTTATATAAGGTCACATATGCACACGAAGTCTGTGGTCAAAATTCAACGACATTACCTGGCTGACCACCGCCGTGGATTGCGCTGCTTGCTGGTGTCATTTTTCAGCGACATCTTCTTTGCCTTGCCTGACACAAGTTCAGTAATCTGAATTTACCTTGCAAACGAATGAGTCGGAACTGACAGATACACGTAATTGGATTGAGCAGCACAACAGACTCAATAGATTCTTGGGCGACACTCGTCAGTTCATAAATGGCATTGGATCAGAGGGCTTACTTCCAATGATATCCTTGCATGATACCCATGTGGATTGCTGTGAGTCCTTGTTCCTTATCTGAAAATACCCGGTCCGACTGAACTATAGTCTACATAGCAGCATTTACCCGTCCAGTTCCTCACGAGTTTGCCGCACCCCGAAGAAGGGTGAGACAACTGGTCCCTTAGAGGCAGGCACGGAACAATGAAACCTACCGCGGATCATCGTCGAATCTGGAGTAGAGAACACCGCAGTGAGAGTACCTGCAGGCAGCAGCGGTGCTCCAATCATCTATTTCTGTTGCAATCATGAGCCATGACTGTTATAAATCACCATCATATCGGTTTCCCTTCACAAGCAATATACTAAAAGCCCGTTCTATCGGACACTACATAACAAGCATTGACATCCTGGACCTGATGTGGCAGACACCATAAATATCACCTCACACCCCAGCTGGCGAGCAGACTTATGTCCACCGGTGACTTCACGATATTTCTCAATACCACAAGAAGCCAGTGGGACATCCTACAACGTCTGCACCGAGCTTCGCGATTTCTTCGAGTCCCTTGCCACTATCAATCCTCTCAAATACCTTCACTCCACCACCTTCTGCACCACCCACAATCAGATACTTATCTTCGTCACCTCCAAACGCCATCCCCCGGACATGGTTTAACCCCGTACGCACTTCGTTCACAAGCTCTGGCTGACCCTCTCCAGAGGCGAGAGAGAATATTGCAATGGTGTCACCCTCTGAATGAGGGTCATTTCTGTTCGACGTGTAGATGAATGTTTCAGGGAAGGATGCATTGGGTTCGGGTAGCAAAATTTCCGCTGCGAGCATAGTATCCGGTATCGGTAACGCAGAAAGCGTGAACAGAGATGTAAGAGGAGTTGGGAGCGCCGGAAGCGGAGGGAATGTGTGTACAGCAAGCTTTGAGGTGAGCTCCAGCAGCGTGTAAAGGGTAGTTCCTGTTGTAACAATCAATAAGATTTCAGGAACCGAAGTGAACGACACACCTCGAGCTGCGACATGTCGTGGGCCACCCCCTGCTTCAAAGTCAATATGACCGGAAATTGTCCACTTGCCATCGCTTTGTTTGGTGAGTCTCCAGACCTTATCTGCACCCAAATCCGGGACCAGGAGTTCTTTCTCCGTTTGGTCCAGTGGATTGAAGATGATTTGATGGGGGTGGGATGAAGATTGGCGAGCTTTGTTTCGACCTACATGCTCAAAGGGCATCGAAAGCGTCCATGGGTTTGGTGAAAGTATGTAAGGGACAGATGTCGATACCGGAAGGGTCGCGATTGTGCCCGAGGAGTACTGGGTGCAGACGCAAGTGCAAGAAAGGGAAAATATTCATCGCTCAGAACAGGTAGGTAGAGTCGACATTGTGGGGACTTACATTTCCAATGATAAGCTCATCCTCCGTGACAAGAAGGGTGCAAGGGTCTGCACCACCACTCTTGGCCCTGGCCACCACGTCTCCTCCCTCGACGGTTCCACCCCTCCCGTACTTGATCGCGACGACCTCTCCATCTGCCTGTTCGAGCCCTGTATATATGAGGGATTTATCGGACGGATGAGATGCGATCCATGACGGATGGTGCCCAACGGGTGTTCGAGCGAGGAGTGTAAGTGTCGGGGATCCTGTCAATGGTGTTGGATCAAAGGACAGTGTGTAGATCGAAGTCAGTGTACGAAGCGACAAGGATCGTCAACGGTGCCATCGTAGTGTCGTCTACAGATAGATCGTTGATAAAGAGTTTGAATGAGTCCGGTAGACTGTGGGATTTCGTGTGCTTAAAACACTGCTATATCAACGTGATGCGGTATTTCGCCGCTCGACCGGGACGATCATGATGGACGGAAGCCGACATTAATTGTCCGCGAACTCAGAAATGGTGGTAATGTCGTCACCGGCGGCCTGGTTTTGTGTGATGAACAGGTGAATTGATCATAGGCATCGGGCGCCGCCACTCTGGGAGTTTCTTCGAAGCTACTCTGTCGTCTATAATATGTAGGAGCCTGCTCTCAATAAACCACTTTATTGGCGGGTACTTAGCTGCCAGTTTTGAATCCCATGCAGTTCTTCATTCTCTGGTGCAGAGGTATGCTGTAATATATCTTGATGCAAGATTCTCTGGCCGTCGTACTACAAAGCACCTGCGCAATCAACCTCCGGTCGACTGTAACATGTTTCTAAGGTGATAGGAACGATCTCACTACCAATGGCAGAATGCGTTGTGGGCTGCGAATTTTTCCTGTTCCAGATAGGACACTGGAGTTTCGCTATGCCTGTGTACGATCATCATCAAGACTTTCACGGTTGTTGTGCAATTGGGCCACTTGTGCAGCGTGTCTACGATACCCATGTCGACCTGGGAGACCTTGTTGGATTTGCTTAGCCGTATTTCAGCCAATGCAGGAATGACTCCGAATGCGTGTGTGAAGAGGGAAAGAAGAAAAAATATAGAGCGACTGCTGCAGCTAACAGGGGGTGACCACATATGACTGGTCGTGTGTTTCTGAAGCCAAGCATTGCTTAGTGCAACCTCGGCATCGTCCCGCAATATTCAGCTACTAGAAACCTTCCTGTAACCGCATACGGGCTGTACGACTATAACTCACAATGAAACCTCTAAAGTCAGTTGACATCATTAACCTATCCAGTAACTTGAATGTGCTCATGCATCACAAAACAAACTCAACTAGAAGCTTTACAACGACACCTACATGTGCAAGAATAGCATAAGAATCGGGAAGTAGTCTCTAGTGACGCCTACGCCTGCTCTGCGTCTTCCGACTAGACCCAGACACGCGTTCTTGTCTGGGGTTTAAGATATGGCGGAGCAGGTACCTTAAGAGACCACCATCATATGCATTGTCTCTTGGAAAGAACTTTCCCATCAATTTGGTATACTTGCTCAGGTCCACCTCCGAAACAAATACCGTCACTGGCTCCCCGGTCCTTTCTGTATCGACTAAGTCAACAATATTGACATGAGTGGCTTTGACCGCCTAAAATGTGACCACACTTGTCAGTACAACACAGACGGGGACAAGGCGAGTTTCTACCTCGCGGCATGATTTGAGAGTATCAGGAATTGGTGAAACGTGGACGATCTGACACAAAGTACGCCATGAAGTGAGATCGTTCACATCCGTGCCGTATATGTCGTTGAACTGCTGAACAAGGGAGTCCTTGAAATCACGGGAAGCTTGTTCTCTCTCTTTGTCTTCCTTATCCCAGCCAAACTTGTCGCACATCCGGTAAAACTCCAATGAAGCTGACACAGACGAGTTGTATTTGAATTCGGGATATTTTGCAAAAAAATTGTCTAGAGGTGTCTGTGTCTGTGTTTGGGAACGCTCATGCGTGGTTCTGCGCCTCTTTCTCTAGATGCACGATGTCTTAGCCCGTCTGTGAGATTGAATGCAGCTATATTGACCTACATCATTGGTGACTTCCAACCCTTCGCCATGCGTAAACCTGTACTTGGAACCGAATCGACAGCTAGCGGTCTGTGAATAACTGTAGCACACCCTAGGGAACAATGACATCTCGTAGTAACAAGCACCACACGTCGTAGTCGTCCAGGATATAGTCAAGTGGGGGGCTTTATATTACGGCTTGAATGCCTCATGTTATTTCCCAGATCACGAGAATGGATACTCTTTGCGCCTCACCAGTAGATTACTTGGGACATCACATATCATGATGGACCCACAATTCAAACACTTCATGGCACATGTGCAAAGCCAGCTTCTAGACGTAAATGTGGGAGATAGGTGTACCGCATCGAGGGATATAGAAGAGAATAACTTACGTGCAGCACAGTACACACGTTACACACTCAAACTTCGGCCAGACTGATATGCCATAACGGGATTGTACCCTAGTCCGAGTCATGATTCGATTAATGAGTAACAAGTCAAGCACTGTTCGGCATTCGCAGCGGTCCCTCACATCTTGTTGCGACTTTGTGCTAGGAGTTACTCGCGCCATTCGCTCGAAAGTACAGGACACAGAGAGCAGGTAATGTTTCGTAGTGTCACCAGTCAATGATCATGATATATAAATTGAGTAAATGTGCAACAGCCAACTTTCGTGAGTAAAGCAGTATAAACACACCCAAACATGGTATGCTCCTCCGACCCAACTTGCTCCACACCAGTGACCACCGGATATTGGATTTCAAACCATTTACGAGAGGCATCGGGCGCCGCCACTCTGGGAGTTTCTTCGAAGCTGCTCTGTCGTCTATAATATGTAGGAGCCCGCTCTCAATAAACCACTTTATTGGCGGGTACTTAGCTGCCAGTTTTGAATCCCATGCACTTCTTCATTCTCTGGTGCAGAGGTAAGCTGTGATATATCTCGATGCAAGATTCTCTGGCCGTCGTACAAAGCACCTGCGCAATCAACCTCTGGTCGACCGTGACATGTTTTCAAGCTGACTCTAGGAACGATCTCACTACCAAGCCTGGCAGGATGTGTTGTGGGCTGCGAATTGTTCCTGTTCCAGATAGGACACTGGAGTTTCGCTATGCCTATGTACGATCATCATCAAGACTTTCACAGTTATTATGCAATTGGGCCACTTGTGCAGCATGTCTACGATGCCCATGTCGACCTGGGAGACCTTGCTGGAATTGCTTATCCGTATTTCAGCCAATGCAGGAATGACTCCGAATGCGTCTGTGAAGAGGGAAAGAAGAAAAAATGTAGAGCGACTGCTGCAGCTAGCAGGAGGTGACCACATATGACTCCAGTGGTCGTGTGTTTCTGAAGCCAAGCATTGCTTAGTGCAACCTCGGCATCGTCCTGCAATATTCAGCTACTAGAAACCTTCCTGTAACCGCATACGGGCTGTACGGCTATAACTCACAATGAAACCTCTAAAGTCGTTGACATCACTAACCCATCTAGTAACTTGAATGTGCTCATGCATCACAAAACAAACTCAACTAGAAGCTTTACAACAACTACATGTGTGAGAATAGCATAAGAATCGGGAAGTAGTCTCTAGTGACGCCTACGCCTGCTCTGCCGCGGCGTCTTCCGACTAGACCCAAGCACGCGTTCTTGTCTGGGATTTATGATACGGCGGAGCAGGTACCTTAAGAGACCACCAGCATATGCATTGTCTCTTGGAAAGAACTTTCCCGTCGATATGGTATACTCGCTCAGGTCCACCTCCGAAACAAATACTGTCACCGGCTCCCCAGTCGTTTCTGTATCGACCTAAGTCAACAATATTGACATGAGTGGCTTTGACCGCCTAAAATGTGACCACACTTGTCAGTACAACACAGACGGGGACAAGTCAAGCTTCTACCTCGCGGCATGATTCGAGAGTATCAGGAATCGGTGAAACGTGGACGATCTGACACAAAGTGCGCCATGAAGTGAGATCGTTCACATCCGTGCCGTATATGTCGTTGAACTGCTGAACAAGGGAGTCCTTGAAATCACGGGAAGCTTGTTCTCTCTCTTTGTCTTCCTTATCCCAGCCAAACTCATCGCACATCCGGTAAAACTCCAATGAAGCTGACGCAGACGAGTTGTATTCGAAATTGGGATATTTTGCAAAAAAATTGTCTAGAGGTGCCTGTGTCTCTGTTTGGGAGCGCTCATGCGTAATTCTGCGCCTCTTTCTCTAGATGCACGATGTCTTAGCCCTGTCTGAAGATTGAAATGCGGCTATATTGACCTACATCATTGGTGACTTCTGACCCTTCGTCATGCGCAAACCTGCACTTGGAGCCGAATCGACAGCTAGCGGTCTGCGAATAACTGTAGCACACCCTGGGGGACGATGACATTTCGTAGTAACAAGTACCACACGTCGTACTCGTCCAGAATACAGTCAAGTGGGGGGCTTTATATTACGGAGCGCTTGAATGCCTCGTGTTATTTCCCGGATCACGAGAAAGGATACTCTTTGCGCCTCACCAGTAGATCAATTGGGACGTCACATACCATGATGGACCCACAATTCAAACACTTCATGACACATGTGCAAAGCCAGCTTCTAGACGTAAATGTGGGAGATAGGTGTACCGCATCAAGGGATATAGAAGAGAATAACTTACGTGGGCACAGTACACACGTCACACATTCAAACTTCGGCCAGACTGATATAACGGGATTGCACCCAGTCCGAGTCATGATTCGATTAATGAGTAACAAGTCAAGCACTGTTCGGCATTCGCAGCGGTCCCGCACATCTTGTTGCGATTTTGTGCCAGGAGTTATTCGCGCCGTTCGATCGAAAGTACAGGACACAGAGAGCGGATAATGCTTCGTAGTGTCACCAGTCAATGATCATGGTAAATTGAGTAAATGTTGCAACAGCCAACTTTTCTAATTAAGTAAAGCAGTATAAACACACCCAAACATGGTATGTAGTTCCTCCGACCCAACTTGCTCCACTAGTGACCACCGGATATTGGATTTCAAACCGTTTACGAGAGAGACTCGGACGACATCCCTCACCCTATTCTGGCTGCCAACCCCGATCTTCCGATTCTTCGAATCCACTTTGCTGTGGTTGTTGGCCAGATTCGGAGCATGCTGCCGCGCCCCTCGGTCAGCGGTTAAAGGTGGCGAGCCGGGTGAACTACGGCAAAAGGGAAATCTGTAATCCGAGTCCTGCAATCACTGAAATGGTACTGACCGACAGCCGAACTTGGACTATTGAAGCCACAGTCGACGTGACTACTTTAGGTAACTGTTGATGGGCCCACGCAAACGTTTCTCCTGACCTATAGGGACGAGTGTGGTAACAACAAGCGCGAGCCAGGGCAACGTAAGGCCTGGTCCCAAGTGACCCCAGTTCATGGTCATTCAATATTTATGGATCGCTGTTTCCAGCTATTTTGTAGGTTCGTGGAGAGCAAATGGGATGGTATCAATGTGTCTCGCTTTATTTTTGACTGTGATTTCGTAGTTGCATCATGCACTGCTGGGGTATACGACTGGGGCGAGTGTGAACTGTTGATTTCACCGTAATATTCTCCAGCACTGATATTTGGCCAAGAGGTGGGTTGATCCCAATACCGCAGCAACTTTTCACTAGAATGGTTTGAATTGGTCTGGGTAAGCAGCTTCGTATCAGAAAAAACGGCGTCAGTAAATTCGGGCAGAGGCGCTGATGAATGCTCTATACACCAGCGTACGTAGCTTATGTTATAAGCGCACTTGACAATCTGTCCTGACAACATTCTAGGTGCGCTACATTGGAATAATATACTCTGTGTATGTTTACATGGCTAGCAAGTTGGCATTGAGCTGAACTCGGTTGATAACTTAACCATCTTTCACAATCAGCAACAACATGCTGTATGTTCGTGTTCCCTTGTTCCTTGCTTCAACCTTGGCTTCCTGTCTCCAAAGGTCTTGGCACACTGATCTATGTGATTCATCTTCCGTGGGAGCTCAGATTTATTGTGATGTTCATCAACTTGTCACACTCGTGCAGATGTTTGTGGTGGGACCACGTTCCAAAATCTGATGACCAACTCCAAGGAAGGAACTAGCATGGCTACGATTGCGTTCCAAGAGCGTACACAAGTGTCATCTGGCAGTGACGTATAAGATACTTACACTCCAAATGGTTATTAACACATAGGAACATGTAATCAAAATTTTGTTGGGAGTTTTATCGTGGTATCTTGATCAGGGTATCTGCGAATAAGGACTGTAAGTCCCTCGTTTGCGCTGGAACGAAATCAATCGATCACATGATGCTCAAGTTGAGACAACAAAACTCACACGAACCTTACGCTTATGCCAGTGCATACAAACTTTTGTATGCAGCATAAACATTCCTAGACGCAGTATATCTTCTGCCTTGCTTCGAACCCACTCAATGATCATTGAACTGAAAATTCACATGCAATACCACATACGGTCACTTGATCAAGATAGAGGAATACCTTAGACTGCTTCGGGGAACTTTGATGATACAAACCATGATGTGCATTTCTAAAGTGTGCTCCTTTAAAATTGTTCTTCTGTAGAACTGGCAGTACTATTTCTCAGTCACCTGTAGTCAGAAGGAGAGCACGAGGCAAGACCGGATTCAGTCCATGTGCATTCTCGGAGCTTAAGGTATGTTATACCCATCACCGTATTCGCCGGTATCGGCCACTAGCGTGACTTCAGTGGTACTAACACAGATTTGTATGCTCCGTTCCTATCTTATTGGATTTTTGCAGGAACTCGCAAAGCGACTTGGGGTTAACGTGCAACGGTGTAAGTTATCTTTCCGAGGAGGCTCTGATGCTCAATGGTGGTGCGATCGTCCGAGCTGATTTATTTTAAGAGGACATGAATTACACGAATCGAAGGCACACATCCTGTTATACGGGCGTTCCAACCTTACGAAGCTGCTCGGGTCTGAGGCTTGTCAACTTTGACTTCAGCCTATCCTTTATTCATCGCCCGGGCTGGCGATAATGATCCATGTTGAGTGTCAGGGGTATATCGATCCAGAAAAGCACCAGCTACATCCTGGCTGAGTGGCGTTGCTATGGAGCACATACCTCTGACCATTCCATATCGTCGTTATGTTGACCGCGCACTGTCAGGTTTCATTATTTACAGGTAAGAGCACTGGGAGACGTCATCAGATCGGCTATGGGCCTTCATTGCTATAAAGGCAGTTAAAACCTGGCCCAGAAATCGTTCAGTCACTAGTTGAAGATTCTTCATTTATTCTATAGTCATCATGCGTATTGACTTTCATTCCTTCGTCATCTTGGCCCCCGCTGTAACAATGACGTTGGGTGCAACGTACCAAAGGTCGAGCCAGCTCGCAGGCCAGAGTTTCCTTGACGCATTCAGTTTCCAAGCCATCCCGGACCCCACCAACGGCAGAGTGTAAGACATCCCCTGAATCGTAGTATCTGAGGGCTGATTCGCACCATCATGCTAGGACTTATGTCAATGAGAGTACTGCCGAAGCAGATGGACTTGTTTCAGTGGCTAATAATAAACTCACGCTCCGAGCGGACTATACTACGACATTGTCCTCCTCCGACCCGGGAAGAAAATCTTTTCGAATCGAGTCAAATATCCAATATGAAACTCATGTGGCAATGTACGTCTACGCGGACTTGTTGCATGACTGCGAATAATTCTACCAATCTTATTCAGTTTCGACATTGCGCATATGCCACAAGGTTGTGGAACATGGCCGGCTATTTGTGCGTTCAATCTTTTGTGGTCGGTTGACTTGAAGCTGACTACGGATCAGGGTTAGTATGGCTCATCGTCTCAGCGTCTTGACATCTGACGAGTGCACCACGGTGATATTGATTCAACAGGGTTCGTCCCATTCACAGGACAATTTCTTCTATTAATATTCACCACAGGAAGTGGGGGCAAACTGGCCGAATGAAGTATGTTCAGATTGATGTTTGTTTCTGTTATAACTCAGGGTCACAGGGCGAAGTGGACATTGTAGAAGGTGTTAATGATCAAACTCCCAACACATGCAGTCTACACACGGGCTCTAGTAAGATCACGTTCGAGGAGCGAAAACTATGGGTACTAAAATTGGGTTTCAGATTGTACAATGCCCTCTTCTCGCTCAATGACAGGGTCAGATCGTTTATCGAGTCTCCAGGTATTTGGTGGAACCTGATGCAAATTGAATTTAGCACCTCTGATGGCACAGACTGCGACGCATACGATAACGGCAATTCGGGGTGTGGAGTCAGTATCAACGACAACAAGAGCTATGGTCCGCAGTTTAACAGCAACGGTGGTGGCTGGTATGCACTCCATGTTGGTCATTAGTTCTGCCAGAATAACAGAGATCCACGGCCAGGTATGCGATAGAAAGGAGCTCAAGTTATATCAAGATTTTCTTTTGGGAGAGGACGAGTGACTCTGTTCCAAGCGACATCAACTCTCCTGGGTCAAGCATCAATACCAGCAATTGGGTATGCTATTTCCACAGACGTTGAATCCCTGATCGAACACAATTTCAAAGGGGACACCAGCCGCATACTTTCCCGATACTGATTGCGATTTCTCCACTCATTTTGGAGAGCACAACATCATCATCAACCTTACATTTTGTGTGTGGTCATCGTCCTCGAGCTTTCACTTAAGCTGATGAACGTGGCTTACCAGGCGGAGACTGGGCAGGCAGCAGCTCAGTTTACGCTGCGTCTGGATGTCCATCTACATGTGTCGGTGAGTATTCACTCTTCTAGTGAGTATATCTCGAAAACCTCATCCCACATTGTCAGACTACGTAAACAACAACCCATCAGCATTCTCGAATACTTATTTTGAGTTCAACTCGTTGAATATCTACCAATGAGGCTCGCGTTTTGTATGGAATGCCGTACCAGAAGTTACAAAGTATAGATTGTACTGACATCACTTGTATGTCCAGAAACCAGAATACTCACAGTTTTGATCTCTAAGCGTGAAATGGAAAGGAATCATACCTGTGGTGAGTGGATCTGGTAGCCTCGCGTTAGTCTCCGTAGGCCGACGCGGGCGGATCAGCAAGCGCATAAGTACTTTGGGCTGCGGAGGTCGTCATTCCTCACTTGTACATATCTCAGATATAACTCGTTGTCATGCATCATCACTTAGACTCACACAATTCATTTACTTCGGAGTCACAAGAGCGACGAGACTCGGCACAGTGTGTTTCTCGTGACGTTTCAATGTTTTATTTATTTATTTATGAAGTTAATCACATTGGCCCCACAGTCGACCATCGATATCCTTGAGCATGTGCCTTGAAACAAGGGGTCCTTCCCTAGTCACTTCTTGATTAGGATTATATGTGCATGATTCTGGCCACCTCATGGCATCCGTGCAGTCGCAGCAGAGAAGGTGTATCCTCAAGTTACGGCCACTCTCATAACACGAGGTTTTTTACAGATTCGGACACTGATACCGTTCTGGAGTGCCTGTAATTGTAAATGAATTCGTGCATAGCCGTAATGTGTGAGCGCGGGAGGCGTCTTTCCGAGTCGGTATGCCGTCTGTGGGAGCGTGCCAACGCTGAAGATAACGGTTCACGTTTAAGTTTTCGTGCTGTTGTCCTCAATACAACTCGTGGTACGTTGCATTATCTGTGCAGTGCGCAATACTACTTATACTAGCTTAATGACTTTCGCGATGGAGAATCACACATGCAAGCGATGGCATGGACATCCAAAACGAAGCAGGCCGTTATTTGTTGGTTCATAATAGATCCGGCTTCTGGGCGAAGAACGCTTATTGTGTACCGGAAAACAGGTGTTCTGCGGGCCCACAGTTTGACCGTGACTCGTACTCAACAAGAGCCGATTCACATGGATTTATTTTTCTATAGCTATTGAATTCTGGGGTATCTTCATCAGTTGATCACTTGTGGGTCAGTTGCCATATCTAGCTGACGACGATCCTCTTCGCAGGGTTCTTCGTGGGCAATGGGCAAACACGTAAGCCACGAGGTGATGCGGACGCTTCGATATTCCTTACATAAGAGTCTGTTCGCGATGTGGCACGGCACAGGGGTTTTTCCCGTCTTTTGCGTTCTATAAGCCCTCCCATCTACTATGTCTTCTGGTTCAGAGGTAAGCTCCCACCAATCCATTTGACTTTATTTTGATAGAAAAATATAGGGAGGAAGGCGCGAAGGCGCCAATGCAAGGCGCACGCCCACTAGTAGTACTGGCACTGGCACTCCACCTCCCGTCGATGACACGCCCCTCGCCGTCTTTTTTGCTCAGTTCGCGTCCTTCTCCTTCAACGCAAACCAGTCCTCAAACAAGAACTTCGATCGCCTTGTCAGAGTCATAAGATGTGGCCCCCAAGATCCGGACAGGCGTGAAGTACGAGAGGGGTTCAAAGACGCGCTCGTTCAGGAATTCAATGCGCGTTTTGGAATTGACGGAAACGATATTTCTAACTGGCAGAATTTGTGCCGTGTGTTGCGAATCGATCCTGTTCCGGATTCGATCGAGGAGTGTCGCCAGGTTTGTGGATAATCATCATTGCAGGCGAGTCACAATGGCTGAGTTGATTATATAGCGCGTTTGGGACACACATGTCAACCTTGTAGACCTGGTTGACTCAGCGAGGACTGGGAAGCCTGTAAAGTTGTTTGCATCCCTGGGAGAGTTGACAGCATATACTCTCCGGAAGCCGAAGAAATTCTTTCCGAAGGAGAATGCCTATCAAGGCGGGTTGCTGAAGGAGTTGCTGAGGGAGATAATAAACCCGTACTTCGGGAAGCGCAGGAACGGGAGTGCGAAGAGGAAAGAAAGAAAGAGGAAACAGAAGGCCGCAAGAGCAGCAGCAGGATGTGACTGAACGCGTGTTTAGTGGCTGGAGCTGTCCCTTTGAACTCATTTCGCAACATTCACTTTTACTACGTCCTCTGTACCAGTAGCATGCGCACAGCTGCGCATTATGACCTGTCAACAACTTGTAATACTTATCTCGCAGATAGAACTTTCGAAGCGTCAAATATGTGCACGTTCATCCGCAATATTACAGTTCAATTACTAGCAGTGCCCTAGAATCGTGTATTAAGGCCTACTACCATCATATTATGTGATATCCACCCCAAATCTACCCCTGTAACGTCTTGGGTGTTCTTATGTGCATGGTTACTCTACCTCCAAAATGCCAACTTGTAGCGGTTCTTTTGTGCTGGCAAGCGTACTTTGATTGTGCAACTTTCTCTCCCCGAACGTCTTTTCCAGCTGCTCAATCTTCTCAGAAAGTAAGCGCGCTTCGTCACTGGCCTTGAATGATTCCTTAATGGCATCGACAACGACCAAATTGTTGCGCTGGAGATCGCTTTGTAGGCGCGCGAGGCGTACTCGAGTATCGAGAAGTATGCTTTCTGGCCGATCCCGTGAAATGCGTTCAGGAAGTTTTGAATCTGATGATTGAGGGCTGACCCGTGCATTCGCAAACGCTGGGAATAAATAAGATACCATTCCGTCCATCCACTAAACGCTCACCCTTTGAGAACACGTCTGAAAGTTCCTGCCCAGAAGCCTTCCTTCGAAGCGAGGCGAACGCACTAGTCTGGCGACCTATACATGTTTGTTGGAGCAAGCATGCGATTGGAAAATCACATAGACAGACCTGCTCGATTCCGCCTCGGAGGTCGGCGAGACCTTGGCAGTGCCTCCTCACCTGACTCTGGCGTGGATTCTATGCTCCGTTTCTTACGGTGTCGAGTGGTACTGGATTCCGCTTGATCGTGGGGAGAAGACGAGTACGAGGAACGATCACTGTCCGACGAACGACTGCGACGCGAACTAGGGGTCTTCACCGATGGACTACCACCCTTATCTTCACTATTAGGCAGCTCCTGTTGATTGGGGACAGGGGTGGACGGCCGCGACATCCCGCATGCGTCAGTAAGGAGGTCTTCCGAGATACTGTGCCACCTCGATAATAACCAAACCATCATCTTCTGTGAAGACACCTTCGCCGTCGCACCAAAAATCTTGTGCCCAAAGATCCGCGCGATATCTTCGAATTGTATACCGTTCTCAGGACAAAGGGGAAGTTGGGTAAAGAATCCGCAGAGGTAAATCAGTAGGGAGAGTTGGCCTATAGGCAGGAAGCGGAGGATTATTTGTGCGACCATGATCTGATGGCGTTCGATGTCACCGTCGTGACCAAGGTGAAGGTCGTCCTGAGCTTGTCTCTGATGCTGTTTGGCTGATATGGGAAGCAAGAGTGGGAGCTCGCCTCTAGCGCGCTTCTCCTCTTCTTCCGCGTCCTGTTGGCTTCGCCTTACCTCTTCGCGCTTCACGCTGGGCTTTACGCACCAGTGCCAAAACCCACCGTAAAGTTTAGGATCAAGGAGAGGATGAGGGAGGGCGGAGATGAATGTGGATAAGACGGCGCAAATATCTGGCATGGTCTGGCCGTGCATGCTGAATTTAGCCCCATAATCGGCGCTGGAATCGTAGATGTCAATCAATTGTATGTGCCGATCGCGGCTAGGCAATGTGCGGAACAACCCCTGTTGGTAAATACCTGATGGGGGTAAATAACGAATCGATTCAAGGAAGAAAAGAAGGCACCCGTTCTTGTCAGCTCCTCTACACAGGCAACGACAAGGGTCGGCATGTCATGCTGGTGTTCACCAATAGTGATCGTGGATGATGCATGGATCAATACTTCGCGCAATGGCGCTCCTATAACACCTGTCGTAATGTTAGTGTGATGCAAAAACTGCACGCAAACACGACAGACGAAATTTTGGATCTCTCTTCTCAGCTCCGCGCTTGCGCTTTTCACGGAGCTTCTCTCGTAAATCTCCATCCTCGCCATACAACTCCAATACATCCTCGTCAAAAGAAATGTGATCCATTGCACGATATTTCTCACGTCGAACGAGCTTGTCGAGCCTAGGATACAGAATGTGCGGCTTCGGCCGGGGTGGGTAAGGTTTGCCACGGTCTACCAGCGTCTTCGACTCGCGCTGGGGCTGATCTTCCTCAAGGCGCCTGCTACCTCGTGGTAGATGGGTATTCGAAGAAGGGAGAGTATTTGGATGTGACGTATAATCTAGTTGAAGCCCGCATGCCCGAGCCTGCCTGTCCCTTTCTATGTCCGCGGACGACGGTCTGTGTATGCGCCTGATGTCTGGCATGGATGCGAAGCCATCACGAGCACTAATTTGCTGCTGTTGGAAGGCATGTGGTGGCAGGGAAGTACGTTTGTGATAGTCACCATGATCGCGAGGTGATTGTTGGTGATCGGCCTGATGTGAAGGATTATATTGCTGGTGTCTCGACTCGTATCCACGAGGCATCCACGGTACTTGACCACGACTGTATGGGGTGGCGGGTGAATGGGGAGGGTCCTTGTACGTTGAGGAAAGTGAACTGGGGGTTTGATACGGTGGATATATATCCATGCGAGGCATCAAGGGAAGAGGTCGTGAAGGTCGAGGAAGTTGCTGGGAGTAATCTACAGGGTAAGGAGGAAGTAGAGGGTTTGGTTTACGCAAGATGCTGCGCGGACGCAGACTGTCAATGGGTGGATGAGCGCCAGGCGTTCGCGGGCTGTCGGTGCCGTCACTCGGTCGGTCACCCGAGCGAGACGGCGAATGATGAGCATACGAGGTAGATCGCATCCTGAGGCCAGCAGGAAGGAAAGATAACCAAGAACCAATCAACACAAAAGGACCTTACTACGAAGGATGAACGTAGTTTGAGGAAGAGAAATGGACATCCAGTGCTGTGCAAGGAATACTCTTTTAAGATAGCTTAGTCGATCTCGGGTGACCCTAAGCTTTATTCAGACCGGTCGAGGCTGAGACGCCGTGCGTATTATGGTATGTAGGGCCTTTTAAGCTTGCTGCAATACTATTTCATTTTAGACTGACTCTATGATAGAGCGAGTCTAAATCTAGAAATGGGAATTACACGGAGAGAGAACCGAGAGAAAGCTCACAGCGTGTCTGATTGGGACAATGTGATAAATCTGGAGAAAGAGGTGAGGGTTACGTGTCTGGTTGCACACACGAGATCTAGCAGTGTCCTATACCTTTGACCAACCAGGAGTCTCGACCAACCTAAAATGTCTTAGTGATGCCGCTTGAGCGACTGAATCAAGGCCCTATATCGAGAGCATCCAGGCAGGTCCAGACAGAGCCAGGTCTAGATTCTAGACCGCATGTAATTCCCCTTCGCGGAGTCGCTCATTGGGTAGCAAAAATTTCGTGAAGAACTGTAAGGCTTCGTCAGGATATCCGACCGAGCAAGCTCCATGAGGCTCCATGGGGCTAATAAGGCCTCAAGATTGGATATATGAGTGGCTAAACGTGCTTTCTGCATGAAGAGGATTACTCGAAGAACCAAAAGGAAATGTTCCTGACCAGGTCCGCAGCCTGTCAGCGAGCGCCGAGTCTCGGCCACGGTGATAGCGGACATGCTGTTCGAGCCCCGCAGTCCTATATAATGAACTTCTATGTACATGCATACGTTTAAACGCGTATGTGACTATGCTGCGCTTCTCATTCAAATCGTACATACTAGCTCTGCCTTGAAATTATTCTTCACAGAGCTGTCCAGTGCCAAGCGGAGCGTGTACTCGCGGTTGATGAGTAAGCAGCGTCGGGGAGTGAATATGAATGTCCATAGTTCCTAGGGACCTGGAACAGGCACGCCTGGTGTACTAGTACTCAAGCCACAATAAAATCGCATGTTCACAGTTCACTCCATCCTTTATGCAACACACTTTACTATGTTGCACACCACGATTATTAGCATCTGGTCAACCATCAAAATTTTGTCCACCCAGACGTTCGTACCTGCCAGCTTTCGTGTTATTCGACCTATCAGCTTATTCCGAGTACACCCATGGCGTGATTGTATACTACTTTCATCCAACTGCACACCTGTACGTCTATAGTCGTCATACCGTCTCCATAAATTGACCAGCTCGAAAATCGAGTAAAGGTAGCGGGCTCTGGCATGAATGTGCTCTGGGCCATCCGCCAAGTTATTGTGAATATTCACTTTTGATTAAGGCCCAGCTACATGGACCGCTTTGACGTCACAGAAATTTCTGGAGAGGTATGTACTCAGATTTCGAAGCGGGGATCTCCATATTTATGAAATTACGGCTTCAACCAGTTATGATACTGACGGAAATACAGTATAGCATGTGAGACATGACAATTTCCATAGGCCTCAGGCCTTGTATCCGTTCCGCACGGACGGAACCCATAAGGAAACTCTAGATGTCATAGGCGAAATTATGGTGAAACTTCACCCTGACGGCGTCATATGTTATTGGCCTGTGACTAACTAATGTTCATAGCCATCTTGCAATCCCTATAGTATCGGAGAATATCGCATGTTAGCTGTGAGTACCATTTAAACATCGATCAATGTACACATGTTTTTTTGGTCCTGTGGAAATACTGCTGCGCAAACCTTTAAGGCGGGAACACTTAGGACTACTTGGAGTACTAGCACAATAAGCCCTCTCACCACTCTAGAGGGATCGTTTCTATCCAGACGAACGTCATTTGTGCTCGTTTTCACCGATTAGCCGATATTGTTACTGCATGCGCATCAAGGCAAAACAACGGACACTGTTCCGCCACTTCGGCGCTGGCTAATGTCGCTGCTGGCTAAAACGTCATATTCGACTGTGATGAAGAACGGCAGGTGAGTACAACATGTTGTTACACTGAAGAATTCTCGCCGCTGCTTTACCTATTCTCAGGCGGTAATATGTATTTCCGGTTTGTCTTCTAGGTTCTGGAACTCGAAATTCTTTCTCTGCGTTCGCGTCAATGAAACAACCATTGGAACGGAAATGAAACACAATTTATAACAGATGTAAGCACACACCGCAAGAACCTCGACCGGATTCTTAATACTAAGATTCAAATACTGACGCTTTTTGATGCATCAGCTGTCCTGTGTACGAATCGATTGTAACACCGCCTCGAACCATCCTGGGCTCCACAGCGCTTCGAGCGCGTGGTCGAAGATGGTCGACATCCCATCATGCATCAATTCCGGTCGTGGCGGTGATTTTCACCTTCTTTCCACTTGCGGTGTTGTGGCGCTGCCTGTTTCATTAAATCCACCTACGCGTGGCGCTGCCACGAGTGCCTTTGGCACACTTCACGCTCCACTTTGAGGCACCTGCAGCATGACTTCAAGGTGGCAATTAAATATACAGAAGAAATGTATGATACTGTCAGTACAGACAAATACAATAATTAAGCGAGTCTCAAAATTGAGGAATTTAGGAAGCCTATCGGTGTTCCGGTGTTGGATCGGCAGGTCAGTAGCAGTGACTCAGCCTATCCGACAACCCCCCTATCTACAGCAGCTGCACAATTTCGCGTCTTTCGATATGTGGCGGAGTCCGGGAATTCTTCCATCACTGAGTTTGGGTGCCACGTGGTTTTTGTAAAAGGTCCGGCGCGGCCAAAGAGAAAGATGATTCAAATATTCACCCCCATGCATTTACTCAAGCTTACACACTCTTCAGAGTACCGCATGAATATATCAAGGTCATATCATGTCATGATTTTCGTAACTAGTATGCAAAAATCCCATGTACCTCGGCATCAAGGGGCCTGTCGAAAAACTTAGCCTATCTGCTGGCCAGGTGCCACCGTGCCAAGCAACTCCAAGCACTCCCTGCAGGGCGTGCATACCCGGCCGATCGATCAAAGGGCATGCCAGCAAGTGCCAGCTTGCTCCGACATCCTTCCCACGGTTGTACTTTAAATGCGAAACCTACCTGTCGCCAACTCACGACTATACGCCGATCATGCTTTTCAAGTCACTTTTTGTCCTAGCAGCAGCAGCTCTGGCTGCCAACGCGCAATCAGGGACCACAACGTCTTCTGCTGCGGCTGCAACTCCAAGCGGAGTTACAGAGTGCATCATTTCATGCTCGACCCAAGCCGCCGCTGCAGGTGGCTGCTCTAGCTAGTAAGTTGGCTAGGTTTCAAACAGTACTCGAGCATTCTGAATCTCACGTCCTCGATGTTAGCACCGACCTTTCTTGTGTTTGCACCTCTACTTCATTCCAGACTGCTGCCAGCGCATGTCTGCAGGCTAACTGCACTGCTGCCGAAGTCGCTGAGGCAGGAGCGCTTCAACAATCTGAGTGCGCAACATGTATGTCATTCTTTCCGAAGTGTGTACTGGGGCTAATGAGACTAGTAACGGCGAACTCTTCGAGCGCGACCTCGAGCGCGACCTCGACCTCGACTTCCGCTACGACTGCTTCTTCGTCCGCCAAATCAACTTCAACTGGTGCTGCCACGGGTCTCGCACCTTCGCTTGCTCTCAACAGTGCATTCGGCGGGCTCGTTGCCCTTGCTGGTGCTCTTATTGGAACAGCACTCGTGATGTAATCCAGCCAGTAAAATGTCGTAACTGCGGGGTAACCCCACTTTGATATCTTTTGTTATTTCATTCGAGTCAGACGCTTTGCTTGGATGTTTCAGAATTTCGGGTAAAGTCGCGGTCGACACAAAGTGTTAGCCAAGACAGCAATTTTTGATTATTACATACATACCTATTGCTTGGCATTATTCTTCCCTTCAGGGCCCGAGGTAACCCGAGTGATACTACCATTCCGACTCGGAGTCAAATACATTCATCATAATTAGTTTTCCACCCTTTGGCAGCATCCACTCAACTTGAGTGATCGGTAAATATCGTGGGTGTGTGCATGTGTATGCTCGGAGCAGGAACGATTTCCCCCACAAAGCGGAATCAAGAAGGAATGACTGTCTTTTATATGGTCTGGCTAGCCTGGGAGCTAAAAAGCGGTAAGGGATGGTGCTCACATAGTCACTGTGACAGAGCTCCAAGTTCCACTTGCGCATTGCGCAGCGCCACGACTTCGCCCCAAATGCTGATTGCCTTGCGGTTCAGGCCATGCAGTGTTGATCGTTGATTATATGAAAATATGGCACTGCGAGTACATATACGAAGGGGACGTGGTCGCAGAGATCGATGGTTCGATTGATTGCCCGCTTCAAACCCGAGCTATTAGAAATTAGCGCCCAAATCTCTTTGTGCTAGACCTCGCTGCCGAGCATGCACTATTCACTCGTTTTCGTCTTTTTTTTAGCTTTCGGTTTCTGTGCCGCACAGAACTATACCCTTCCTCAATGTGCACAAGTCTGTGCGGGGACGGCTGCGACAGCGGCTGGCTGTTATTCGTTGTGAGTGTTTCAACAATTTTCAAAAGTTGGTCTAAAAACCGTTACATAGCTCGAATGCCACATGCGTCTGTGGCTCTCAGCCCTTTCAATCAGCCATTCAGTCATGCTTCGATACGAGCTGCAATACGACAACCCAAGGCACTGCTTGGCAGTATTACAGCATCTTGTGTGACGGTGGGTCTTTTGCATGCATTGAAGGAAAAACGTTTCTCATACGCAATCAATGCGCAGCTGCCTCGGCCAGTTCCGCATTCCCAGGTACTTAGCGCTTAGCAGTCATACAGTGATTGAGTGTTGACTGTCACACGCAGGCCAGTCCAAAACCACGACTGTCAGTGCCACTACTGGTACTGCCCCGATATCTATAACCTCGCATACATCATCAACCCAAACGTCATCCGTTGGGTCGGCGAATGTTTCATCTACTAGTACGACCTCTGCAAGCCGATCTTCAACATCAACTTCTGGAGCACTTGCGACTGAAATAAAGGTGCTACATTGTTTCACGGCGGTCGTTGTTGGTGGCGCTCTGATCTTGTGGTGATGCGAGTGGCGGCGGGACCACATGTCATTGAATCCTCGGAGATGATGTGGTGAGGCGCAGGTATACAGGTATTATTGTTGTTGGAGGTCCCTGGAGACCGGGGCGAGCCTAATTTCTGGACTTTGTTATATATATCCACAAAGGACCTTGTCGCGTCGAGGACTATAACTATCCATCCTAATAGTACATGGTGGGGATAGATTAATATAACCACGAACATCTGTCAGAATATGCCAAAGTGTGCCAACGTCATACATACGTGAGATGTGTAAGAACCGGCGGGAACTGAGTGCTGCCAGTGGACACTGAACCTGTATATGGATAAACATAATGAGTAATGAATATGTTGCGACCCACTTGATAGTGACATACTGAGCTATTTTTAAGGTCACCAACATGCCACCAACCAGCCTTCATGATGTCCGTCGGGATGAAAGAAAGGGCACGCATGGGCGGGACGGAGGTTCCGGTTAGAGCCGATCCGGTGGGATGTCCCATCCCTGAGCAAGAATGACATTGACAAGCACGGCACGTCGTCGTGTGTCAGGAAGCTAAGCCTGACTCAGGGTGTTAATTGGCAGTTATATATCGTCAGCGTAACCTTTCCGAGTCAACGCACCGATCTTAGACTAATGCCTAGTATAATGAATTAGTGGCAGTACTTTACGTAGTGGTCGGTGCACCCTGGCAGTGCTTTGCCACAGGTCTGATTTGGAACAAGGGGATGCTGAGAACAGGAACAAAGATTGAAAGCGCTGGTCGACCGGTCGAGTGTCGTCCGTCCAGCCTGAGTAACATGCACATGTACATGCATAGCGCTCGGTACTGCCGTCTTCTTGGATCATGATCATGATCACTATGAAACCACGCTTAGCAGTACTAGCTGTTGACTAGCAGTTAATGCAAATTACAACCAGAAGGTTCTTGTGATTGATGATGTAGGCGCTTGTCACACGGTACACGTTACATGTTACATGTGACCATCACGGTCACCACAAACAAAGCCGCCCGGGTAGCCAAGGTCCTTTCAAGTTCTCAACTTGTCCTTGACTTGTCATCCTTGAAAGCAATCGAACGGACTATATCATATTCAGGAAACGACCCTCTTCATTTTGGCAGACTTGTTCTTCAACATTATCACAATCAAATCTCAACAGTTCGCCATACACGCTGGCCAGATCACATTCCTCTCACCGACTGTTTTTCTCTTAGCACGCTCTTCTAATTCATCATGGGCAACTGTGTATCATCAGCATCGGACAGGGAAGAGAAGGCTAGGTCAGATGCTATTGACCGTCAGATAGAAGAGGACTCCAGGAAGTTTAGGAAGGAATGTAAGATACTTCTTCTCGGTACGTATCTTCCTTTCTACCTCAAGCTGTGTCTATTTCATTTTATTTGTTGTGATTGAGACAAACATCTCCGGGGTTGTATTTACTTGGTCTATTTCCTTCGACTTATCCGTTCAACCCCCTTTCTTTGTTCTTACTGCTCATCATATCCAACCTTAGGATCCGGTGAATCCGGAAAGTCAACGATAGTCAAGCAGATGAAAATCATTCATCAGAATGGCTTCACCAAGAACGAACTCATGACATTCCGTCCGACAATATATCGGAATACTCTCGACTCCGCGCAAGCCATTGTCTTACAGATGCGTAACATGAATGTGGAGTGTGTAACACCTGCGAATCGGGTACGTTCTCTCTCGCTTTCGCTTTCTCCCATACCTCAATTCATCGCTTTTCGTAGACATTCGCCGAACAAATCGTCGGTTACAGGGTTGAAAACACTCCCGATTTTGTTTTCTCCGTCGAAATTGCACATGCCATTCATGAACTATGGCAAGATCCTATCATTTCCAAAGTGATGGACTGTTCCAGTCAATTCTATCTTATGGACTCGGCTAGCTAGTGAGTATTTATATTCACTCGGATTACAAATACTCACGCTATTCGTTTGCAGTTTCTTTACGGAAGTGCTCCGTATAGGTACTCCCGACTATACACCAACAGAAAATGATGTACTACGAGCTCGAGCGAAGACAACCGGCATCACCGAAACGCGGTTTAACATGGGACAGCTCTCGTGAGTACACCGGCATGTAAAAGTTCTGTTTTTGATTGTGGTCTCATAGCATCCATATGTTCGACGTCGGCGGCCAGCGCTCCGAACGGAAGAAATGGATACATTGTTTTGAATCCGTAACAAGTATCATTTTCTGCACAGCATTGTCGGAATACGACCAAGTACTATTGGAAGAGAAGAACCAGGTAGGTCCTGTGCACGCGTGATTATTAGCTGGCACTAAATTTGTCAATAGAATCGTATGCAGGAATCACTTATCCTATTTGAGTCGGTCATCAACTCCCGCTGGTTCCTGAGAACTTCCATCATATTATTCCTGAACAAGATAGATGTCTTCAAGAACAAGCTACCAAAGGTATGTATCCATCGTTACGGACGCGTGGACATCTGCTAACGCTCTGCAGGTACCAATTGAGAAGTACTTCCCAGAATACACAGGTGGCGCAGATATCAACAAAGCGGCAAAATATATTCTATGGAAGTTCATGCAAGCCAATCGGGCGCGCCTAAGTGTGTACCCACAGTAAGTGTAATTTATCACGCCTCGTTCGTCACTCACTGCGTCATAGCTTAACACAAGCCACTGATACGACGAATATCAGACTCGTCTTCGCTGCGGTCAAGGAGACTATCCTACAGAACGCTCTCAAAGACTCGGGCATCCTGTGACATCTCCCTTTCCTGGTTTCTTGTTCTTATCTATCCGTATGCGCCCCCTTACCCCATTGGTTAATTTGCATTAACAAGGGTGCAGCTCGCATATATATCTGGAACGCCTGGTTATTCTCTAGCATGTTATCATCTTATCTAGCATACCATCAATTATTCATCATTACCCTGACTGTTTGCGAGATTGATCTGCATGTGCCCTTTCGCCTTTACGGCACTGCACCACATTTGCTTGATCTGGTTGATTTTAACTTGCTATATAGCGGTTGCAGCCATTAGCGACCCTTCTCTTGTGTGCAACTCTCTGTATACACTGATACGCCGTTGATCACGTACACAAAAGCTTTTGTACTTGTTACCTGTAGTGCGCAATACCATGATCATGCCAGGCAGATATTACAAGGCAGAATTATAGAGCATGATCACCTCATTAATACAAGAAGAAAAAACATGTTAGGAGCCACTGCGTAGTATGGGTATAACGCATTCCATGCGCTAACGATCGCTATCCCGCTCCTCTTCGCTATCCCATTGGTTGAACCCCAAATCTCTCACACTCGACACTGCCACAAGAAGCGGATGCTGACCATCCAACATCTTGAGCAGCTTCTCCATGTCCTCCAGAGCAAACTCTTCTACCTCTTCTAACAGCGCAAGCTCCTCGCGATCGTCCTCTGGGGACTCTGCACGTCGCTTGCGTTTATCTGCGAGTGTCTGAAGCTGATGCTTCGTGGCTTCTATGAGGGCAGCCTGCAGATCTGGCGTGAGCGCTGGAATGCCAACCACGCGAAGCCCATCGGCGAGGGCTCTATACAACGAGGAAAGAAACGAAGGGTCTGTTTCGGCTCGAATGCTGTGTATGAGCTGGAGGAAGGAAGCAGCTACCATCTGCGATGTTAGTGTTCCACTGTTCTTTCCGCAAGAGAAAAGCAAAGGAATCAATCTGTGCGTATGATCATTAGCAGTAACAGTAACGATGATTGGGAGCACTTACCTACTCGCAGCTTCGCGAACGCCGTCGTGGAAGTAGAATTTTAAAGCGGGAAGGGAGAGCTCCAAGCTCTGGGTGAGATAAGGTGCGAATCGGCCGCTGAGTGTCGCGCAATAGACAACGAGAGTATCGAACGCTTGGCATTTCTCGTCGATAGTCGAAGTGCGGATTCCAACGATCTGACCGTCCATCGAGATAGTCTCCCAGCCTTCTCGCGTCTCGCCGACATCGTCTTCGTCATCTGTGTAGCAAGGTAAGTGGATACCGTGACCCGAATAACTGACATTACCATAGACAGAGACATCGGCTTTTGCACTGGCTGCGCTCAGTAGTGGGGGCATGACTACAGGAAGGAACGGCTCGAATTCGGTGCCAAGAGCTTGGCAAATTTTAGCCCAAGTAGCGATCAAAAAGGTAGGCAGCATGGTGTCGGAGGGGTCGACAGGAGAATCTATTATACATGATAAGTGGTTATCGAGATTTGTTCTAGAGGCGGTCAAGGACTAACTTTGAATTTTGATTAAAAGATCGATGAGCGTATTTGCGTCAGCACGGAAAACGTTACGTCCAACGGCAATTGCTGACAAGGATCAGTCAAGGAAACTTACGCCGACAACAGCCATATCTTACCTATTAAACCAGCACATTCCATGGCTTTCGCGCGTAACTTGTAATGGTCAGAACTGTTGGCGTTGCGGAGAACATTCAAAAGAAGAGGCATTATGGAGTTATAGTGCTGTTGTATATGCGAGCGTAAGATAAACCATGGACACGTGAGATTGCACCATAATACCTTAGCAAACGTTGCTTCGCTGGCATCAGCGACCATAGCGAGAGTTGTAATAGCTTGTTCTTGAACGTAGCCTTTGACTGCTTTGCCATCATCGGCCCCTGGATTGAGCATCTTGAGCAGACGCTCAACGATCGGGTCTAAATAAGGAACGAGAGTGTCGCGTTCGACACCTTCACAAAAGTTGATCAGGGCAGCAGCGGCATGCGAGTGTACCCTAAAACCGAGGTTTAGGCGAAGGACAAGTGACGGAATCAAAGAAGTAAGGGTCACCGAGGTTCTGGCGCTTCCAGTGTGGGTATCAATGCGGCAAATAGCTGCTCGTGGTAGCGATCTTGAATGATTTCCTTGGAGTACAAGCGTCTACGAGGATCCTGGTGGTAGACTGACTAAACTCACCTCCAAATCAGTACATAGTTGACCACTGCATCAATAATCAATTGAACGAGGATATCATGCAACGATCGAAACAACGTACACGCATTGACACGCAGCATACCGCACACGTGGGTGTGCGTCCTTGAACATTGGAGTAACTAGGCTGGGAATACGATCAATGAATGTAACGAGGCAATAAACTGAAGAACACGCACTCAACAACCTTCCCAAGTTCCATTTGCATCACCTAATAAACAAATGAGTGGGCCTGGACTATGCCATAAACCATCATGTCATATAAACCTTGCTTGTGCCTTCAGCTATGGCTGCGATAGCCATCAGGCCAGCGTGCCTCAATCTCCAGTCGTAATTGGCAAGCATTGACGGAATATATTGGAATGCCGGAGGAAGCACTGCTTTACCTCCAAGAGCACAGGCCACTCTATCGAGGGATTGCTCGTATACATGAGGATAATTCTCATCCTGTGAGTCCTCTGAGGGCTAAAGATGTTTCAGTTGGTGGAATACTTTGACAAATGCACAATAAGTATCTTACATCGGCTTCGAGCCAGGAGTCCAACGTGTCTTCGGGTAACTCCCCCATGCCCTCCAAAGACGCTCTTACCATAGCCGCCGTCCATCCTTCCGAACGCTTCGCCAATGTAGGTTTAGCCTCAGTAAGGCTTACCATAAATTCTAATGCAGCCTTCCTGACCAACTCTTTTTCTTCGTCCTCTGTGACTTCGTCACTGTCGTCAGGAGTTCGACTACCAGGCCCGTCGGGAGGGAACGTGAAGCTTGGTGATGTGCCGGGGAATGGCTTAGCGACTGTGGGTGTCGGGCCCGAGTCAACGCTTGGCATTATCAAGCCACGCAAGAAAGACAGCAGGGCATTCATGTGAGGCACGAAGAGATTGGGATGAGATGAACATAACGGCGTTAGCGAACTGAGGAAAGATTTAAGGTGAATATTTGAGAGCGAAGGTAATGTGTCTAGCATTGGGTAGAGTAGTGAGAGCGATTGTGATAATTGATGTTGATCACATGCAGTAAGGTAGGATACAGAGGCTCTGAGAGCAGCAAGCCGAACCTGAGGAGCATCCGTCAATACCAATTAGTGCAACTGGAGGACCATGTACCTCGACACTTTGAGAGTCTTGAAGACCTTTTCGGAAAACCGTCAGAACAGCATCTGTCTGGAGATCCATTACAAGATTGGGGCAGCCGGAAAATAACCTATAAGCGCACTCCCGGAAGCCAGCTTCGCCTGTTTGCGTCATAGTAAATGTTTGTGCCTGTAGCGCGTGCCAAGGACGCCCTCGAGACATGGAATTGTTTGCGAGATCGCAAACTGTATCAACTGTCTTCCTGCGAACGGCATCTAATGGTTCGTGGGACAGAGAGTGAAGCAGTAGACGCTCAAGGGTTGTCAACGCATGGGCTGGGAGTTGGTCGTAAAGCGTTAGACGCCCTTCTCTGGGTTGCTGACCTGGCGCAGCACGAAAGAGAAGTCTGCGAAGTAAGACCAAGGAGAAGGATCGCATCTACGCTTCATTGAATGAGGGCAGCGGTATTAAAACACAACACATATCAACTTGCCACTTCAGTATCAGCTGCAATAGAAAACTGAGCCAATGCGAGCAGGTATAGGTCTGGGGTCTGAGCCAGTCTATCATTGACCGCCTGTTCTGCACTGCAGGTCTCTCAGCATGAGTCGCGCCTATTGAAAAGATCGCGCACTTGGAACGTATCTTGTTATCACCAAGCACGAGATTGGCAAGGATTTGTGTGAGTTCTGTCGTGATTTCGTGAGGAACGACAGCCTCCATGGCGCTGAACTTGTGGGGAATTGATATTGAGGGTCCAGGAATGACAGCAAAACAGGAAATGATTTTAGAGTACAGGCTGTTCAAATAGGCGATTCCAATTGTTTGATAAAGCTGTTCACTGCTAGTGATCTGCAATGGTGGAGAAGATGCCTGTTAAAACGGTGATCAGCAGATAGACAAGTCTTCAATTATCGCAAGTTCAAGCTCAGCGGCTTTTCCAGTGTCCACCTTCCTCATCTCGAACGACGATCTGCTAGAGCTTTGCTTCACAATTTCTCGAACACAATTCCTATCATAGGTCATGACTGACCGCGTTGAACGTGATAATCCATCAAGCTCGCATCTACAAGCTTTGCTTCTTAAGGGTGATAACTCCGACGCATCACCTGGATGCCGATCATCATCTCAAACACAAGTTTCACATGATCAAGCGTCCAGTTGATGGCACACGTCCGAATTATTCAGTGGCGTATCTCAATTTGGTTCCGTTGAGTGCATGCTGAGGTTGAGCGAATTGGATCATGGAAAGATTGACACAGCTATGGGCGGCCTGATGGTTGAAGGTACCGTCTACTGGAATGATTTCAAATAACATCTCATTAATGTGTGTATCAACAACGAGCGTCTTCTGAAGACAAGTCCCATGGTTCGCGACTTCGGATCTAGTCTCCCCTAGCCAGACCATACAGAGGGAGGAGGACAGTCGTCCCTTCTTGATTTCAGATGTCCTTGAAATGCTCACTCCTTCAGTTGGTGGATATCGTTGCGAAGGTGTTCTGTTGTCCTAAGTACCCTCTCCTCGTACTTCTCAGGTAAACTTGGTACGTCACCTTGCCGCGAAACAAAAATACGCTTCATCAGGTGCAAGCAGTGTAAAAATCTCATCATAAAAAGGAAGATGATTATCTCGATCGACATCATGATCCGATGCTCGCAGAAGGATATTTTCCTTCAGACCTCTACCACGCGGCAGTGCCGGTTATTTTGTCAGTGCCCGGCACAACATAACTGACCCCTGGTAGTTCTGCCCACAACATGCACTTTATTCAACGTTTGAAACATGGAAACACGAGCACGTACAACCTTAACTGCACAGCAAGTTATCTAATCCCCATCACCTCGACGCGCTATAGCTTACCCTCTGTCGGGAACTCTGCAGGGCTCGTCTTGTCCTCTTCAACTGATCCCGGTTCTACCAAATCACTGGCCTTGCTCTTCGACGAAGGTCCTTCTTCATCCTTCTTGTCGCTGACTTTGAGCGCCTGCTCTAGACTCTTTGTGATTTTCTCCACCTCGTCCTCTGCTGATTCCTCTGGTTCTGGTTCTGGCTCTTGCTCACCAGCTTCCAAGCTGTCCTTCGTCTTCTCCCAAGCGGCATCAAGCTCTTCCTCCCATCCTAGTTCTTTGCATAGTTCCCGCACAACATCGTCGCATTTGCCGAGCAATAACACATCGTCTGGCTTGTTAAAGTGGCCAACTTCATCAAGATTAATCAGCACCCGAGGGCAGTCGTTCGGCACAAGGTCCACAAGAGAGGCAAATGGGTGCACGGTCAGCGATGTTCCTAATACAATCAATAAATCCGCTTCTTGCAGATTGGGGATAGAGTTGTGAAATTGTTCAGGAAGCTACTCCAACAGTCAGCCACGCTGTATGATTTCGTGAAGCTCAAACATACCCCTTCACCGAAGAAGACAATGTCCGGTTTCACCAGGCCTCGGCACCTCCTCCGTTCACACCTCGGAATCTCTATCTCCTCGCTCAACACCGCCTTCTTTATCTTCTCTGCATCAAAGGGCGTTTTACACTCAATGCACCGCTGGGTGGCGAAGCTCCCATGTGCCTCGATAATCTTATGCGCGGGCACTCCTGCGCGTCGCTCGAGCGTGTCAATGTTCTGAGTGAAACATGTATGCAACAGGGAATGCGAATGGAGGAGTGTTATGAAGCTGTGCGTGGGCGTGGGTCGGAAGCGCCCTGGGTACAATTCCTTGGCCAGTGTATAGACTAATAAACACGGGTCAATTCCTTTCTTCGCTCGGACTAAGTACGGACGGACGCACAGGGTATCGGGTTTTTCTTAAAGAACTCTATCTCAAATACCGCCTCTGGGAATGGGAGATTCAGCCGTGCGAGATTGGCCTGTGCAATATCATATTAATGTTCCTCGTTTGTGGTGGCGTGCTGCGCACCACACACTTACGTATAATCCTAGATCATACATTAATCTGCATTGCAGAACTAGATGCTATGTATGACTTACCTGTACCAGGTGATCTGAAGTCCGGTATACCGGCAGATGTACTCACACCTAATAACACATAAGAAGACAGTAATTTGGCACTAGCAAGAGTAGCCTACCTGCGCCAAGCTAGTTTCGTCATAATGTCAGTGTCAACAATTCAAATCTTGACTCGGAGGTGATAAGGGAACTCACCATAAGGAAGACATTCCGACAGCTATCTGACTTCATATATCTCGCAAGCGCCTCGAGATCATTGCCCTCTAAGACCTTTGGGTACTGATCTGTGGTGTAACCGGGCTTGGTCATGCTGCCCCTGAAAGTACGATTCCACCAGTCATACAGTGAGTGCATCTTCGCGAGTAGAGGATAAATACCTAAGTACTGCTCAGTGAAGAATACGGGAAGAAGGAAAGAAAGAGACAAAGGACGCTGGAAAGTGATCACACTGGATTCCTACTCCGTGCAGCATATCAAATTGCACGTGCCAACTAGATAAAAATGGGCTCATGGGGCGGTGCTACAACATTTGAGAAGATACTAATGTAGGACAAGATCGATCAACTGGGGAGATGTCGGTGGAATCATAATGGGATGCAAGTCATAAGGGTGGTCATATGCTATCGGTCTCCTCTTCTCTCCCCGGGCGTGCCACCCATCCATCATCATCGTCCTGCACCAGATTCATCAAAACGAACGAGGTCAAAATTCATGACATACCTCTAATGAATACTCCTCTTCGCCATCCTCATTCAGGGGATCCCATGGTACATGCACGTCTACCCAGCTACCAAGAGCAACCCATCAGACGGAGTATTCAGAGAGAACGAAACTCATGATACTGACAAGTCATCACCTTCGGGATCAGGTACAGGAGAGTCTCGCATGAGACGCCGTATCAATGGCAGCTTGCGCTTGAGCCCATACAGGGGCGTGAACATATAATCTTTGTGGTGCCCCTTCCGCAGCAGGCTTGCATTCGTGTCTGACCACCACTGTTGGGGTTCAGTTGCATTCGTGCTGGGAGTAAGTGCTAAGGAAATCTTCTCTCCACCTGATTACTGCAATGAGCAGGAATACGAGGACAAAGTGTGCGGAAACATACTTTTGTCCGAAAGATATATAGTGTAGGCGGGACATTTGAAGATGGAATTGACGATGTGCATGTCCCTGAGCTCTGGGACCTTATACAGCGCCTCTAAAACCCTACCGCGCGGAACGTATTCTTGTCTCGGATTGTGCATGATCAAGAGTGCACCACGCTTGCCGCGCTGAAACTGCCACTCTCCTTTGATAGATGCTTGGCCGAGACCAGCGACATTTCTATCAAACCATTAATCAGTCTGGATCCTCCCTCTCATAGACTGGGCGCGGTACACACATTTCCCCATCAACCTTGAGATCATTCTGCCGGACACCCATCGTACATACTATGAAGTCGCCCTCCACGGCACCGATCTGAGGAGGGAAGTCTGCTAGCTTCAGTTTCCCGTCCACTTTATCCAACAAGATCTGGAATTCCGGATCATAGATGTTGCCTTCGATGTCCAATTCGCCTGACTCAGTATTCAGCCTGCCATATGCACCGACCTGCATGCGAGATTATAAACTGCAGCCATGAAACCGACGTGAAACGTACTTGTATGGGTATAGGTGGATCCCAGTTGGCCCACTTCGCTGTGGATTGTCTGATGAGATCGATGTACTTCCGAGCTGCGTTCCCCATCAATATGGTGCAGACTCTGCAGGGTAGTCGATTATTATTAAAGAAAGAGCGCCGGTTACTGGAACCGCCATGCGGCGACAGTCAGATATATTTGAATCTGGCCTGTGTTTGCTGTGCATGCATCGCAACTTGCATGATTACGATCTGATTACAACACCAACAAACCTAGATATCACTGCACATACATGTACTCGAACATCCACTACACAAGTAATCATACATCTCATACGGCAACGTCAATCTGATATAACAGGAAGAAAAGAGCCCAACCAGCCATCACTCATCGTCACTGTCGTCTGAAATAGGGTATGGCACATATACAGAGTCTCTTCGCGGGACGTAGACGTTGGGGTCATCCTGGGTACACAGCGTTAGTCTCTAATGTCTGTTGCGAGAAATTTCAAGTACACACCTCTTGATCATCATCATACACTGGATCGATCTCTCCATCGTCATCGAGTGGCTCCCAAGGTGGGTAGCATTCCATCCAACTTTTGTCCGATCAGTAATGCAGTCGAAAGATGAGACAAGAGACGTACAAGCCCTCATCCACAGGATCCGGAGTAGGTGAGTCGCGCATCAGGGGACGAATCAACGGGATCTTGCGCTTGCAAGTGAAAAGCGGCGAGAACACGTAGTCTGTATCCGATCTGATTTGGAGGTTTTCTACCTTTGAATCAGTCCACCAGTCGAGCTGCGTCTTGTTGTCTTCGCCAGATTTCGGGAGAAGCGCCATTGAAATCTTCTCGCCGGCTTGTTATTTCCATTAGATCTCAGATGTACATGAAACGATAAGAATGGACGCACTCTTGTTAGACAAATAAATGGCATAAGCACGACACTTGTACACCGATGGGACGATGTACTTGTCCTTGAGCTCTGGAACCTTGTAGAGCGCTTCAAATACTTTTCCTTTAGGGAAATGCTCTTGACGGGGCTTGTACATCACGAGCATCGCGCCTCGTTTGTCCTGCATAAACTGCCAGTCTTGTTTATACGCTGCTTTGTCGATGCCCTCAACGCTATCGTAGTAGAAATCAGGGAAGTTCTCAAAGGTTGATTATCTCAAAAGCTTACGCGTCTGATCCAAGACTGAAATCCTTAGGCCTGACACCCATAGATCCAACAGCAAAGTCTTTCTCCTCCTCGTCCCGCACCGGCGGATAATCAGAGAGCTTCATTTTACCATCGGTAGCGTCGAGCAGCTTCTGAAACTTGGGATCGTACACGTTTCCTTCAACATCGAACCTGCCTGTCTGGGCGTTAAAACGACCATACGATCCAACCTAGATCATACGAATCGTCGTGAAGACGAATTCTCGCAAAGAGTGGCGTCGAACTGACTCTGATGTCCTGTTTTTCGGGGAACCAGTTCGCCCACTTTGAAGTGCGCTGGCGTATGAGGTCTACGTATTTGAGGCTTGTATTCACCATGGTGGTAGAGGGTAAGGAGTGAAAGGCGCGCAGTGGCGTTACTAGTAACCTAGATCTATAAAAGTAGCGTGAGCATAGGTAAATGTCAACATTGACAAGTAATATCTTGCCCTAGTTGTATCGTGCGATAACGCAAATGAACCTGTAGAATTCAAATAGTTGGGATGCTGTACGAGTATGTAACTGAGACCGCAGTATAACGAAGACGGTGTGGACACTCTAACAAAATTCAGTAATAACGATCGATTTTAAACGAATCAGTAGCCTAAGTACAAAATAGCTCACATTCAAGATCTACCAATCGGATACGGCGCATCCTGGGCGCCTCCAACGTGGGGGGTCAGAATGTTTGTGATAGACTCGGATTCCGAATCTCTGCCCCGTACTACTTGACATATGTAACTTATTGTTATCGATCAGTCGTCCACCGGCTGTTTCGATCGATGGAAAGACTGTACCAGTGACATTGAGAGCACTTTGCTCCAAGTGGGCGGGGAAATGTGGTGAGCCCTTGACGCGCTTGCAAAAATAGCTCTAAGTTACGGTACAGCGTGGGTTCGAGGCAGACAACAAGTGACGTAAAGTTTAAACGCATCTGGCAACGCCTTCGTCGATGGCGTTCTTTGTACTTTTGCATTGCTCAATTGTGATACATCCTATGGCCGCAAGTGCTAAGGTCTGCTATCGAGCAATGAAAAAAGCAGATTGAAAATTATTACAGTGCATGTAAAACGGATGCCTACATTGAGTGCCCATATATTATACTAGTAGCACCTATACCATGCCATTAGCAAGTGACCTATCACCGATGTTTCCTCCGAGTCAAATGTCAGTTGTGCGAGGGAAGTCATCTATAATGCTTCCCCCACCATAGTTATGACGCAACGAGGTACTACCACGCCAATGCACAAAAACGCACATTAGATGGCAAAAGATGAACGCCTATGAGCCATATCTATAGGGAATGGTAAATGCTAGATAACAGACAAAGAAATATGAATAGAAAATACGAACGTTATACAGGCGGTAGCTTGACTGGTCACAAATCTCGCTGCGGAAGAGAAAGTAGCGAATTCCGACCCAAGACCCCATAGAAACAAAAAGAACACTGGAGAGAGGCCCCAGACTCCAAAATGAGGCAAGCGCAAAAGAAAATAGTGGAAGTGCACAAAGCATATAGATACGAGATCCTTCGGGCGCTATAATTGGCAGAGTTCGTCGTCCTGACTTGCGATCACCATTAACATCGGCAAAATCTTGCGCATGGATTGTCAGAAGTATGACAAGTACACTGCAGGAAAGTGCATTTACGCTCGTTCCGTCGAGTGAAGATTCCCTTGCTGGAATATAGATCTTGTCAACGAAATATTATCCCTTAGATGGAGAATGGCCTACATAGAATCAACAAACAACCGACTTCATATGTCACATAACCTCCTGCGGTGCACAAATTCTTGAAAATGGGATGGCGACTGAGATGAAAATCATCATGCATGGCCACGAACACGGAGTAAACACCACTGGTTATAACGACGTTTAAGCTGAAAAGGGATGAAATGCCCAAGCAGAAAACCATGAGTCCCCAGCGCAATGCACGAGAGTCTTTCACGCTAATGCGCCCGGACGGCACAGGACGCCATGGTTTGTTCAAGACATCTTCATGAGAAGAGTAAGATTGGTTAGACGCATTGAATTGAAAGAGATGGAACCAAAGCCAGCAGAGAGCGCAAGATAGGCCTAGTGGGTTGTGACAAGGAGATACAACAGTTGCAAATATCATCTACCACAAAAATTCAGCGTCGTGCAGTGATAGTTTATGCCGGAATGAATACCACAGGGAAAATTATTGTCTTGAAGTCAGATCTTGTGAAAAGCCAAGCAGTCTCGAAGTGATGCAGTGCACAGCGCAAAGTGGTCGCTGTGAAGCGGGACATTAGTATTTGGAGTCTTTTTGCTATCTAGCATCATTATATAGTTTGAAAGGACGGCCAGGCTGAATTTTTGGTTCCCATCGTTCCATCTCGCATGACCGGTGACAGGCAGACATGGATAACGCGGAGCCCATAGGCTCGTATTTCAGGCTGAATTTTTGGTTCCCGTCGTTCCATTTCGCATGAGCGGTGACAGGCAGACATGGATAACGTGGAGCCCATAGGCTCGTATTTCGGGCTGAATTTTTGGTTCCCGTTGTTCCATTTCGCATGAGCGGTGACAGGCAGACATGGATAACGCGGAGCCCATAGGCTCGTATTTCAGGCTGTGTTTGCAGTCATCCTAGCCTCGTCTGAAGCGATACTTTGGAAGGTTATTATTCAGGTTACCGTTAAGAGACTAGAGTTAGCGATATGCGAGTGGTAACGATAATATACCTCAGCATGCGGGAGAACGTTGTTTGTTTTGATGACGCAAATAGGCAGGTTGCTTCGACTCCTCAAGGCGCCACACGCCACTCTCAGTAAAGCGGTGTACAGTTGACCGCAAACCAAAATTGGGTCCATTTGGAGGCGTGCCTAGGAGCTGTGCACGAGTGCAACATTGTTTTGCGGCGAAAGCAGAACAGAACATAGAGATGAACATAGAGATGTGCGCCGCAATGAGGAATATTTTGCAATACACAGCGGCAAGCGCTTGCACTACTGAAAGCCGATCAAGTTCTGTGAATAGAACTTCTTCCGCAGCATTGATAGATCACTGCCTGATGGCTACAGTTGATGATAACATACTTGTCTGGGTGTCCGGGTGTCCGAGTGTCCGAGTCTGAATCACTGTCCGAGTCCGAGCCAGCGAGCAAAAAGGTGGTGAAGATGGTTATTTTAGCATAGGTCGCTTAACCAAATACCTGATTTTTTGGCAAATCTTGGCACATATAATGACACAGAAGCGCTCGAGAAGTTAGAACCAATTGCACGACTTTATCGTAGGCGTTCAAGTCTAGCTGCAACTTGAAGGGAACATCATTAGTGCGGACCCCACGTAAGTAGTTTCCGCTAAACAGACCATAGAGAAATAAAGATAAGACCTGATATTATTAATTGAAGGGGCAAGCTGGGTAAAAAAAGTTCAAGCTGACTTCAGTCCGCAGCTTCGCTAGCTTCAAGCTTGGAGTCGTGGCGTTGCCAACTTAGGCGAATAAAATCCCCGACGGTACTATGATATTCCCGAATCCCGATTCGGTCGGACTCAAGTCGCTTCGTCTCCTGAGGCTCTCCTCCATGGACCACTTCTCCGCTTTTTGCATTTCGGACCCGGGGGGTTGTTCTGTTCATATAATCTGCTAGCAATCAAAGGATCTTTTTGGGGCCACACAAGTGACTTTCCCCAACTGTGACTATGATCTCTCATCATGTGCATCTTTCATCAGTGGTTGCCCACTTCCCGCGCACAATTGTCTCGCCGGCCTGTGAAAGCGCCAGCACCACCCTCGTCTTTTCATGGTTCCCCTACAAGAAGTCCTGTGTCGCAATTCCACTTGGACATAGTGCTGTTTGAACGAACCACCGGATGTTTTCGTGCTTGTCACTGCCTGTAGACGGAATCCCAGATACAAGTTATCATCGTCAAATTGGTGCTTTGGTACCGCCAATGTATTTTGTTGTTGCGCCGGGATAGCCCCTTTTTAAGGTCGGCTTTGCCGTGCAAAAGCAGTAAGTCACCACGGTTTGGCGCTTGTATGTTGTGACCCCCTTGAGTGGGAGAGTAGACCCTCGAAGAACGCGGCAAAGATGTCAATTCAAAGTTCTGGGCGACATACAAGAAAATTTCGACCGAGCAGATGACGACCCCCTGGAGCGGGCACTTCGGTTCACAAACACAAGATGAACTTCAGGTCTTTCTTTTCTTAGCCCTGGAACAAACCCCAGGGACGTTGGCAGATCCATAATTGAATTTTTTTCCTCGTCGACAATGATAGCCTCCTTTCACTCCAGACGTCTGCGGGAGTTTGTCGATAGAGTACGGGTAACGACGTATGGGGGTGGGAAGAAGAAAGTGCCGACGCTGGGGATTTGTCACACTTCTCCAAAACATGGCTCGCTAGTTTCAAGCCACCTTGTTTTGTCACTTGTATGTTGAGTTGGGGGGAGGGATTCAGACTTACTAAAATTCCACTTGGCTGGTCAGATCTAGGGCATGACGATGATATTCTCTGTCTTCAGAAACATCAAGTAGGTCCTCTCTACTTCCGGCGCGTGACAGCATTGAGCTCAATGATGTGACGGCCCCATACCTGAGCTGGTGCCTATGCGAGTCCTACTAGCATCCCCTAAGTACAGATTTTTGTAACTCTGAATGTCTGTCCTTGACCAGTCTGTCCAATAATCTTCTTCTAAGAACTCCACAATCTCGGAGGCCCCTGGTCGATCTTCGGGGTTAACAGATAAACATTTCAATGAATATACTTGGTGTGCCTCTTCAACACCAGTGAATTGACGGAAAGGTTCTATTCCTGCGACTTTTGCTGCAATAACAAGAAATGGTTGCCTTAGCCAGCGATAAGGTACATGTCCGCACAACAGCTGCATGATATCAGCAACACAACTTACACGGAATCGAATAGGGGCCTACACACCCGGAGCATGATACAACCATATGAGTAAACATCTGCGGCTCTGGTGGGCATCACCACTCCTCCTTTTTCAGGTATAGCGAGCATCTCGGGTGCCATCCACCGCACATGACCTGGGTTGCAGTCATCAAAGGGAGAGTTTTGTGCTTCCATAAGGATCATCGAGAGACCGAAGTACGCAAGACAGAGATTCCCGTCGTCGTCGATCAGAACATTGGTCTGTAGATTGTCGAGTTGTCATCCTGAAACATCATAAATGTAAATTTGTCACACGTACACATGTCAAATCGCCATGAATCACCCCTTTATAATGCACTAACAAGTCTATGAGCACATCTGATCCAGACGCGGAAAATATATAGATGTACAGTACTCGAGGCCGGCTGAGATCTGTCCTAACTAGAGGCTCATCAGAACTTATCCGGTTTTGCGAGATACGGGGCGTACCATTCTTAGTTTGTCGGCTTTGGAAATAACATGTCCCTGTTTCAGATAGCTATCGAGCGACCCATTTTCCATCGACGGAGAAACTAGTGCCGGAAGTAGCCCGAAGCGTTCGATAATTCCATGAAAGATAAGAATATTTTCATGTGCCAGAGTGATCCAAACATAAGATTTGCAACATATTTTCTGTTTGTTGGGCGAGCAAATCCAAAATCCGTGAATAAAGAGTCTTTCAGTTACTTTTTGCACGCACATGGCTGACCCTATACACCAACAGTTTGTCATTTTCTTGAGGAATCCTAACTGATTTGACCGCAACCTCGAAGATTGTGGATATGATGAATCCTGGCCTAAAAGTTCGAGCACTTACCTTACAGGTCCCAGATGGTCGAGACCAAAAACACTTCCAGACATCGCCAAGTCCTCCTGTTCCACTTTGGAACGCCTCAAGTTTTTTGACTTCATTCACAGGAATATCCGTTGACTCAATTTTGAGATGTGTTTGGTAAGGGAACTGGGGACTCCCATTTCTCTTCTATTCAGGGTAATCTGTGACTTCACATTGAACGCAAGTACATGAACTTACCATAGACTTTCGAGAAAAATAATTACCCATTGCAAACTTGTAATGATATGTCAGCTGCGCAGCGTTCTAGTGAAAAGTAGCTGTGATGGCGCTGTTCAAGTAGTGGTTGGTTTTGCAGGTCAGAAAGTGGTCGCAGTGGCGCAGTGACAGGGGCCGGAAAGGGGTAAATTGCCGCCAAACATGTAATGAGCGGCTTTCCAAACTTGACGCCCTTGCCAACATAGCTTTAAGTACAGCGTAGGTTTGAGGCAGACAACAAGTTTAAACGCATCTGGCAACGCCTTGGTCGACGGCGTTTTTGGTACTCTTGCATGATACATCCTATGGCCACAAGTGCTAAGGCCTACGCTTGAGCAATTAAAAAAAGCAGATTGACAATTGCGAGGCATGTAAAACGGATGCCTAAATCGAGTCCACAAATATTATACTAGTAGCACACATGCCATGCCCTTGGAAAGTGACCTATCACCGATGTTTCCTCCGAGTCAAATGACAGTTTTGTGAGGGAAGTCATCTAGAGTGCTTCCCCTACCATGGTAATGACACAATGAGGTACTACCACGCCAATGCACGAAAACGCACATTAGCTGGCAAAAGATGAACTCCCATGAACCATATCTGTAGGGAATGATAAGTGTTAGATAACAGACAAGGAAATATGAATAGAAAATACGGACGATATATAGCCGGAAGTTTGACTCGTCACTAATTTCGTCACGGAAGAGAAAGTAGCAAATTCCGACCCAAGAACCCATAGAAACAAAAAGAACACTGGAGAGAGGCCCCAAACTCCAGAATAAGGCAAGCGCAAAAGAAAATAGTGGAAGTGCACAAAGCATATAGATACGAGATCCTTCGGGTACTATAATTGGCAGAGTTCGTCGTCCTGACTTGCGATCACCATTAACGTCGGCGAAATCTTGCGCATGGATTGTCAGAAGTATAACAAGTGCGCTGCAGGAAAGTGCTTTTATGCTCATTCCGTCGAGTGAATATTCCCTTGCTAGAATATAGATCTCGTCAACAAAAATATCATCCCTCAGATGGAGAATGTCCTACAAAGAATCAACGAACAACCGAGTTCATATGTCACATAACCTCCTGCATTGCACAAATTCTTGAAAATTGGATGGTGACTGAGATGAAAATCGTCATGCATGACCAGGAGCACGGTGTAAACAGCACTGGTTATAACGACGTTTAAGCTGAAAAGGGATGAAAGGCCCAAGCAGAAAACCATGAGTCCCCAGCGCAATATACGAGAATCTTTCACGCTAATGCGCCCGGATGGCACAGGACGCCATGGTTTGTTCAAGACATCTTCATGAGCAGAGTAGGATTGATTAGACGCATTTGATTGAAAGAGATGGAACCAGAGCCAGCCGAGAGCGCAAGACAGGGCTAGGGGGTTGTGGCGAGGAGATACAACAGTTGCATATACCATCTACCGCAAAAAATCAGTGTCGTGCAGTAATAGTTATTGCCGGAATGAATACTACGGGGAAAATTACTGTCTTGAAGTCAGATCTCGTGAAAAGCCAAGCAGTCTCGAAGTGACGCAGCGCACAGCGCAAAGTGGTCGCTGTGAAGCGGGACATGAGTGATTTGGAGTGTTTTGCTGTCCAACATTATATAGTTCGAACCACGGCAAGGCTGAATTCTCGGTTTCGGTTATTCCGTTTCACATGAGCAGTGACCGGTGACCGGCAGGCATGGATGTTCGCAATCATCTTGGCCTCGTTCGAAGCAATACTCTAGAAGGACATTATCCAGGTTGCCGGTAAGCTACGTGTAATTGTTTTGCGGCGAAAGCACGATAGAAGACAAGCTTACGAAAAGTACAGCACGAAGCCACATTGTGCTTGGACGGACCCTCGCTAGCTCGTTTGTAACATAGAAATGAACATTTCGATGTGTGGCGCGATGAGGAATGTTTTGTTATACATACCGGAAAGCGCTTGCACTATTGAAAGTCGATCGAGTTCTGTGAATTGGGTTTCTACCACAGCATCGATGGCATAGATGATCAATCGATCACTGCCTGATGCGGCTAACGTATGTGTCCGGATGTCCGAGTGTCCGAGTGTCCGAGCCCGAGCCAACGAGCAAAAATTTCACGCTGCCATGACGCTGGTGATAATGGTTACTTTAGCATGGGTCGTTTAACCAAATATCTGGTTTCGGGCAAACCTTGGCACATATGCATGTGATGATACAGAAACGCTTGAGAACCAACGCAACTTTATCGTGGCCTGGCGTTTAGCTGCAGTCAGACTTACCTTGGCTGGTCAGATCTAGATCTAAGGTCCCATGACGTAATATCTTCTGTCTTCAGAAACATCAAGTAGGCCCGCTCTACTTCTTTAGCACAGATTCTTCTCCTACTAAATCATAGTCGGCGATTTCCATCTCAGTGCTCAGTGCAATCATACCAGCGTCTATCATGCCGAACAGCGATTGACAACATGGAAATACTCGTGCAGCAACCTCTCCTCCTCTCCCTCTCAGCCGAACTACATCCACAGTTCCCATATCATCATCCCCGTCTTTCCCTCCCACCCATTCTGCCCACCACTGAGCCCATCCTCGTTTCTCAGCACTTTGCTTCAACGCACCATCATGTCTGGTAGTTTAGAAAGCCGATATATCAGACTTGAAGGTGGGTCGCTCCAAATCACCTTTGTATCCGTTTCGTGATCCTCACACTCTTTTTATAGTCATCAGCTTCAAATCCCCTCCTGGCACATTCCTGCAGGCATTTAAATATCCATCAATGTCGACTCCCGGAGACGCTGGAGATCGGCCATCAGTGTCTTATCATCTGACAGATCTGTAGTGTGGGGCGATACTGTGACTTTGTAAAGTCCACGGAGACTTTCTGATGCGATGCGAGAACTGATCTTCGGTTTCTAGATCATCACATGCCTCACCTGCGTTATCAGTGGAGATATGGGCGTTCTATGAGGTTGACCGAATGCTAGGCAGTGGAGACGTCATTAGGAGACTTCAAACGTCGTGAGATGAACTATTCAATCATGGAGATGAACCTTTTGGTGAGTGATTTGCTCCTCATTCACGCACATATACTAACATCTCGTAGTTTTGTCCTTCCCACCGGTTCGTGGTATCCACCCTTCTCTCACGTTGAAGGCCGCCACTGTACATGCTTGCGGCGATCAGGAGAGCGTGCTGTCTGATGTAAGTGACGCTGCTCTCTACTGTTAACTTTGCTGATGGAACGCCAATTGTAGTACGTAGACTCCGAGATCGCTCGAGACACAGATGCGGGCCACGCACAATTTTCCGCATACATGACGAGCGAGACGGTCTCTCGCTTGAACGATGCAGTGCTGCATTTTCAGTTGGTTCTATACCAGTGTCCGGTCAGCCATCCTGACCACGCAGTTGCCCTCACCAACCTTGCGTATGCCCACCTTCAAGGGTATATTCGCAAGGATCTTGAAGACATTGATGCCACCACTTCCTTCTTCCGCGACGCCCTTGCATTGCGTCCGCAGTGCCATCCCGACCATCCATTATCTTTATATAATCTCACCGAAGCGCTGACTTGGCGCCACAACAAGAAAAGTACTGCTGCCGACATCCGCGAAGCCGCCAAACTCTATCATGAGCTACTGCTTCTGTCCAGAGGGCACCTACCTTCATAGCATCGCGGCAGGGGCAAACGGTGTTGATTATGTGGTCGATGGATGTAACAATCTTCCAATAGATGCATTTGATGAAGGCATCCACCTTCAACGACTCGTCCTGGAGCTCTGTTCTCTGGGCCATCAATGTCGTCCAAGAGCACTCTGGGCGCTTTTGTGCTCACTCTACATGTGCTTTACACAGTGTAGCAGCATTGATGGTCTAGATTAGAGCATAAGGTTCGGTCGTGAAGCCGTTTATCTACTTGCCGAGGGACATCCTCATCGTGGTAGCTGCTTGAATGAGTTAGCCCTCTCACTCAGATGCTACTTCGATCACCAAGGCAAACCTAACAACCTTGATGAGGCCATCTTATTGCACGAAGAAACGCTGTGCCTGTGGCCTGCTGGGCACGAATATTGTGATTACATCATTGGACAACCTAGGGGGCGCCCTCGTCCGCCGTTTCTACAAATGCGGCAACATTGGTGACATCACCCGAACTACCAGCCTCTATCGTGAGTCACTGACATTATGCCTACCTGGGCATCCACGTCGTGACACACACTTCACAACCTTGCCCTCGCGCTCAAAACCAGATATGACAAATCACACATCAACAAGGATCTCAATGAGGCCATTGATCACCCGACGAAGTGATTCACCTCGCAGCTGGTCTCCAGTTTTAGGGGTTCAAGAGCGTCATTGGCACGCTGTGCGAGGTCGACGATGCTGTCGCAAAACACGTTGTCAAGGCATTCTACGAGAATTTGTTCGGTGATTTGGAGGATAGTGGTGTCATGGACTGTACGAAGGCTGCCTGGGCACTCAACCGTGCTACGCACGCAGTGAAGACGAAAATGCCGCTCGAGTAGAGGATGGTTTTCATTCATATTGGTGTGTAGTTCTACGTCGTATTGCTATCGTCTGGCTATTCCATCTACATCCCGGCACTTGCTCAGGCACCTGAAAGATTGGTGCAAATTGGAATGTTTTTTGGGACGTCGAGGCTTAGGCTGAGGCAAGGTGTGAGTAAGAGCGTACACGGAGATCTAAGGAACAGAATAGTGTTTGCGAATCCACACCTGTCTCGTGTGGCTGCCATGATACAGGTAGCGTTAGGCCTACATCGGTGCACATCTTCGTGTCAGGGACGGCCAACTCGAACAACGAAGCGCTGATAATCCAAGAACAAGCTGGTGGAAACTCGTGTACCTTGTTTGTGGACTAGATCTCAAAGCGCTTGGACAGCAGCTCAGTCCTTTTAAAAATAGTTCTAAGTACAGCGTAGGTTTGAGGCAGACGACAAGTGACGTAAAGTTTAAATGGCATCTGGCAATGCCTTTCGTCGACGGCGTTTTTGGTACTCTTGCATGATGGATCCTATGGCCGTAAGTGCTAAGGCCTACGCTTGAAGCTTGAGCAATTAAAAAAAGCAGATTGAAAATTGTGATGCATGTAAAACGGATTACCTTGCGAAGCAAGGTTATGTAGGTGTTGGGATAATATGCGAGTCAAGTGACACGAACATCATGCTGTGCAGTCACGCAGCCGCATACAATTCTGCCTAGACATAAACTCAACAACAATCAACTACAGAATAATACAAATACAAAAAAAAATGCGGAGCAAGGTCATAAGTTCGCACAGCGAACCCCTAGTTATACCAGTAAGTAGCACCTAGGCCATGCTATTAGCAGGTGACCTATCACCGATGTTTCCTCCGAGTCAAATTACAAATTTGTGAGGGAAGTCGTCTAGAATGCTTCCCCCGCCATGGTAATGACGCAACGAGGCACTACCACGCCAGTGCACGAAAACGTACATTAGCTGGCAAAAGGTGAACGCCTATGAGCCATATCTGTAGGGAATGATAAATGCCAGGTAACAAACAAGGAAATATGAATAGGAAATACGAACGTTATACAGGCGGTAGCTTGACTGGTCACAAATCACGCCGCGGAAGAGAAAGTAACGAATTCCGACCCAAGAACCCATAAAAACAAAAAGAACAGTAGAAAGAGGCCCCAAACTCCAAAACGAGGCAAGCGTAAGAGAAAGTAGCGGAAGTGCACAAAGCATGTAGATACGAGATCCTTCGGGCGCTATAATCGGGAGAGTTCGTCGTCCTACCCTGCAATCGCCATTGACGTCGGCAAAATCCTGCGCATGGATTGTCAAAAGTACGACAAGCGCGCTGCAGGAAATTGCTTTTATGCTCGTTCCGTCAAGTGAATATTCCCTTGCTAGAATATAGATCTTGTCAATAAAATATTATCCCTCGGATGGAGAATGGCCTACAAAGAATCAACGAACAACCGAGTTCATATGTCACATAACCTCCTGTATTGCACACATTCTTGAAAATGGGATGGCGACTGAGATGAAAATCATCATTCATGACCACGAACACGGCGTAAACAGCACTGGGTATAACGACGTTTAAGCTGAAAAGAGATGAAAGGCCCAAGCAGAAAACCACGAGTCCCCAGCGCAATATACGAGAATCTTTCACGCTAATGCGCCCGGACGGCATAGGACGCCATGGTTTGTTCACGACGTCTTCGTGAGCAGAGTAAGATTGGTTAGACACATTGAATTGAAAGAGATGGAACCAGAGCCAGCAGAGAGCGTAAGATAGAGATAGCGGGTTGTGGCGAGGAGATACAGTAGTTGCAAATATCATCTACCGCAAAAATTCAGCGTCATGCAGTAATAGTTATTGCCAGAATAGATACCACGGGGAAAATTATTGTCTTGAAGTCAGATCTCGTGAAAAGCCAAGCAGTCTCGAAGTGACGCAGCACACAGCGCAAAGTGTTCGCTGCGAATCGGGACATGAGTAATGTAGAGTCTTTTTTCCGTCCAGCATTATATAGTTGTTCCGGTCATTCTATTTCAAATCAGGGGTGACTGGCAGGCATAGATAAAGCGGAGCCTATCGCTAGGGTTGTATTGCACGCCATGTCTACAAGCCCAGCCTCGTTCGAAGCAATACATACTTTGGAAGGACATTATCCAGGTTGCCAGTGAGCTACGTGTAGAGAGCCCTAGAGCAATTACAGTTAGCAATATGCGAGTGATAACGATAAACATCTCTCAGCATATGGGAGTACGTTGTTTGTTTTGATGACGCGAATAGGCAGGTTGCTTCGACTCCTAAAGGCGTCACTCTTGGCAGAGCGGTGTATAGTTGATGCAAATGAAATTTGAGTCCATTCGGAGGAATAACTGCTCTAATATTGTTTTGCGGCGAAAGCACGATAGAAGACAAGCTTACGAAAGGTACAGCACGAAGCCACATTGTGTTTGGACGGACCCTCGCTAGCTCGATTGTAACATAGAAATGAACATTTCGATGTGTGGCGCGATGAGGAATGTTTTGTTATACATACCGGAAAGCGCTTGCACTACTGAAAGTCGATCGAGTTCTGTGAATTGGGTTTCTACCACAGCGTCGATGGCATAGATGATCAATCGATCACTGCCTGATGGCTAACGTACTTGTCCGGATGTCCGAGTGTCGGAGCCCGAGCCAACGAGCAAAAATTTCACGCTGCCATGACGCTGGTGATAATGGTTACTTTAGCATAGGTCGTTTAACCAGATATCTGGTTTCGGGCAAACCTTGGCACATGTAATGATACAGAAACGCTCGAGAACCAACACGACTTTATCGTAGCCTGGCGTTTAGCTGCAGTCAGACTTACTAAAATTCCACTTGGCCGGTCACCGGTCAGATCTAAGGCCCCATGACGTAATATCTTCTGCATCAGAAACATCAAGTAGGCCTTTGTATTCACGCGTCGTCTAAGAAAAGATGAGAGAAAGGGAAATAATATTCGTTAGTTCAAATCTGTGAGAACTAGTGGTTATCGAGAGTGAGAGATCTGAGGAGGAGAAGGAGGTAGTGAGATGCGAACGAATATTACTTTCGGGGAGACAAGACAAGACACGGGGTGTTGAGGTCTTAGATGAACGAATCAAGGGTGGGTTGTTTAGTTTGATTCGTTTTGTGTGTGGGAAGGTCTGGCAAAGCCAGACCAGTGCAGGAAGGCAGGGGTCTGGGCGAGGCGCGTGGATCCCGCGAACTCCGAAAAAAGCAGCCTGTGCTCGTGGGTGCGGAAAAACGAGAGAGCGACAGGCAAAAGAAGATGGGCGCAGAGAAGGAGGAGAAAGTGCGGCGCCGATTCTCAAGTTGAGACCTTTTGACTAGGGAGAACTGTGATGAATATTGATGTGAAGCACACCGAATGTGAATCTTCATGTGACGGCTTACAAAGGCCATGTTTCGTACGTCCGCGTCAACGCTCGCAAGCTCGCAATCCGCTTGAAACGGCCACACGCTCTACTTCCGACGCGTGACAGCATTGATCATGATAGATGTGACGGCCCAATACTTGAAGCTTGAGCTGGCACCCATGCGAGGCTCACTACTATCCCTCAAGTACAGATTATTGTAACTCTAAAAGTCTGCATGGCAGCAGAAATTTTGGCAGATGCGTCCGAATACATAATGATGGTGTCCTTGACTAGCTTATCCGATACAATGTCATTACTCTCATTCGAAGAACTCCACGATCTCAAAGGCCATTGGTCGATCTTTAGGGTTAACGGATAAACATTTCAATGAATGCTCCTTGTGTGCCTCTTTAACACCAGTGATTTGACGGAAGGGTTCTATTCCTGAGACTCTTGCTACAATAACGTGAAACGGTTGCATTAGCCAGCGATAAGGCACATGACCGCACAACAGCTGCACGATGTCAGCAACACAACTTACATGCAATCGAATGGGAGTCCACACACCTGAAGCATGATGCAACCATATGGGTAAACATCTGCGGCCCCGGTGGGCATCACCCGGACTCCTCCTTGTTCAGGCATAGTGAGCATCTCGGGTGCCATCCACCGCACATGACCTGGGTGGCAATCATCGAAGGGAGAGTTTTGTGCTTCCATAAGGATCATCGAGAGACCGAAGTATGCAAGACAGAGGTTCCCATCGTTGTTAATCAGAACATTGGTCTGTAGATTGTCGAGTTGTCATCCTGAAACATCATAAATGCAGATTTTTTACACGTACACTTGTCAAATCGCCATGAACCACTCCTCTGCCATGCACTAACAAGTATATGAGCACGTCAGATCCAAACACTGAAAAAACATAGATATACAGTAGTCGAGGCCGGCTGCGATCTGTCTTAACTGAAGACCCATCAGGATTTGTCCTGTTTTGCGAGATACGGTGCGTACCATTCTCAGTTTATCGGCTTTGGAAAGAATATGTCCCTGTTTCAGGTAGCTATCGAGCGACCCATTTTCCGTCCACGGAGAAACTAGTGCCGGAAGTAGCCCGAAGCCCTCGGTAATGCCATGAAGGATGAGAATATTGTCATGTGCCAAAGTGACTCAAACATAAGAGTCGAGACGAATATTCTGTTTGTTGGGCGAACAAATCCAAAATCCGTGAATAAAAGTCTTCCAGTTACTTCTTGTACTCACCTTCCTGGCCCTGTTCACCAGCAGTTCATCATTTCCTTGAGGAATCCTAACCGATTTGACCGCAACCTCGAAGATCGTGGATATGGTGAATCCTCGCCTATTCGCGCACTTACCTTATACGTCCCGGATGGTCGACACCAAAAACACTTCCAGACATCGCCGAGCCCTCCTGTTCCACGGGGGAACGCCTCAATATTTTTGACTTCATCTTTAGGAATATAGGGCGGCTTTCTTTCGAAATCCATTCGGTAAGGGATCTTTGGACTGTCATTTCTCTTCTATTGAGGGTAATCTGTGACTACTCTTCACACTGAACGCAAGTATATGAACTTACCACAGACCTTCGAGAAACACGATTACCCATTGCAAATTGTATCAGCCGCGCAGCGTTCTGGTGAAAGGTAGCTGTGATGGCGTTGTTCAAGTAGTTGGTTTTACAGTTCAGAAAGGGGTGGATTTGGCAGTCTACTCATGACGTCGTATATGCACACAGTGACAAAGTTTTAGGGGACAAGTCTCGGCCGGAAAGTGCCGGGAAACACGTCTACTGTACCTCTGTGTATGGAGGCAACCGTAACGCGTCACAGGACCTTGGTTGCGTTGCTAATTTACCCCGCCGTAACGCGTCACAGGGGGTCGGTTGCTAACTGTAAGTACATTGTAGAAATCAAAAAATCCGCCGCAAAAATGACTAAAACTACTTTTTCGCCGCTGTGTCAACTTCCTGCTCGTTTACTAGTGCCCATATATTGTCATTGTCTCCTACTCGGGGGGTCGAGCGGAAGAACTGTTTTAACAGCTCAGCAAGATGATGGATGCGAGAGATCAGCTCTGAGGATGGGCCCTGTTGAACCATTATTTGATACGGACTGACAATGTACACTGTAGTTAATCAGTAGTCTACTCGTGCTAAGTCGAAATTCCCCTCCGCGAGAGTTTGAACCCGACACCACTCCGACATACGACAGGGACGTTGGTTGCTATTTTGTTCCGATGTCACGGGCAATCAGACAAGGTTGCTAACTTTGCAACTGTGGCGGTGTGTCACGCACAATTCACGGTTGCCTCCATACACAGAGGTACAGTATGGCATACTCGGACCGAAAGTTACCAGCTGTGATGCATTGATGAATTGATGACCCGTACCCAACCCACAATTGTCGCATCCATTACTGCTACTTACGGCCTGCAGATGAGTCCGCAGGATCCTAGGGGTGTCATTGAGCAAGTCTGAGTCTATCCCATCAATTTGTGTAAGTCCCGTTGACAATATCAATATCTTAGTACTTCCTACAGGTGCAATACTATGTCGAGACGTAATACAATACAATGTCCTGCTAGCCGTCGCCCTACGCTGTCAGGTAGCTATCCCTATATCACCCTCGCTATGCGCTCTACAAAATCCACACCTTCTTGCGAAATCGCCTCCTTCCACACTTCATCATATTTCTCCTCTCCAATACACTGCATCACGGTCTCCGCATGATACCCGGAAGCAAACGCAAGATAGCACACCACCACCGACATCACATCAACTGTGCGATCTGCTGGTGCGACAACGAGTAGCTGGACGTTGAAGCGCGGAGGCTGCTTTGGAACGGAGCGGCTCGAATACGGCATGATTAGGGAAAGGTAGTCCCGTGCTGCAAGGAGCTGAGAGGCGCTGAGCGCTGTGTAACCTTGGCTTCTCCCCTGCCTCGGGCACTTGAGTGTCAGCTTCTGCGTCCTCAGAACACCTTCCATCATTTCCTCGCTCCTGGAGCCTGATCCTGCAATGTCTTCGACAGGCTCTATTTGCAGGATGTGGCTGAAGGGCACGCCAGCTTCTGCACAAAGCGTGTCGACTTCATGTGCGTCGGCTGATGCGACGTACAGACACTCCATTATTTCTTGCAGGTGATAACACCTAGAAAAATATTCCAACGGTGCGTCATAGTGGATCAAGTCATGCCACTCGGGATGCATTCCGCGTGGTGCCACCTGGGTAGTGGGTGTGTGGCGTGCCACTGGGCCATGAGAGAGGTGTTTTAATGTTGTTTGAACTGTGAGTCGGATAGAGCAGCGCTTTCGGAGTGGTCGATGTGTTTGGACAGGGGGATGAATATCCAACGCGGGTGTCAAATCATTCGTTGACGTCATTACGAGAATTGGGACGAGTAGGGTGTATGAAATTTGATGGAGACCGTTCGGATGATGTGCAAATTCACAAGGAGGAGTAGCAAACAACGCTCGCGCATTTTATCCTTTGAGAGGTGTGGAAGTTGTGGCTCGGTCCACATCCCATACATCAACAAAGTGGGAACAATGTCCTATATCGACCAGACTCGCCGGATGGTCGCTGCCTCAAGAGTACTGAGTCATGCACATGTTTGGAAGAAGTATACTGTGGATTTGAAGAAAGAGACTCGTACCATCGATACAAGTATACTGCTAGTCCTTAGTGTTGCTGCGAGGTTAAGCTGCCACAAGTTCGTTCTCACCTCAATGATCTGGAAGCTCAACTGAAGCTTTGGTTAAGGCCCGTTAAGCCGTGAATCGGATAATCTGGATTACATAATAAACTCATGACATCCACCTTCACGCCAGTACTACTAGTGTCCACTGTCGAGTAATTATTAACACCAATTACTTGTAGTTCCAGGGCACGACCTGGTGAGACACTCGCAACTAATCCGCTCTGCTAGTAGCACGCTTTTGTCTTTCTCAAACTATGGCTTTATCATCTTCATCCATGAAAGACTACGAGATATTCATGTCCACGGTCCAGAAGCCGCCCGAACCAGAGCAAAGCTTTGAGGTTTGCCATCATATTAATTACCCGTCGCTTCGACTCAATATACTACACCGTCATCAGGAGATACGCGTGAAGGACTACGTCAAAGCATACACAGCGACCGGTCGACCACCAGCACCAGTCCCAGATCTACCAAATACCCCAAATGCTAGATATGCACTCGGCTTACCACCGATATTTTCTCCCATTCCAATAGAATCGACTACGAGCATCAGCTCTACAGGCACTGTGGCCGAGAAGGCCATAACAAACCCCAGTGATCTGCCCACCATCCAAGTATTTCAGGCGACTAAAACACCAATCGAAGGGCAGTTCCAGAGCATTACAGCACAGCCTACTTTTAGTTTATTCTCCTATGAGGTATGTAGTGATAATATCGCGCACTCGCGGCCTATTTTTCTTCATTGCTCCAGCCACCGGCTCAGGAATATTGACGACCGCCTATCGAATCCAGGAATTGCGGCTTTATGCATATCTTTCAGGGAACATCATGCCTCCGACCCCACTTCCATCAGAGACACTCTCTTCGGACAACGCGCCAACACAGGTCGTCCATCCATTTTACGCCAATGATTCAGCAGCAACCGCGTTCGCGCGTACCAGTGTGGGCCCTGACGCTCCAGATGCCTACATGAGCATCACAACGTCTCTCAAATTCAACAAACATTCATTCGAGGTATATCTCCCTATTTCTGAAGTGTTCCTTGCGGGTGCTCTCATCTTGGATTTCTGCGCTTTAGGAACTACGGCTAGCACACCATCTTTCTGGCAAGGAGCTTACCTCCATCGAAATTCCGACACGTGAGTCTCTAGAGTTAGAGACAGACGAAATCGATAATGTTTTTGGTAGCTGCCCAGGGTAATATTCTGGGGCCAAACCAAGGCCAAATCTCCGCAACTGTACCTGCCCCGGCTCCTCCACTCCTCCTTGGACGCCCCCGTGGCGAAACAATACGATAGCGAAACCTTCACATTCTTTTTGAGCTTGGTTGTTGTTTGTGTCACTTACCGTATATCATCATCGTTTCGTGCTATCATCGCTTCGTACTTGTACCACAGAATGTTGTTGTTCTGGGGAATGATCGAGAGGTTTAATGTATGCAACATGTATTCGAGTCAAATTAGGTTTTTGGGGTGTATTGGTTAATTCATCATTGACTTCTCTGCTTATACCGCGACTTGCTCAATCCTCTCAGACGAAGATTCAAAGTCACATAATGATTCTTCGAGCACTACATGACCTACATAAGTAGTTCGCGTGCCTAAGCTTCCTCTTAATCAAAGGAAACGCTGACTGGATGGGAGAATTCGTTAACTTGACACGAGGACCAACTGACGCAACACGCCCTTCATTTCCCACTCTCAGTACGAGCGTTTGTGTTCTTCATGTGGTACCCTCAATTTTTGTTTGACTGTCGGATGATCAGAGGCCATACAGACTCGACCCAGAAACGAAACGAACGAAACGACAGTGCATTATCAAGTGGTTGATCTTACGATGCAACAAGTCAGAATTAGAGGAATGGAGTGATGAGCTCTTGTGTACGTGTAGAAGTTGTAGAAGTAAGGAGTAAGGAACGTTTGTCGAACTTTGGGAACGCATTACAAGTGAATAAAGTATAGCTGGTAGGAAATTTTTAGTGGCCTGTAAGAAATGGTGACACTAGTGGGAAGCACCAAGGTCCAGAATGATTGCTCGTGTCGTATGTGCAGTCAATGTGGCTCCTTTACGCTCACTGGATACAGACGCCCAATGACCGCCGGAGTCCATGATCCTGACGCAACAAGGCAATACTACCATGCTAACACAGGGAAAAGCCCATTCTCTGGCAAGAGACGAGCATCCATGAGCCATATCTACAGGGAACAACAGACATTAGGTCACAGACAAGGCAATATGAAAGGATACGAACGTTATACAGGTGGTAGTTTGACTGGTCACAAATCCCGTCGTGAAGGAGAAAGTAGCGTAGTCCGACCCAATAACCGATAGAAAAAGAAAATGCTGCAAGGAAACCCCAGGCTCGAAAACGAGTTAAGGAAAGTAGCGAAAGCACACAAAACATATAGATGCGAGATCCTTCGGGCGCCACAATCAGCAGATTTCATCGCCATTGACGTTAGCAACATCCTGCGCATGAATTGTCAGAAGGATGACAAGCGCGCTACAGGAGATCGCTTTTATGCTCGTTCCGTCAAGTGAAGATTCTCCTGCTAAAACATAAAATATGTTCAATGAAATTTTACCCTGAGAGGCTGAATGTGACTTACATAGAATCAACGAACATCCGACTCCAGCAGTCACATAAGCCGCTACATTGCATAAATTTCTGAAAATGGGATGGTGACCGTGGCGAAGATTGTCATGAAGGATCATAAGCACAGTGAACACCCCGCTAGTTATGAACAAATTTAAGCTGAAAATGGATGAAAGGCCCAAGCAGAAAACCAGGAGAGTCCAGCGCAAGGTACGAGAATCCTCAACACTAATGCGCCCGGACGGTAAAGGGCGCCATGGTTTATCCTCATCAGCAGAGTAGGGTTGGTAAGAGACGTTGAATTGGAAGAGATGGAACCAGAGCCAGCACACAGTGCATGCCAGGGCTAGCGGCTCGGGACGAGGTGATACAACGGTTGCAAATACGATCTACCACAAAAATCAGTGTCGTGCGGTAGTAGTCGTTGACGGAATGAATATTAATACCACTGGAAAAATGAGTGTTTTGAAGTCGGATTCTGTGAAAAGCCAAGCAGCCTCGCAGTGGCGCCGCGCACTACGCAAAGTGGTGGCTGTGAAGCTGGACATGAGTGTTACTGTGTTTCAGCTTCTGTAGCATTAAATAGTTTGAAAGGATAGTTCTTGTCAATTGAATGGATCTTCGGTTCGCGGTCGTTACATTTCGCATACTTAACCGTAACGGCGACCTCTGGGCGTGGATCTAGGTACTTGTATACCGCAACAAACAAAGGAAACTGTAATTAAAACCTGGCAGCGCCCTATTATGGGGTCAGGGTATAGTACGAGAGGGGTCCACGTTTGAGATGATGTGATACACTTCCTCCTCCTCAAGTCCTCCTCACTCTACCTATCCATCTCCTCCGCTCTCCATCTCATCACCCTCTCTTCCTGCACACCGAGATAGCAATATGACACTGCACAGTGATTTTAAAAAATTAAGGGTGAGTTACGTGTAAACATAACAACCGACTCATTTAGCGAGAACCATATTGCTTTCGTCACATGTCACGATCACATATACACAACTCAAACACCAAAGCTATCTAGACAGGTACGATGATCTCGACTCCTCCATCAGCTCTCTTCAAATCCACCGACCACGCCTTCGTCTCATCCACAGTCATCTTCAAATTCTCAATCCTAAGATTCAGCATCTCAAGCGCATCCAAACCCATAGGCAACCGCTTCGGTATATTTCCTCCCTGTACGACCTCGTACACAGTGCGTGTGAATTTTTCCGCGTCTCCTCCGAAGACTACACCCTCTAGCATCTGACGCAACACGGAACCCGCAAAAGACTTGTCGGCGTATGCTGGATGCTGCGGTAATACCACTGCCCCTTTCATTCCGTTTGTGTGGAATGCCCCGGGTTCGATAATGCAGATCTGTTTTTTTTGTCGTAAGTACAAATTTATTGATGAAGAGAACAACGTGCATTTATGTTCCAGGAAGCCGGCACCTCTTTCGCAAGACCATCTGAGAACCCCTCCAGCGCTGTACATCAAAATCAAATACATCATCGGCACTTTCCGCTCTACATGCATCCAGATTCCTACCATGTTTGCTGCAAACCCATCAGTATCATCTCAACTAACATCAAATTCAAACCGCACTCACGTCGCAGCATAATAACTCAACCCAGGAAGCGCATTAAACCCAGCAACCGAACTGAGCTGAAGAATCGTTCCTCCCTTGCCCGCTTCATTGACCTCCCTAAAAAATTTCACCGCAGCACGACTGACGTTTGTCGCGCCCCAGAAATTTGTATCAAAAAGCTCACGCGCTTTATCATCGGGCGTGCCTTCGATTTCTGTGATAACTCCATATCCCGCATTGTTGAACACTACGTCCAGCCGTCCGAACGCCGAACGCGTGCGCGCAAATGCTTCGTCGATGTCTTCTTGCTTCGTGACGTCGACTTTGAGCACGAGGAGCTTGTCTGCTGAGTATCGTGCTGCAAGATCTGATAGGACCTGTGGTTTACGGAGGGTTGCTACTACGATGTCGCCTTGATTGAGCGCGTATTCTGTCATAGATCTTCCAAATCCTGAGGACGTCCCCGTTACTGTGCGTGGTGCTTAGTATCGGTCGAATTACAAGTGAGTAGAGGAAACACTTACTGAACCAGACTTTGGGAGAGGACATTGTAGCTCGTTGATGAAATGATAGTTTCCCTGCCCTGGCTGTGGCTTTTATGCCATTCTATCGTTCACCAGGAATATCAGTCAGACACATTTGTAAAATCCGTCAATACGGCAGAGAACTGACAGATCAACAGCTCGTATGCGCCGTTGAACGTACGTCACTTCGGCACCCTCGTCAATAGTTCGTCTTCGGTGCTTTCAAAGAAATCATATAATCAATACTTGGTACTCATCATCTACTCGACTCATTACTGTACTCCGCAAGTCTCGGAATATAACTGACTAACGCTCTTCGGCCCCAGTTCATGGTCAAGATTACCCGACTACTTCGCGATTCGGATGTAGTGACTACTGATTTCCCCTCAACTCCAGGCTGAGGACGAACCTTGGCATTCACCATCAGCAGGAAAATTATAACGCTGGAGATACTGTCTAGACATCATACTTGCGTGGACCGTGCTCGCGTCAGACGAAACTGCCTTGATACCACAGTTGTCCACAACTTGATATGAGCTTACGGACTAGCTCAATCTCGCTGTCAATAGTCGAGAGCTCCTCACCTTACCTGATTAGAGCCGAAAGTGTCGGGGTGAGCACCACTCATAGATGGTATAGGACTGGTATGTATCTGCCAAGCACAAGCGTACTAAATAAATGAATTGAAACTCGTGAAAACCGAAGTTCCCGCAAGTAAACTTGGCTTTGCCACGTCAGTTGGCCCTACTGCTCATCTATTGTAAGCCACTCGAGAGGGGCAAGAAATAGCAGGGAACGTTGAAAATCGATGGTACAAAGACAGGTCATAGTATGAATATTTGTTGTAGGCGGAACATATGGTTATACACAACACAATGAGGGCCGACCGACTCAGATTAACGATAACCATAACACACTGGCATGCTAGTACTACATCAACATCTTCATGGGAAAATTGAACGTCGACTTCCATTAAATATTAAATCTTTGTCTGTCTGGGGTCATTTCATTTCAGATTATGCCAAGTGCATACATAAGTAGTCTGGACTCTCTAGGCAGACCGGGTCACCGAATCATTGAAATGGGAGGGTTGCTACAAGATTGCTACATAGACAACTGTAGTAGAAGGTAAGGGAAGGTTCACGCGCCTAACCCGGATCGGTTTCTATAAGCCCTCGGTTCTGGATTCCTGGCATTCCTGCAGGCCCATCACAGTCAGAACATGGACCCTGAGGCCTGAGCCGTTGCATTACAACGGATATCCCAACAGACCCTAGCCTAGTACCTTCGCAATAAAATAAAAGCGCAGAAAATAAGGCCCGTGCCACGAGGCAAGGTGAAAGTCAGCAGGGCCGGACCCTAATAGTTACAAAGACTTGGGAAACATAATGATTGGTACTACTGCGGGCGTCTCACAAGTGATATATATCATCCCACAGTACACCAATCCGTGAGTTATGATTGGGTCTTTGGTAGGCGTCACAGGGCCAGCCACTGGCATGCCATCGATTCGACTCACCGGCCCCTTACGAGGTGGAGATATACTTTGGCTTAGAACATGCTTGTCCATGGATTTTGTAGAGTAGCTCTAATGAGCAATGACTTGAAAATTGTTATTTAAGAACATTACAAATAACCTCACAAAACCGCTGGCTGGAAGCAGACCAGTACCCCCAACACAAGTACGGTTTTGAAAGTAAACGAAGCAGAAAAGCTAGGGATAATGAACGAAAACGACTGGAGCCGTCATCATGGAAAGAGGCTACGTGTGAACCAAGGGAAAAATCAACCAATACAGATGAGAACAACTTCTTCGAGCGCTATTTAAGCAGGCCACATGCCCAAGCTTCCTCCCAATCAAAGGAAACACTGAACTGGATGGGAGAATCTCCCAACTTAGTCCGAACACCGACGGACACAATATGCCCTTCCCCACTCTCGATGTAAGCGCTTATGTCCTTCGGTTCCCAGTAGGCCGAGTGTGGGGGATCGAACAACGTTAACAGTTCAACATCCACGTTTTCCTCGCTCAGACTCGTCTTCGCAGCGGCCGTGAGCACGATTCGCGGCAGTACCAGCGAAACTGTTCGAAGGCGTTTGAACGAATTCCATGGGACGCTTGCCATCCACTCAGGGAGTGGGTATTTCCGATGTTCCAAGTCGTCGAAGCAGGGATCATAGGTAGGGAGTAGATGAGTTTCTGCTCTCGCGGGGGAGAGGAAGGAGAGGCGTGAAATTGAGGCGAGGAAAGCGGATCCCTCGGTAGTGCTTGTGAGAGGGCGCCATCGATTAAATTCCCCCACTAACGTCAAATTGTTGGTGCGCCAAGGAGGAGGGACACGTTCTGGGTCATTGTTGTGGATGTGGGAGTTCCATGCGTACTCGAGGCAGCCATAAAGAAGCCACAGACTTTCAAAGTCTAGTGCGAGGGAGGGTGCGGATAGCAGCACCGGCGCCAGTAGGCTGAAGTCAGCGTCAAGCTCAGACGTGATAGATGAGGCAAAGTTGCTCTGCACGGGAGCTTGTGGGGGAGGTTCGCAGATTCGTCCAAACCAAATCCTGTCTACGCGACCAGCGTAATCGAAACGGAGGTCATTTCCTTCTAGAGCGAATGCTTGCTGCATGCGCAGAGTACGGACGAAAGCCGTGACGTTGGTATACTCCGGGAGCAATACTGTGCGCAGAAGTTCAGGAAGGACGGTGCGTCTGACGATTTTGGAGACGTGGCATAGTGAGAGGGCGGATGCATATGGATTCTTCGACGCATCGTCGCTAGTTTCGACGAAAGTAGGTCTTGCAGCGTGTGCAAAGATGAGGAGGATGAGCTCCGTGGAAAGATTTGCAAACGGAAATGGAGAGGTGGCTTGCATGATGGGAAAGAAGGGTGTGAAGCTGGTTAGATGATGCACAAATTTTCGTTGAGGCGCACCTTATAAACCAGTGATGATCCATATGTGGACTGTGGTCTGGGACAAAAAGGGCGTTGAACGCCAAGGGTCCACAGTCACTGCGGCGCACATTGTCCACAGCGGAGATATGCCAGCGCATCTGAGCAAATGTAGTCCACGGGTATTTATTGTTCCATTCGGTTGCGCGATCGCAGTACTGTGTGCTGTGCAGACAGCTATGGCTGCGAGAAATTTACTTACTATCAGTGTCCACGAGAAAGTTCAAATTGGGCCTGGCCGGGGAATTCGGTTGATACAAAGTTACTGGCCGAAATAGGAAAGAACAATATGAAAATTGTGTCCGTTAGACTTCGAATTTGAAATTGTAACCTAATAAAGCCTTCCCTTTGTACATCCTTCCTCCAGTGAAAGCGTTTTACAAGCCTTCTGAAACAGCTTGAAACGCACGGACCTAAAAGTTACACAGCAATGTACTAGTACCTCATGTCCGTCAGCGTGGCCTTGATACCCGGTCGGAGGTGCTGCGTATGATGTTATGCCGACTTGAATTGCTTGGGCGTATCGTGCCACAATACTGGTTCACTGTGACTATATTGACGAGCAAATTTGTGGATGATTATGAAGCTTTGGAGACGCTTTCATAGGAATTTGGACAAGTTTTTCAGAAAACCTTGCTGTGTGGCGTAGTTCTTGACAAAGCTTCCGTTATCTACATATTGTAAGGACAGCGTTTGATGCCGCGGAACCAATACACCTTGCTGTGGCGTAGTTCTTGACAAAGCTTCCGTTATTGTCTTGTGATGTACAGCTCACTGATCCATCAGCTTATGAGACCACTAGCGTACTCGAAATGGGTAATAGGTCCCTCCGTAATTCGTTGATTGACGACGCTTTGTACAGGTCCATCATGTGACATCGGTTGGCAGCGAGCCAAACATCTTGAGCTAATATGTCAATGCTATCCCCTGACGAGGGCTGTATGCAGTCTCTTCAGCCTATCGGACCTAGCCAGACCCACTCAGAGGGAGGACAGGCATAAAATTTGTTCGGTCTATCACTACACCGTGACAATTAACATGTCTCCGCGCCAACTTAAACACGGCTGATATGGTCGCCAGTCTAGCGCTTACTATGGATAAATCCGTCGATGAGCGCTTGAACGTTCGACCACATAAGAGTGGGTTTTGAGTTAGGCCCAGTGATTCGCATCGGCAAGTCTGGCGGCGATACTTGCGACTCGGAGGTTGCGCTTCATAGTAAACGATGTCCAGGTATCGCGCATGTTGAGCGGTAAATCAACAGAAGTTCCAGAACAGCCTTGCTTGCATTCCCTGCGACCCGATGGTTTACCTTGACCTTATACCGTCGGCAAGCCGATCCACAATATCACAGCAAGCGATGCAAAGATCCGAGAAAATGCGTGAATTTTCATAATTATGGGAACCCGATCCTATATAATAAACTATACAGCAGTCATTGCAAATGAGAAGAAAAACGCGGCAAGAGTCTATGAAGCAATCTGATGCGGTCCAAATACTAATCAAACAAGACACCCACCCTGCTGAAGCATGCAGTGAAGATTTTTTTCAACCTCTACGACTCCTACTAGACCGGCGTTTACAGGGGAAGGCGCTGCTTCTCACTCATGGAAGCGGGCTGAGCGACGACGTTCTATCGTGAACAAGAAAGAGGAAATGACAATTTGTCAGTACAGGCACGATACCAGGACCGACGTTAGAAAGGGTTCCATAATCGGGGTACTGACTCTGAAGTAAGTGAAACTGACTCACCTCGTCGTCAGCAAGGCGGATACGAGAGTTCTGAGCCTTGGCACGGGCGTTCTTGATGAATTTGGAGAGGATGAACATGCCGAAGAGGAAAACAGCAGCCAGAATGGCAAAGACAGTGCTGGAGATTGCGTTCTGGGAGCTATTGTGGACCCAGTCATCAGTAAGACCTGAGCTGCAAGCAGCGGCCCATTGCTTCTGGCTGGTAATGGCGTAGTTCTGGAACAGTGGTATTAAGTAAGAGCAACTTAAAAAAACTAGCGCAGGTGCCTACCTCGATCCTGTAGATGAATTCCGTTGCAGCAATGTCAGACTTGTGGCCGAAAGCGTGGTAGGTCTCGAAGTCGCCGCGGGTGCCGTTCTTGAACTTGATCCTGACGAAGTCACGGTCTTCAGGGGGAGGTCCGCGACGGAGCTCGAAGGCAAGAGCAGAAGCGTAGTTCGCTGTAGTCCTTGAGTTAATCGGCTAAATGCATTGAAGTGAGATCATACGCACGGATACCGGCAAGCTCAGGGTTCTCCTTAATCATCTCAAGCATGTGGAATAGGGAGATAAACGGCTGGTAGGAGGTCTCAACGAGGAGGAACTGTAGAGGATCGCCGTTGAATGCAATCCGCTGGAGGGAGTTCAAGACCGTGTGGAGGATCGTGCGGCCAGCCACTGAAGAAAATAAGATTAGTGGTGGACGGCGTACGTGAATTGAAATTGGCTCACAGTTACCAATACCACCGACATGCTTGTCCGAGAAGATGGCATTCTCGTGGAAGTCAGCAAAACCGCGAGCCTGCTCAACCAAGGTGGGGAGAAGGCGGTGAGCATAGGTCTTGTTGTGAGAGTGCCCAGTCGAGATGTAGTCGTAAATCTAGAAGAAGTTCAGCCCGACATCAGTAATCTGAGTTAGATGGCGACACACATTCCACTAAATCACAAAGGTAATCAGCATTTGTATCAAAGAATAAGAGACGTAACCTACAGCGTTCTCAAGAGTAGTAGGGCGGCCAAAAACGTAGTCCCTGACAGCACCGAAGAAAGGACCAGCAGCCTTTGCGGTTGCCTTGAACTCAGAAGACGAGTAAACCTTGGCGATGTGTTGCTCAAAAGCCTGCAGGTCATGGTGAGATCGCGGTTCCCCAGGTTTGAACCTTTGTATTGCTTACCGGACAGTCAACCCATGGCTCAAGGGACCTGTCGTTACCGGGATCGACGGTCTCGATGGGAACGTACTGGTAACCGCCAAGGGGAGCAATGACAGTGGTCTCGTTGGCAAGAACAATCTTGTTATCAGGGTTGGGAGGGAAAAGACCCTGGAGGAGAGCGACAGCAGAGTCAAAGATGACAGCACCCTCACCGCCAGCCTTGGCATGGACGTGGACCTCATGGGTGTCTACGAGGTCGGTTTTCATGTTCGCGATGTATGAAGGAGAAGACGAGGACATGTAGGTCGAACGAAGAAAGGATCCGAGCTGGTGAGACTGGACCTGTAGTGCAGGCTGCATTAGCTAGGGAAGTTACAAGCCGCATACCAGTGACTTACAACACCAAGAGCAGTGCTTTCGGTGTAGGAGCTCTCATAGGTCACAGGGTCCTGGTAGTACTCTGTGCGGTCACCATTACGGGCGATGATGAGAACACCAAGAACGTCAGTCATGTTGGTATTGGGAGTAGGTAGTCGGTGAGTGTGGAGGAATTGGAGAGGAGGAATGCTGCTGTTCTGTTGTGACAGTTGGAATTCTCGTCCTTAAATCATGGCAGAACTCCAGCCCCTGCGCCATGTATGCCTTGCACTTGTCACTCTAGATCACATTAGGTTAGCAAGGAGAAGGCTTGGAAAACGCAAGGAGGGGACAGCACGGAGTTAATGCATAGAAGCATGCAGAAAGCAGTATGATGGCCGTTCTGTAAATTGAAAACTGCATGCGTACAGTTGCTTCCTGACGGCGGTAGGGCCAGCTGGATACTTGAGTACTGAGTTGGCAATTGAGCGGTCCGCGATGCATCGACGAGCGCTCCAGCGCTGACTGTACCGGTGGCACGTGACAGCACGCACAGCAAGTACTTCTGGAATCAATTTCCGTTGAATACTCCACAGTTGCTTCACAGCTTCGTCCTTGCTCAGATCGTCACCGTAGGAGAAACTTCCGGTTGCACGACTTATCCTTTTCCCCTTCCCTCAAGTTGCAGCTTAGACTTTTTCGATTAACGATTTCGTATGTCTGAAGTTCCTCGAGATAACCCATATGATGTCTAATCTAACCGCACTGTTGATTCTTGAACACCAGTGCTGATCTTTCTATTCCCAAACTCGCCAATTGTGTCATATCATCAACCTTTCATCATGAGTTACCAGGATCAATGTCAGTATTCACATCTCTTATCTCTTTCGCATTCTAACCTCCTCAACAGCTCGATCAATCGAAGGAACTTGGGAGAAGCTTTCCCAGGTTGCTGTGAAGGGTGCTGAATACGACTCCCGTGAACGCCAGCCCCATCCAAAATGTCTAAAAGGGACGCGAGTGGACCTCCTCGACTACATCTATGGGTTCTTAGACAAGAAAGATAAAAATCGACTTATCTGGCTGCACGGCACGGCGGGCGTCGGAAAGTCTGCTGTTGCGTTCACTGTGGCTGAAAAGATGAGAGGTCAGAAAATGACAGAGGAGACCAAAGTTGAAAAACGGCTTGGGGGAACATTCTTTTTCTCCCGCAAGCACACGAAACGCCGTACTACCGGCTATTTCTTTGCGACCCTTGCCTACCAGCTCGCCAGTAATTTTCCCAGCGTCCGGGGGGACGTGAACAGAGCTATCATTGAAAATCCGGCCCTTCTAGATCCTGACAAGTCTCTTCGGGATCAGATGGAGGCGTTGTTTCTCCGACCTCTCCGGAAGCTTACACTCAGACTTCGCGACTGTCCGCCTTTGGTATTCGCTATCGATGCCCTTGACGAATGCACACCCGAGTCACTCGAATCCGAATCCCTCGATGAACCCATCTCTGAAAGCGAGCTCGCTGATCTCATCTCCCTGCTTGGCGAAGCTCTTTGTGAACCTGATCTTCCCATTATCCACATTCTGCTCACGAGTCGCTCAGAAGAGCATATCCGCAAGGCTATACAGACCGAAGAGATGCGCCCACTGCTGTGCGAGATACCGGTGAAGACTTCTGGGAAGGGCGTTGCTGCCACCATCTCATTGGACGGCGCAGATGTTGACAATGACATATACATTTTCTTGCAGCACTCGTTCAGAGAGCTGGGAAGTCGCCATCCAGATTTCCCACAGCCATCGGCCGATCAACTTGCACGGCTGGCGAGCCGAGCGGGGAGACGTTTTATTATTGCGTCTACAATGATGAAGTTCATCGACGATCGAAACCATGATCCCCGTGATCGACTTCAGCTCATGCTCGAGCTAACGAGCGAAATGTTACCAGGGACGGAAGTGTACAAGCTCTACGACCGCATCCTCTCCACGTGTGCCGACCCGACGCTAGCGTACCTGCACCTGTCTGTCGTTGCTGCCCTCGCAGACCCACTTCCGATGTCGCAGATCTCAAAACTTCTTGGCCCTGGTCATGGGAGGGACGTCGAGACAGTACTGACACAGCTACGATCCATCATAAATGTTCCCACTGATGACAGTCTCCCCGTGGATATCTACCACTCGTCCGTTCGTGACTATGTTTCCCACCGCTCAAACTGCAGCCTTCGTCAAGTACAATACATCACATCACCGCACTCCCTACTCGCACTTTCCTCTTTCCGCTTGATGATGCGAGACCTTCCAGATGGCACCTCCCTGCTAGATGCGCTTTCAGAATTGAAGAAGCACAGCCAAGCTACGCAGCCTCAGGACCCCCAGGACTTGAAAACGTCATTATCCTTCATCGTCCAGCCACCGGAGCCACTGCAGGTTCTTATAGGTTTGCTGTGGCTTCGTGGACATCGTGGCTCAGAGTTGCAATTCTGGCTAGAGACCTTAGATGGGCATGCCTGGTTGCAGACTCAGGAAGGGAACGACTGGATGCTGACTGACGGTGGGAGAGACTGGTTATCGACGCAGGGGGGGAACGACTGGATGCTGACTGACGGTGGGAGAGACTGGTTATCGACGCAGGGGGGGAAGGATTGGTTGCAGACCCCGGGCGGTCTAGACTGGCTACAGACTCCAGCCATGAAAGTCTGGGTGCGGACCCAGGATGGGTTAAACTGGCTACAAACTCATTCCGGGTTAGAGTGGTTGCAGACCCAGTACGGACGAGACTGGCTGCAGACCGAAGATGTGGATGGCTGGGTGGAGACTCAAGGTGGACGACAATGGCTGCAGACGCCGGATGTACGGGAATGGCTACTGACCGAACGTGGGCGAATTTGGCTGCAGACACCGAGCGTACGAGACTGGCTGGAAACCCCGGGCGGGCAAGATTGGCTGGAGACCTCAGGCGGGCAAGATTGGCTGAAGACCTCGGGCGGACATGGCTGGCTGGAGACCATGCCTGCGTACAACTGGCTGCAAGCCGGGGACCATAGAGACTGGTTGCAGACTCCAGGCGGGAATGACTGGCTGCGGACCCCGGGTGGGGGACACTGGCTGCAAACTGCAGATGGGAAAGCCTGGATGAAGACCCCGGGTGGGCGAGTCTGGATGCAGACCCTGTATGGGAATGACTGGTTGCGGAGCCCAGGTGGGAGGGACTGGCTGCAAACTGCAGATGGGGGAGTTTGGATAAAGACCCCGGGTGGGCGAGACTGGATGCAGTCCAAGGACGGGCGAGACTGGGATAGAGAATTGAGAGGCATTCCGTTGAACACGGAAAACACGTTGCCTACCTGGATGCGGACCGCAGACGGGCAAAAGTGGCTGCGGACCGAGGACCGAGGACGGGCGAGAGTGGTTAAGGAGCGTGGACGGACGAGAGTGGCTGCGGACCGAGGACGCGCGAGAGTGGTTAGGGAGCGTGGACGGGCGAAAGTGGCTGCGGACCGAGGACGGGCGAGAGTGGCTGCGGACCGAGGACGGGCGAGAGTGGACGCAGATCAAGAAAGTGCGAGAGTGGCTGTGGTCCACGCTCTTCAGCCTGGGTGGGCTCGACGGGAACATTCCGTTGGAGGTGAGAAATTGGCTGCAGGGCATAGATGGGAAAGAGTGGCTGCAGACCCTGAGCGGGCGAGGTTGGTTGCAGACTGTGAGCGGGTATGGGTGGCTGCAGACACAGGACGGGCGAGATTGGTTGCAGACTGAAGGCGGGAGAGACTGGCTGCAGACCCTGGATGGGCGTGGCTGGATGATGTCTTTGGATGGACGCGCCTGGCTGCAGACCCCGAGGGGACGAGATTGGCTGCACACCTCAGACGGGTACACCTGGATACAGTCCTTAGGCGGTCAAGACTGGCTGCAAACTCCAGGCGTGCAAGAGTGGCTACAGACCCCGAGCGGTCAGCAGTGGTTCCACACCCTGCCCTCGATCCCTCAATATTTGCTGCCATCCTCCGTATCATCTACGTTCATCTCCCAGCCATCCTCACAACCTCCCAAAAATAAGCAAAATCAGCTACAGAGCTTGGACGAGGGAGCCTGGTTGAAGGTCCCAGGCAGCCTACACTGGTTGCAGACCCTTGACGGACGAGAGTGGATGCAGTACCGTGGAGGGTGGGATTGGCTGCCGACCCAAAGTGGGAGAAATTGGCTGCAGGACACAGGCGGTCAAGACTGGCTGCAGACCTCAGGCGGGCAAGACTGGCTGCAGACACAGGGCGGACGAGACTGGCTGCAGACGTACGGTCGAGACTGGTTGCAGACCCAGGGTGGCCAGGACTGGCTGCAAACGTCACATGGTCAAGCATGGCGTTTGAAGACTATCTGGGTGACTGTCGAAGAATTTTCGAGCACATTAGAAGCAATCAGGGAGTACATAATCGCCCCAGAACTGCCTCTGCAGCCAGCCTTTCAAGCAATCCAGCAGTTCAAGTCCCTGCCCGATTTCTTGATGTTCCCGGCATTCCTGGCGTTAAGGCACCAGGATCATTCCACCTCTACATTACCGCAAAGTTTCCCACCAGATGTGGAGATCATTCATGCTATGAAGGCTTTTTCAACTTTTGCATACGAAGCACGCGCACGCAGTCGATCAGCTTCCGACGCCCTCAATTATGCATGTCAAAACTGGGCTATCCATCTCTCGCGGGCTCCAAATCCGTGGGACGAGAGGCTCGCCTATTTGTTCAAGTCTTTCTGGAATAACAATCTCCTCTCCTGGCTCGAAAGGCAGTGGGGTTTGAAGGATCTACCGTCTTGTCTCGCTATTTTATCCGAGGGCCAGAAACTTGCGATGGTGGGTGTTTCCAACGCTCTCTAGACTCACAACATCGAGGCTTGATGTGTGCATATAGGAACATCTTCTTCAGGCTCCAGGGTCATTTTAGCCACGAGTCTGACGGTGAAGATATCAAGATGCCACATGCCACGCTGTCTTGTTACTGTACACTCATGTATTCCTCTCACGTTGCTCAAGTATGCAATATTTATAGTGTCGGACAAAGTGATGTGAACGAAGGATACGAAAGTTATGTAGACGGATGTTTGACTGGTCACTGGTCACGAATCTCGTTGCAGAAGAGGAAGCAATGAAGTCCGACCCCAGAACCGATACAACCAAAGGAAATACTGCAGAGGCCCCATGAGGCTTCGCAACGAGGTAAGTGCAAAGGATAACAGCTGAAATGCACAAAGCATGTAGATGCGAGATCCTTCGGGCACTACAATCAGCAGAGCTGGTCGCCCTACAGAGGTGCGATCACCATTGAGATACGTGAAATCACGCGCATGAGCTGTCAGGAATCATACGACAAGTGTGGCGCAGGAAGATATTTTTGTGCCCGTTCTATCAAGCGAAGATTCCCCTGCTAAAACATTAATATGGTCAATGAATCGTTATCCTGCCAGTGAGAGGCAAATTGCCTACATAGAACCAACGGCTCGGAACGATCATGACTCCAGCAGTCAAAATCCATACATTGCATGAATGAAAAGGGGATGGTGACTGAGACGAAGATCGTTGTGCAAGATCTGAAACGCCAGAGCAGAAAACACGAGTCCCCAAAACAAAGAACGTTCAACGAGAATCCCCGACACTAATGGGCCAAGATGCCGAAGATTGTGAGCAAAGTAGGATTGGTTAGAGACGTTGAATTAGAATGGATGCAACCACAGTCACTGAGAACAGAGATCATTGAAGTGAGGGTGAGTGACGGGTTGTGACGAGAAGATACGAAAGTTGATTGCAATTACATAAGGAACGCCATCAATTTCCGTATCTTCTCTCGACGCGGCGCACTAATGGTTATTGCAAGAATGAATATCAATATTGACTGGGGATATCCATTTGTCGGTTCACAGTCCTGTCATTTCTGATAACTGCTTCTCGAATCGGGATGGGTTTTGGGAGGTTGTGTGAGCCGTCACGTCGACAGCAACACTGAGAGTCAGGCAGTAACATGGAAGAGTGTATGATTGACGATACAGTAAAAGGAAGATAAGATTCGAGTATGTATGCGTCGAGCTGTATATACGAGTCGATGTGCGTGGGTCCAAACACAGAACAAATAGTACGCGGTGTCCAATCAGGAGGAAGTAAGCAAGCCGCGTCTGTCACGTGGTAAGCGTCATGCTTACAGGTTGCTTATTACTAATACGAGCGTTTCCAGAGTTGGCGCACATTTTTGAAAATATGATGTACAAGGACTCCGGATCCCAAGAGCGCTCCGCTTCGGTCGGCTCTACGACAACATATATATTGTGTTTGCAGTAGTAACTCATGGAGGACAAGCACTGGGAGGTCACAGTCACTAGCAAATATATCAACATCACGGCAGTTGCCGCATCAGTATGATCACTCAGGTGCATTTTCACGATGCCCCTCCAAGATGCATCGGTGCATTGATGAGCGCCCGGCGTTGGCTGTACCCTATATGTGTGGCAGCACGCACAGCAAGTGCCTGATTCTTACTGGAATCACTATCCGGTAAATCTCAAGTAACCTTGGGGATTTCTACTCACTCCACAGTTGCTTCACAGCTTGATCCTTGCTAGCTGATCATCACCGTCGGACTCGGATGGACTTACGACGCCAATCGTTTTCGATTCACGACTTATCCTTCCCCCAGCTCTTTCCTCAGGTTGCAGCTTAGACTGTTTCGATTAACGTTTTCGTACGTCTTTCCTCGAGATACGAGATAACACATATAATGAGTCTAACCTGTTGATTCTTGAACACCAGTGCTGATCATTCTATTCCCAAACTCACAAATCGTGTCTTATCATCAACATTTCATCATGAGTTACCAGGATCAATGTCAGTATTCACATCTCTGATCTCTTTCACATTCTAACCTCATCAACAGTTCGTGGTGATCTTCGATCAATCGAAGGAACTTGGGAGAAGCTTTCCCAGGTTGCTGTCAAGGGTGCTGAATACGACTCCCGTGAACGCCAGCCCCATCCAAAATGTCTAAAAGGAACCCGGGTGAACCTCCTCGACTACATCTATGGGTCCTTAGACAAGAAAGAGAAGAATCGACTTATCTGGCTGCACGGCACAGCGGGCGTCGGAAAGTCTGCTGTTGCGTTCACTGTGGCTGAAAAGATGAGAGGTCAGAAAATGACAGAGGAGACCAAAGTTGAAAAACGGCTTGGGGGAACATTCTTTTTCTCCCGCAAGCACACGAAACGCCGTACTACCGGCTATTTCTTTGCGACCCTTGCCTACCAGCTCGCCAGTAATTTTCCCAGCGTCCGGGGGGACGTGAACAGAGCTATCATTGAAAATCCGGCCCTTCTAGATCCTGACAAGTCTCTTCGGGATCAGATGGAGGCGTTGTTTCTCCGACCTCTCCGGAAGCTTTCACTCAGACTTCACGAGTGTCCGCCTTTGGTGTTTGTTGATGCCCTTGACGAATGCACACCCGAATCACTCGAATCTGAATCCCTCGATGAACCTACCTCTGAAAGCGAGCTCGCTGATCTCATCTCCCTGCTTGGCGAAGCTCTTTGTGAACCCGATCTTCCCATCATCCACGTCATGCTCACGAGTCGCTCGGAGGAGCATATCCGCAAGGTTATGCAGACCGAAGAGATGCGCCCGCTGCTGTGCGAGATACCAGTGAATATTTCAGGAAAAGGCGTTGCTGCGACCATCTCATTAGACGGCGCAGATGTTAACAACGACATACTCGTTTTCTTGCAGCACTCGTTCAGAGAGGTGGGATGTCGCCATCTAGATTTCCCACAGCCATCGACCGATCAACTTGCACGGCTGGCGAGCCGAGCGGGGAGACGTTTTATTGTTGCGTCTACAATGATGAAGTTCATCGACGATCGAAACCATGATCCCCGTGATCAACTTCAGCTCATGCTCGAGCTAACGAGTGAAATGTTACCAGGGACGGAGGTGTACAAGCTCTACGACCGTATCCTCTCCACGTGTGCCGACCCGACGCTAGCATATCTGCACCTGTCTGTCGTTGCTGCCCTCGCAGACCCACTTCCAATGTCGCAGATCTTGGCCCTGGCCATGGGAGGGACGTCGAGACAGTACTGACGCAGCTACGATCTATCATCAATGTTCCCACAGACAGCAGTCTCCCCATGGATATCTATCACTCGTCCGTTCGTGACTATGTTTCCCACCGCTCAAACTGCAGCCTTCGTCAAGTGCAATACATCACATCACCGCACTCCCTACTCGCACTTTCCTCTTTCCGCTTGATGATGCGTGACCTTCCAGATAGCACCTCCCTCCTAGATGCACTTTCAGAATTGAAGAAGCACAGCCAAGCTACGCAATCCCAGGACCCCCAGGACTTGAAAAACTCGTTATCCTTTGTCGTCCAGCCACCGGAGCCACTGCAAGTTCTTATAGGTCTGCTATGGCTTCGTGGATATCGTGGCTCAGAGTTGCAATTCTGGCTAGAGACCCCAGATGGGCATGCCTGGTTGCAGACTCAGGGAGGGAAAGACTGGCTGCTGACAGAGGGTGGGAGAGACTGGTTATTAACCCAGGGGGGAAAGGATTGGTTGCAGACCCCGGGCGGGCTAGACTGGCTGCAGACTCAGGGTGGGTTAAACTGGCTACAAACTCAGGCCGGGCTAGACTGGCTGCAGACCAAGAATGGACGAGACTGGCTGCAGACCGAAGATGTGGATGGCTGGGTGGAGACTCAAGGTGGACGACAGTGGCTGCAGACGCCAGATGTGTGGGAGTGGCTACTGACCGAGCGTGGGAGAATTTGGCTGGAGACACCGGGCGTACGTGACTGGCTGAACACCCCGGGCGGGCAAGATTGGCTGGAGATCTCAGGTGGGAAAGATTGGCTGAAGACCTCGGGCGGGCATGGTTGGCTGGAGACCATGGTTGGGCAAAACTGGCTGGAAGACAGGGATCATAGGGACTGGTTGCAGACTACGGGCGGGAATGACTGGCTGCGGACCCCAGGTGGGGGACACTGGCTGCGAAGTGCAGATGGGAAAGCCTGGATGAAGACTCCGGGTGGGCGAGTCTGGATGCAGACTTTGGGTGGGAAACACTGGTTGCAGACCCCAGCTGGGAGATACTGGCTGCAAACTACGGATGGAAGAACCTGGATGAAGACCCCTAGTGGACAAGTCTGGATGCAGACTGAGGACGGGCGAGAGTGGCTGCGGACTGAGGACGGGCAAGAGTGGCGGCAGACCGAGGACGGGCAAGAGTGGCTGCAGACCCCGAGTCGGCAGTGGATCTGGAGCCTGAATAGGCGAAATTGGGATAGAAAATCCAAAGACATTCCATCGAAGGTGAGAAAATGGCTGCAGACCATGGGCAAGAGACATTGGCTGCAGACCGCGCATGGGAAAGAGTGGCTGCAGACCCTGGACGGGCGAGAGTGGCCGCAGACCCTGGATGGGCGAGATTGGTTGCAAGCAGAGGAGGGGCGGGAGTGGCTGCAGACGCAGGACGGGCGAGGTTGGTTGCAGACTGGGGGCAGGAAAGAGTGGCTGAGCCGAGACGGACAAAATTGGTTGCAGACAGAGGACGGGCGGGAGTGGCTGCAGACCATGAACGGGCGAGATTGGTTGCAAACAGAGCACGGGCGAGAGTGGCTGACCCGAAACGGGCAAGATTGGTTGCAGACAGAGGACGGGCGGGAGTGGCTGCAGACGCAGGACGGGCGAGATTGGTTGCAGATTGCAGGCGGGAAAGAGTGGCTGCAGATGCAGGACGGACGAGATTGGTTGCAGATTGCGGGCGGGAAAGAGTGGCTGCAGACCCAGGATGGGCGAGATTGGCTGCAGACCCAGGGTGGGCAAGTCGGGACGCAGACCAAGCCACACTCACGGGTCTGGTGGTGGATTTGGAGCGTGCGTGAGCGAGAATTGAAAGACATTATGTTGGAGGTGAGAAACTGGCTGCAGACCATGTGCGGGAGATACTGGCTGCAGACTATGGCTGGGAGACACTGGCTGCAGACCATGCACGGGAAAGAGTGGCTGCAGACCCAGGACGGGGGAGATTGGTTGCAAACAGAGGGTGGGCGAGAGTGGCTGCAGACACAAGACGGGCGAGATTGGTTGCAGACTGCGGGTGGGAAAGAGTGGCTGCAGACCCAGGATGGACGAGATTGGTTGCAGACTGCGAGCGGGAGAGACTGGCTGCAGATCCTGGATGGGCGTGCCTGGATGACGTCTTTGGATGGGCGCGCCTGGTTGCAGACCCCGAGCGGACGAGAGTGGCTGCATACCTCAGGCGGGTACGCGTGGATACGGTCCTCGGGCGGCCAAGGCTGGCTGCAAACACCAGGCGTGCAAGAGTGGCTACAGACCCCAAGCAGCCAGCAGTGGTTCCGCACCCTGCCATCAATCCCCCAGGCTTCACTACTATCGTCCGTATCATTTGCGCCAATCTCCCAGCCATCCTCACAACCACCCACCAACAGGGGAGATCAGCTACAGGCCTCAGACGAGGGAACCTGGCTAAAGGTTCCTGGCAGCCTACATTGGCTCCAGACCCTTGACGGGCGAGAGTGGATGCAGTACCGTGGAGGGTGGGATTGGCTGCCGACCCAAAGTGGGAGAAATTGGCTGCAGGACACAGGCGGTCAAGACTGGCTGCAGACCTCGGGCGGGCGAGACTGGCTGCAGACGCATGGTCGAGACTGGTTGCAGACTCAGGGTGGCCAGGACTGGCTGCAAACGTCACATGGTCAAGCATGGCGTTTGAAGACTATCTGGGTGACTGTCGAAGAATTTTCGAGCGTGTTAGAAGCAATCAAGCAGTACACATTCGCCCCAGAATTGCCTTTGCAGCCAGCCTTTCAAGCAATCCGGCTTTTCAAGTCCCTGCCCGATTTCTTGATGTTCCTGGTGTTCCTGGCGTTAAGGCACCAGGATCATTCCACCTCTGCGTTACCGCAAAGTTGCCCACCAGACATGGAGATCATCCATGCTATGAAAGCTTTTTCAACTTTCGCATACGAAGCACGCGCACGCAGTCGATCAGCTTCCGACGCCCTCAATTATGCATGTCAAAACTGGGCTATCCATCTCTCGCGAGCTTCAAATCCAAGGGACGGGGGGCTCGCCTATCTGTTCAAGTCTTTTTGGAATAATAATCTCCTCTCCTGGCTCGAAAGGCAGTGGAGTTTGAAGGATGTACAGTCCTGTCTCACTATTTTATCAGAGGGCCAGAAACTCGCGATGGTGGGTGTTTCCAACGTTCTTTAGACTCACAATAGCAAGGTCTGACTTGCGCATATAGGAACATCTTCTCCAGGCTCCAGTGTCATCTCAGTCATGAGTCTGAAGGTGACGATCTCGAGATGTGATATGCCGCGCTGTCTTGCCTCTGTACACTCATATAGTCTTTCACGTTGCTCAGGTATCTATAGCACATCATACGAAATCGCAATATTTAGTGTCATAGACAAAGTGATGTGAACGCAGGATACGAACGTTATACAGATGGATGTTTGACTGGTCACTGGTCATGAATCTAAGAGGAAGCAACGAAGTCCGACCCCAGAGCCGATACAACCAAAGAAGGTACTGCAGGGAGGCCCTAGGCTCTGCAATGAGGTGAGTGCAAAAGATAACAGCTGCAATACACAAAGCATGTAGATGTGAGATCCTTTGGGCACTATAATTGGCAGACCTCGTCGTCCTGAGGTGCGATCACCATTGAGATACGTGGAATCACACGCACGAGCTGTCAGGAATCATATGACAAGGGTGGCGCAGCAAGATGTTTTGTTCTATCAAGCGAAGACTCCCCTGTTAAACATTAATCTGGTCAATGAGTTGTTGTCCTGTCAGTGAGAGGCAAAATTGCCTACATAGAACCAACGGCTCGGAACAATCATGACTCCAGCAGTCGAAACCCGTAGATCGCATGAATGAAAATGAGATAGTGGCTGAGACGAAGATCGTTGTGCAAAACCTGAAAGGCCAGAGCAGAAAACATGAGTACCAAAAACAAGGAACGAGAATCCCTGACACTGATGCGCCAAGATGCGCAACGACACCGAAGATCGTGAGCAAAGTAGGATTAGTTAGAGACATTGAATTGGAATGCATGCGACCACAGCCAAATACTGAGAACAGAGATTATTGAAGCCAGGCCTAACGACGGGTCGTGACGAGAGGATTCGACAATTAATATTGCAGTTATCATCTACCACGGAAACTCAGCGTCGCCACGGCGCACTAATGGTTATTGCAGGAATGAATATCAAGTACTGGGGATATCCATTTGTCGGAGTCCTGTCATTTCTGATAACTGCTTCGAGATGGGTTTGTAGTGGGCTTTTGTAGGGTTGCTTACAAGCTTCTAATTGAATTGAATATATATTGGCGTTTCCAGAGTCGGTAGTCATTTTTGAAAAACGCCACCCCTTCGGTCGGCTCTACGACAATATAGAAATGAAGCAGAGGTCGCCATAGTACTGAGCAAAGAGCTGTAAAAAGGAAACATGAACACGCAACAACACAGCACGACGCAGTGGACCCGTGGAGAAGACAGAACGCAAACAACAACACAACATGACGTATGGACAACATCGCCGGCGGTTACAGTACTAGTATGGGGAAAAATACGTCTGATACGCGATGCGCAGTGCACTTCAGTTTCGAATTCATGGACGATTCGCGACACGTTACCAAGTGAAGTTCCACTGAGACCACACGACCCACGCACGAATCCATCGTCTAGTGCAATACATAGAATAATGCTACAGGTATAGTGTATGATCCACAGATGCATAGTACGGACAGCAATGCTAATGACCATGCGAATATAAAGTGTAAGTATGTATGTAATAGCAAGACCCTCACGTCTCACGCGCTCGCAGCAATCACAGGCGGAAGCTCCATCGCCCTTCCCTGCCCTTGTGCTTGCGGACCCGGTTTCTTCTTGCCTCCTCCAGCTATACCCAAGGTCCCCCCACCCCCTGCTCCATTGGTCCCCCCACCTAATCCATTAGTGCCACCGCCGCCAGCTCCAGCTCCACCAACATCTCTTACCTCCACCCCAAGCCCATTGAATGCGCGCATCGGTTCCACTGGAACGGCATCCGACATATCGGGCATTGACATTAGCACTGGCTCCTTCGCTTTGTTCTTCTTCTTGACAGTCCCTGCAGCAGCGCCTGTCTTGAGCACCTGACCCAAAGGTCCAAGCTTCGCCTGCGCAGGTGCGGGTGCATCGTCTGGGACCGTGATGACCCGTGTGAACTCGCCTGATGAACTTGGTACATAAGGTAATGGTGGAACCCCAGGATGAGGAAGTAAGCCAAATTGAGGGACAGGTGGGAGATAAGGGAGACCTTGGAAGGTGCCGGGAGGTGCGAGTGCTGCAAGCCGCATGTGAAAGTAGGGACGTAATAACCCGATCTGATCGCCCACATTCTTGCTCGTGATAGGAAGTAGCGAAGGCGGTGGTGGATATGGCGGTGGCGGTTCTGTGGGTTTTGCTCTGAGAGTGGAATAAAATTAGATGAGAAATTGAGAGACTGGATAGACAAGACGTACTCGATGGCAGCCCCTGCCGCTCCCCGTGATTTCCCTTTGAGTAGCTTCTTTGGGATAGTAAGACTCGATAGCCCCAACTCCGCAGCAATGCCAAGCTCCCGCAACCCGAGAAAGTCATCACCAAGTGAGTCAGAAAACCCACCCATGACAAACGCACTCTCGTCTTCTTCGTCATCCTCGCCAGCGAAAAGCGCATCGTCGTCGAGAACTTCCACCTGTGTCTGTGTATATGGTGAGTACAAGGGATGTTGGTCAGTGAAGGAAATACTAACAGCTTCGCGATACGCTCCAACAAGCTTCTTCTCGAGGTCAACAAGGCGCGAACCGTGCCGGACGACGTCGTCCTTGATGTACCGCTCAAGATCTTGAATTCTCGTGACTCCACTTTCGAAGAGTGTATGCAGGATGATTTCCTGTAACACACTGCCAGTGAGTTCCAGGTCAACAACGAGGAAGAAAAGGTGAGACGCACCTCTGGCGTCATGCTCTTCGCATACTTGTCGCACATAAATCGTAGCGTTCGACCGACATTGAGGAAATACTCAGACGTCACCCCCACCATCACATCTAGCGCAGCACTTGACGCCCCTGGACATACAGTAAAAGTAAGTACGCGAGTCTCTAGCCGCCTATCACGCCAAACAGAATGATGATGACGAAAGAAGAGTATGAAAACGCACCTTGGAATCCTTCATGCTCTAGCACCTTCCGATTCATCCATTTCAGACATTCGTCCGCATTCTTCTCACCCACTTCTAGTTCCACTGGTCCCTTCACCTGTCTAAGACCAGCATATCTCGCTCGCCACGGCCGCTCATCTATCACCTCATCCACCATGCCTTCTTCCCCCATATCTGGCGGCTCATCTCCCATTCCACCCTCTTCTGTGTTTAGGTTGAGCGCGGCAAACTTAGCGTGGGTACGTCGGACCCGTTTAAGAGTTTTAATGTTCGTGTTCATGAGACTGAGAAGGGTGTTGGGCGCGGGAGTATCTCTGTCCTTATATTTTGCTAAGGACTGAGGGCGGAGTTTCCGTCGCTTGCGGGGCCTTGCAAATTGTGATGACGATGTGGGCTGGGATTGCGGATAAAGGGTCGATGCAGCAAAAGGCTGAGGAAGAGCTGGAAGTCCATTGGCGAGATACGAGTCGGACTGAACAGAGGACCACCAAGGCGAGTTCGGGTCGTCTGCCGTGGGAATAGGCGCAAAGGGAGCAGGGCTTAGACGTACGCGTTTACGAGGACGATAAGATGAACCGTTTCTGCATCGAATAAGCGAAGAGGTACCGCAATCAGTATTTGCCGATCAATGTACGGAGGATGCATTGGTAAAGGAACAAAAAGGCGAGGCTCACAGCTTGCGTTTCTCCCCCGAGTCGTTATCTATTGACATTAATGCTTCGTCTGCTTCGCTGTCGTATTCATTTGTAGAAGGAGATGAACTGTATCCATTTGGGATGCTTGATGGACCAGCTTCTGACTCGAGTGAATGGAACGCAGCCATACCGTGTGGCGTACGCTCCAGTGCAGGAGAATCGGCAAAGGGGAGATCCATGCGCTGCTTCGGGGTGATGCTGGTTTGCGTTGCGGTCAATGACGGAGATCGTCTGTGGGTGTGTGTCGTGCCATTAATCTTGGGCCGTGCCGTCGCGTTAGGTCTCATTGGGACAGGAGAAGCAGAATGCGAAGGCTGGGATAAAGCAGCAGGTAAAGGAGGGTCAATTCGTTCCTTGCGGTCGGTGATGTTCTTCAGTAGTCTATCGGCTTTCTTCTTGAGGCGCATGGCGCACTGGCGGAGGGGGTGGTCCTGCGCGGCACAGTGGGCCTCACCACGCGTTTTCACGACGGTGATACATACCTCAGTCGCATTGTAGGTGAAACAGTTTGACCATATCAGATCTAGATCATCCGCAAACTCGCGCTTGGACTTGTATTGCTTTGATTTGACCTTCTTGAGCATCGTTTGAAGGTCCATGGGGTTTACGATCACTGGATGGTATGAGACGAGACATGTTGAGACAGGATATGTGCGCGCACCATCGTAGTAGTCGGGAACATCGGATTTCGCAACTGGTTTAAGGAATGCCTCCGCGTCGTGATTATCCTGTATATGATGTCAGCGGGGTAAGATAGCGTTGATCCGCATGCACACACCATGGTCACTGTACGCAGATCATGAAGCAGTCCCTCAAGGGAGTCATAAAACGGTTCTGATACCTTGGCATCGAAGCTTTGACGCTAGAATAATTTAATGCATTATTTCTGCTTTAGGCACAGCACGGAACAACAAGACTCACGCGTGCGTCCTTGACAGCACTCAGAAGGAGCCTGAGGTCAGGCGAGGGCTTAACCTGGCTCTCGGTGAGTGTCCTGAGGAGGTTCTGCATACTGTTAGTTGTGTATGGATGGATGGCTTGACGAAGCTTACATTCATCCTCTGGTCGCGCCGGCTGTCATTAACCGCGCAACGGACTCAGCGGGACAACTGCCTTGTTCAGTCGGAGTTTGAATGTCTATGGAAATTTCCGACCAAGACAATGCTTATGATGGGATTTAGCCTATGTAATGGTTGGCTAACTTTTGAGTCGATTGATACACTTGTAAAATAACAAACACAATATCCAGTGACATCCATCCTCCACACAGAAGTGACCCCCCCTTCCCCACGCCGGCCCACCACCTCCTACAACTTCCTCAACTAGAAGTTCATCGACACAAGTCTGCAACCAAATCTGGTCCCTAACCCCTCACGAACTCACTGTTTCAGCAGTAACCCTCGCCCAAAACCAAATCTGTATCCGAGAATAACATGGTAGCGTCTTTCGCGGTGAGTACCTATCACGAGCGCAGTAGCTTGGTGCATCTTTTAGACTGTGATTCTTTGCCGGCCGAGATGGTGATCTTTGGTGGTGATTAGAGAAAGCGTTGTTTGATGGGCGTTGGACTCGTGAGTTATTGGGTTTAGAAAGATGGTGGATGCTAATGCATGTTGTAGCGTTTGATGCGGGCATTGTGAAGCTGTCAATGAACATGTTTGTGAGTCTCTGCTTTTGTCACTGTGTTTCTGTGATCGATCGTTCAACGTTATTGATAGGAGCGGAACTATCAGGTTCGACAAGATATCTTATCGTCTAAACGAAACGTGGTTTTGTGGCCTCCGGATTAATACATGAAGCTAGCACAAGGTGCACACCCCCTCAGCCTCGACTACACGGTTAACCAAAAAAACGACAACAGGACTGACAGAATATATTCTACCACTGCGACAGCGACCGCACCAAACTCCGAGACCCCCTCCGTTAAGGGTAACATCTTAACCAAGTCAAATACAGTATGTTGCGACATTTCTTCTCCCTCACTCGAATCGCTCCTCCGCAGAGTTGCCCTCTCCCAATTCACTCTGCTAAAACTATGCGAATCCAAGACGGCACAGCTTCCGACGTCACTGGCGCCTATGGTGCTGCTGCTGCTACTAGTATCTGGTTTGATAGCTTCGTTCGTGCTTGTGTGGTTAGCAAGTTGAGCGGGGCACTCCAGGGTCTTGTATTTATGATCAGTATACTTGAAGTGGTCATTTTGGGATGGAATCAGGAGTGTGTACTTGTAGTTTCTTGGTAACAGCAACGAAATAATGTATGTGAGATGTCTGCCTTCTTGCAATTCTCATACCAATAATATCGGAATATGATCTGGCGCAAGTCTGCATTGACATCCCATCCTTCCCGCCCATCATGTTTGCTGTCTCAGCTTGCTTTCTTTCGTGTTTGTCCACTTCCTTTCATTCCTCGCTTGCCCATACCGATACTGGGCCTATCGTAACATTCGGCCCAACTTGAAACCGGCCAATGATTTCGGAGATGTCTTGATTTCAGCCAAATGACAAGTCGTTAGGTTATACTTGTATTGTGGCTCGGGCGCTCGAAGAGTTCACACACCGTTATCCTTCCTCCATCATCATGGGTCCTTCAAAGTTGAGAGAGAAATTCAAGCGTTTCCGAATCCTCATCGTAGGAAGAGCGAATGCAGGAAAAACCACCATTCTCCAGAGGGTTTGCAAGACACGCGAGAACCCAGAAATATACAACAGCGCTGGGGAAAAGGTGCAGTTTATGATACCGGTAGTGACTAGGATGATGATGATGACTGATCGATGGTCATTGGAAATCAGATCGATCCCGCTGTGTTGATGGCATCCAGAGAGGTACGGCGTGTTCCTTGATGTTGGTAATATTACTTGACAGTTTTCAGCGCGGAGCACACGATATCGAGAATGAAATGGTGTTTCGAAGCAACCCAGGATTCGTCTTTCACGATTCACGCGGATTTGAGGCAGGAGGACAACCTGAATTCGACAAGGTGAAGGCCTTTATCGCAAGCCGTTCTAAGGAGAGAAGTTTGAGTGATCGAATCCATATCATATGGTAGTTGGTCAATTTTTTGGCGTGCGGTATCTCACATCTTTGGCATAGGTACTGCATTCCGATGGATGAGGATGGCAGGTCTTTCACGGAAGCGGAAGTCAAGTTTTTCTCTCAGTGTGACACTGGAAGCAGTAAGTTTTTGGATTTGCCATCGTTCATCATCGACTGATTTACAATCCTCAGTTCCAGTAATAGTGTTGTTCACTAAATTCGACGCTCTCTACGACGATGAATTTGCAGAGCTGATACGTAAGGGAGTATCGAGAAAAGATGCTGAAGCGCTGGTCCCACAGCATGCCAAAGAAGCATTTGCCAATGGGCCTCAACTAAAGCTTTTGTACAACCGCAAGGGGAACCAACGTCCACCAAGATGTCACATATGCCTGCCTGGTAAGTTGACTAATTCTCAACTGCTGATAATCAATCTACTGCTTAGCTTCGCTCTCGGGCATTTAGATATGGACAAGGACGATGCAGACTGCAGGCCACTTATCAAATGCACGGCTGAAACTCTGGATGATGATACGCTCAAACAGATATTTGTCTCGACTCAGCAGATCGCCTTGGAGATATGCATGAGATATGCGGTCACAGAGTAACTCTTCAAACCTGACTTATCTGTGGCGAGAGATAACTCACTGTGTGTTGAGGTCACTTGGAGAACATCTCAACTCCACACAAGAAATCTCATCGCGCTTGTTTGGGAAATCCGACCGCCAGATTGTAGACGATTTAGGTGAATGGTTTCCGCTGACGATAGTACGTATGATGATCTCTGCCAGCATGCTGACCTAAGGCATTGATGACCCATTGACAGTCTGTGAGTGTGTTGGTCCTCTGTCAAGCTCGAGGCTCGCTTTCCGCACCCATCCCTGATCCCTTGACAGGAAGTGAGTGTGTTGATCCTCCATCCAGCTCCAGGCTTGCTGACTGAACGTGTCCCTGATCTCTTGACAGTATGTGAGTGTGTTGATCCTGTGTCGAGCTCGAGGCTCCCTGACCAAACGCGTCACCAATCCCTTCACAGGGTGTGAGTGTGTTGATACTCTGTCGAGCTGGAGGCTCGCTGACCGAACGCGTCCCTCATCCCTTGACAGGTTGTGAGTGTGTTGATCCTGTGTCGAGCTCGAGCCTCACTGACCGAACGCGTCACCAATCCCTTCACAGGGAGTGAGTGTGCTGATCCTGCGTTAAGCTCGAGCCTCGCTGACCGAATGCGGCCCTGATCTCTTGACAGTCTGTGAGTATGTTGATCCTGTGTCGACCTCGAGGCTCGCTGACTGAACACGTCCCTGATCAGGCTGTGAGTATATTGATCCTGTGTCGAGCTCGAGGCTCGCTGACCAAACACGTCCCTCATCCCTTGACAGCCTGTGAGTGTAATGATCCTCTGACGAGCTGGAGGCTCGCTGACCGAACACGTCCCTGATCCCTTGACAGAGAGTGAGTGTGTTGATCCTGTGTCGAGCTTGAGCCTCGCTGACCAAATGCGTCCCTGATCCCTTGACAGAAAGTGAGTGTGTTGATCCTGTGTCAAGCTCGAGGCTCGCTTACCGAACGCGTCTCTGATCCCTTGACAGGAAGTGAGTGTGTTGATTCTGTGTCGAGTTCGAGGCCTGCTGACCGAACGCGTCCCTGATCCCTTCACAGTGGGTGAGTGTGTTGATCCTGTGTCGAGCTCGAAGCTCGCTGACTGAACGCGTCCCTGATCCCTTGACAGTGGGTGAGTGTGTTGATCCTGTGTCGACCTCGAGGCTCGCTGACTGAACACGTCCCTGATCAGGCTGTGAGTATATTGATCCTGTGTCGAGCTCGAGGCTCGCTGACCAAACACGTCACTGATCCCTTGACAGGGTGTGAGTGTGTTGATACTCCGTCGAGCTCGAGGCTCGCTGACCAAACCCGTCCCTGATCCTTTGATAGTGGGTGAGTGTGTTGATCCTGTGTTGAGCTCGAGGCTTGCTGACCGCACCCGTCCCTGATCCCTTGACAGAGAGTGAGTGTGTTGATCCTGTGCCGAGCTCGAGGCACACTGACCAAACGCGTCATTGATCCCTTCACAGGATGTGAGCGTGTTGATCCTGTGTCGAGCTCGAGGCTCACTGACTGAACGCGTCATTGATCTCTTGACAGGGAGTGAGTGTGTTGATGCTCTGTCGAGCTCGAGGCTCACTGACCAACCACGTCCCTCATCCCTTGACAGGTTGTGAGTGTGTTGATCCTGTGTCGAGCTCGAGGCTCGCTGACCGAACGTGTCCCTGATCCCTTGACAGTCTGTGAGTGTGTTGATCCTGTGTTGAGCTCGAGGCTCGCTGACCGAACACGTCCCTGATCCCTTGACAGTGGGTGAGTGTGTCAATCCTATGCCGAGTTCGACGCTCGCTGACCGAACGCGTCCCTGGTTCCTTGACAGCCAGTGAGTGTATTGATCCTCTGTCGAACTCAACCACTGATATGTCGATAATGACAGTATGCAAGTAGATTTATCCTCAACCATTTCTGCCTTTTGATCATGATTCGTCAGAGTTACCGCTCCGAAGATGAGGAGATGTGGTCCACATTACACCTTTTGGCATGTCCCATTGCTCACAACTCGTCCATGTAACTCTCATCTGAAAGTTTTACTAGCCTTCTGAATCATCAACATTGGAGAAAGTCATGCAGCTTGGTTCTGGTGAGATTTACATCACATCGCAATGCATCTGCTGATTATTGATCACAAGCTGCTATCATTATCTTTGAACACACTTTCCATCTTTTGCAACAGCGACGCCATCCTGAGCAGGAGTCCATTCGCCCTCTTCGTGTTGCTCTTCAGCAGTACATGGCGTCTCCCAATGCAGCTGCTGTCAGGGAAGCTCTGAGCCCTGCTGCCCACACATATGAAACAAGTTTCTCTCGGTGGATACGCTGTCAGAAGAAGGCAGAGTTAATGGATACAATTATTGAAGTTGTTTTACAGCACCGCCTTCGTATGTGATATCTTGTGCAGTTGTCGCAGTCCTGCTGATCTATTCGTATTCAGCAACACCGTCTAATCAATACGACAATGCTCAGTGATACGCTTTGTTGACTGGCTGATGACATGTCCATGGAGGTGATTAAGGAGGTAGAACTGTATGGAATATTGTATGAAAGGCAATTGGCGGTTTTTTATGTTACGGAGGACGTGCGCGTGATTGACGTCTTACTTATTTCGTACGATGCTGTAACCTTTCTCAAAGACAAGAACTGTATGTTTCCATACAATTGCTTTTGGGTAACCTTGTTTGATTGGCTGTGGCGTGATGCATAGTGATGTGATGGGCCCGGGTGAGCGATCACCGGCACCTTGCATGTCCCTACTTAGTCCAATGCTATGGTTGGCATTGCTACAAGACGTGTCAAACGTAAGTTCTTAGCGTGAACTGGCGCGCTGAAATCAGAGTTTTGCCGTCTCGAATTTCTTGGATTTGTATCTACCTCAATTTGTGCTTAGGCGTTTATTGCTACCAATCTGATTCTTTCTTGTCGATTTTCACTGGGTGTCAGTACATAGTTCTTGGATACTGAAAGAAAGTCTGCACACAAACAACAATCGAAATTAAAATAGACGAGAACTGACGCCGGCCCCGGTTGCATTGAATGGACATGATAATGACGTCAACCTTGCCACGTCATTCTGCAAGACAATTCAAGAGCTCACCTAGCTCTAGTAAGGGTCCAACCGTTTAGTTTACGTTTACGATTTTCGAGTAAATAAACATAAACAGTAAGTAGACGTTTGTAAACGGTTTAAGCAGTTTATACACAGTTATGTTTTACTTGTTGAAATCAAAGAGACCCTGCCGGATCCATAGCTTCGCACACATTGACTGCGTCACAGTGGCTGCAGCAAGGGAAGACTGCTGGTCAGTACACAAGTGGCGTGACTTTGAAAAGAGCCGCTCGACGGGAGAAATGGCACCTGGAATGGCAAGGACATCACGCGCGATGCGAGAGAGAGTCGGAAATTCATGAGAATGGTCCTTCGTAGATAGTCAACTAGTTTTTCAAGTTTGAAATAAGAAAAAAGTGTACCTTCCACCATATAAGAGGCATGCTCAAGGCATCTGGGTCCTTGGCACCCTGTGCAAGGATGGCATAGCGCTCGAACTCAGACTGGATGGGTACTGTCGATGTTGTGGGGGATTTGCCGTCAGGACGCAAATTAATCAGTGACGAAAGAAAAGAATCTTCATCAGGAGAAGCTGATGGTGGAGGCATGTGAGATGCAGCGGGAACCACTCCTGGTGTTGCCAGTGCAAGCTCATAGCGTGCAATGAAATGTTCAAAAATTATTTTTGCTCGAGTGTATCCATCGTCGCCGAGGTTACAGAACCACTCGAGGCGGAGCGCTGGGTGACAAACTAAGTATGCATAGCGCAAAATCAGTGTTAATGTACAAAATTAGGAGAACTCTACTCAACTAGTTGCAAGAGTGTTGAAATGGTTGTGTCGAGCCATGTCGAAGTAATGGTGAAACTTTCGCAACCCAACTGCACATGCTTGCTGCAGTTTTCCGCTGACATTATTGTCTGAGGTGGCTGACTGCAAAGCTGTTTCCATGCGATGATACATTGGGATTGCCCATGGCAAAGTTGGCGTGTTCGAGCGTGACATGTACAATGTGACCTTTGTGAATACCTGCAGGATTTTGTTGACTCGGCGTGCCAACAGTACTATCGATGGCCCAGTAATGCAAATCGATTTGCACAAGTGTTTCACGACTCAACCATAACACATAGAGCCTTGAAAGTTAGTGCAAATTGTAGCTAGAAGCCTATAGATCTACTCACAAAAATCTTGAATTTTTTTTGCAATGTTACAGTACCAAGATATGTGCAAACGGGACGGCATGTCCCTCTCCCTCAAATTTGCACCATGTCACACAATGTCACACTTTGTGCAGCGTGAATGGGAACCGGCGCTCATTCATACCATTACAGATTTAACAAATTGACTACGCTCATTGCACCCTACAAATCGATTTGTATGTGAAATATCATGTAAAGGTAGGAATGTATGACATATAGCGAGTCGCGTACAAATGAACCAATGTGTTATGAGTTCGGAGATGTCACGCGTCTGTCACGTTCGAGCCCACCATGATTTGCACAGCTGTCTCATTCATACAAACCTCTTCCAAACACTGATTGAGGGGGCAGAATAGGTAGCAGGAGTGTTCTAGTTTATGCACATGTCTTTTTTTCCAAATTTCGTACTTGTGCAAATGTGCAACATGTCAATCATTGTCTGATGTGCAAAATTGAGTCTGATTTTGAGCAGTGTTGATTTTCTGCAGGACGCAAAACTCTGCCAAGGCTCTTCAAATTACGCATATGAACTCTTCTACAGACTACTGACACAGTCCATTTTTTCGGTATTTAATTATTTGTGAATTGAGGCCATACATCAAAATGTTGCATTACTGGGCTGATTTGCATTACTGGGCCATCGATAGTATGATGAGACTCACCTCAAGAATGTTGGCGAGCTGCTTGAGAAAAGCCCACTCTTGGTTTGATAAATAAAGCTCATCATGGAGCTCTTTCTTTTCGAACACCCATTTCTCAATTGCCTGGTAGTACAGTAATGAAATTTAATACATGTCGAAATCAAAACACTCACCTCGCGGAGCATCAGTACTCTTTGGATCATGGAAGAGGATGTCAAAACGACGGTTGAAAGTGTGCCATGGATTTTCACCAGTCACAGTGGTGGTGACATGGTGAATTAGATCACTGTTTGTTGCCTCCGGGACCGAGGCAGGCAAGGAATTACAGAGAGTTGGAAGGTTCTCGATGAGGATACGGAGTTTGGCTAGGTCGGCGCTTGCAGAATCAGACATGTTGCAAGCTTCGAACTTTACAGTGCAAGAATATGGTAGGAGGCGCAGATCCTGGATATCTTTCCATATCTGCACTCATGTTAAAAATTATTGTTTCGGGTCTACATCGTCGGATGGCAAGCCCGATGTGTCTCAGGACATATGATTATTATGATATCTGACATCTGTCAAGGCTCCTTGAGTACTTGAGTAGTTGTCATCTTAGCATCATGTCACGAGGAAGTAAACAGTTTACAAACGGATGAGCCCATTCAGTGAATTTACCCGTCTCAGACGGGTAGCCGAGCGTGACAATGTACCAATAGAGACGGGCCATCCCACATGGGCCCATGGCAATAATTGTACCATGATATAGGAGTGGGCCGAGTGAATGTGTGTACTCGAGACAGATGGATGGGCCAGAGGTATATAATATAGACAGTAGTATAGGAGTGCACTAGTATATAGGACATTTTGAATGATGAATCTGGTGTACAATGAAGACGAGTGGGCCGGATGGATGTGTACCCAAGGCAAACGGATGGGCTGAGTGAATGTGTACCCGAGGCAAACAGATGGGCTGAGGGTATATAGTATAGACGAGTGGGCCGAGTGATTGTGTACCCGAAGGGAACAGATGGGCCAAGGGTATATAGTATAGACAGTGGTATAGGAATGTACTAGTATATAGGACATTATGAATGGGGAATCCGGCTTACAACTGAGATGAGTGGGCCGAGTGATTGTGTACCCGAGGGGAACAGATGGGCCGAGGGCAGGAGATCCGGTCAAATCTCATCATCTGGTAGGTACATCACCAGGTGCATCAATGATCTCACAAGCCTATCAGCCGGTACATACAACATCAGGTAAATCCATGATCCAGTAGGCGGATTATCTGGTGCATCGATCATCTCACAGGCCTATCATCCGGTATATCTTGGATATGCCAACCGGTCGACACTCAGGTTGTGCAAGTCAACTGTATAATTATGTGATATAACTGTCCTGTACAAATTGAAGATGCAACACAATATTCACAAGTAAAAATGAAAACAAAAAGATTTATACCACCGGTATTACTTGTGTCCATCACTGGAAGGGTTTGTAGCATGCCTGGCACTCACCGACCGACCTTGTTGGCGCGATTGAGGCGCAAATGACCGGTTTGGCAAAGGAGCCGAGATGGACTGACCATCCTGTGTGATATTTGATGGCCCGGTGACCAATGTGTGAAGGGTGCTGGTGGAAGGCATAGATTCCATGGGGACAGTGGGAGGTGGCACCGGATGTGCACCAACCGGATAGAAACCAACCAGATGAGTGGGTGGACCAGATTCCCTTGTGGGGACAGGGTTGATGGTGGAGGCAGAGGCGGTGATGGTGGAGGTAGAGGCAGATGTAGGTGCTTGCTCATGCCTTGTGACTGGTGAGCCATCACCACTGGGGCGTGCATGGGTCAAAAATGCATCCGGAGTAAAGACATGGTTGGTGACAGCGCGACCTAAGGCACTGATGGAGCCAAACTCAGGGAATATGGGGGTACCGGGGATGACAATGGGTGGTGGATTGAATGCGGGTGGAGTTGAGGCCATTGCTTCAGTGGTCCTTTGGTTGTCCCTCAGGTACCGGGCAATACCGCTCACCTGAACAGTCAAGTTATCTACCAGTCCCCTCTGGGTGCCCAATTGCTCTGTATAGTTGGCATGCAGCTGGTTGATGCGATGGGACAGGTCATCACGAATGATGTCATCATGTGTGCAGAGCTCCTCCATATCGAAATGAATTTGGGCCAACATGGTCTCCATCTCCATATCAGTCAAGTGACGGGGACGCTGGTGGGACTCAAGGGGCATGGAAGTGGTGACAGGGGAGGGGGGTCTTTGAGTGCGACCCGGATAGATGGGTGAGTACCGGATATCACCCGGTGTGTGCATAAATGGTGCAGGAGGTAGCAGGTTGTCATCTATAGGCTCGATCCAGTGATCTGCAGGGAAATTGTTGGCAGCTGCCAAAGGTACTGCATCTGGGGTAGGACCAGTAGAACTGGTAGAACCGGTAGGACCGGTGGGACCAGTGCTTGGCGCTGCAGGGGCATCATCCAGCATTTTGACATCGGCATCTGGTTCCTCAGGGATGGGACTAGGACGCTGAGCATCCATGCCTGAAGCATCGATTAGTAGATACAAGACCGGAAATGAGAGACTTGCCTTTGCCTTTAGAGTGCCTGTGAGACTTGCCCTTGCTGGTGGTCTTGGAATGAGTGGTGATGGGCATGACTGGTGGTGTGGGTGTGGCAGTCATGCCCTCAGCGGTCGTGAGCATGGCCGGTTGATCCGGCCGGATGCATTTCATCCTCCACTTACTGCAAAGGGTGCAAGTATGGGCAACCTCACCTCTTTTCGTCACCCAGCTCTCGCATTCCACCTCCATCGTCGTGCATCTTTTGCATGGCAGTAGAGGCGAACCGATGGGTTGCTATGAAGAATCAGTATAGTCCAACCAGTTGCTCATTACCGGATGTCTCACCGGCTGTGGACGCTTGCCCTTGCCCTTTGCCTTGTCCTCATGAGTTCCTCCTGTGGGATGTGTACCAGACTTGGACTGATAAATAATGAAATTAGCACTACATCACCAGTGATCATATGCAACCATACCGGTTCTTGCCCTTTGCGCGGCTTGACATTTGGCTACATCCGGATAAGTCATCAACCGGTGCAAAAAAATGATGCCTACCTTTTGCTTGGATTTAGAACCATCGGTAGGGCCCATATCATCATCTTCATCATCATCTTCATCATCCTCTTCATCATCCCCTTCATCTTCCTCCGGGTCATATTCCTCCTTATCAGCGTCCTTGACCTTCCTATTTGCAGATGGGGTCGGCCGAATATGGACCATAACGACCGGACGTCTTGATTTCTGGGACTGAGTACCATGGTCAGCCACATAAAACCAATGAACAAGAAAACTTACATCGACTTCCTGATCACCATCGACATCTTTCACAGCCATTTGCTCAACCAGTGACGGTGCCCTTGCCTTCGCCTTTCCCTTTCCCTTTCCTTTTCCCTTCAGCCTCTCATTCCTGCTGCCAACAGCACCAGTGTTGGTGTTGGTGTCAGTCAAGATTCGCTTCGACTTGGGGACAGCCTTCCGGGCCCTCTTTACTGGATGTGGGGGGCTGGCGCTGAATTGTCGTTTGCGAGGCTTTGATGGGCCTGCAATTGCACCTCCAGGGATGCTGATTGTGAGGCTGGAAGCCGGCAAAGTTGCAATTGGAGGGTGTGACTGGGTAGAAGCTGGTGCCGGTGCTGGTACTGGTGCTGATGCCTGTGCTGGTGCTGGTGCTGGTGCCGCTGCCGGTTTTGGTGCTGATGCCTGTGCTTGCACTCGTGCTCTTGCTGGTGCTGGTGCTGGTGCTGGTGCTGGTGCTGGTGCTGGTGCTAGTGCCGGTGCCGGTCGAGGGACAGATAGAGATGGGCCAGCAGAAGGGGTCGCAACAGTTGGTGCAGGACCCAATGTCTTGGGGTATAAGGGGTGACCCTGGCAAATGTCCTCATTGTTCCCAACACGACCCCAATCCGGTACTTGCACCAATTGCGCAGTACCCCTCTGAGCCCGATGAATCTCAGCTGCTATTGACAGCAGGCGAGGGGGGATGTAGGTAGCCAGTGTCAGGTGAGAATGAACTGCGTCATTCTTGGACAATATCAATACACACAATGCATGAAGTAGCGTCAAACATACCAATTGAAAGGCAATAGTCCGGCTCAATCTCATTTTCTCTTCTTCTGACTTGGACCGGAGAACCTGTTCCACCATCTCATTTAGCCTGTAAAGGAGATCGATGAGTGCCTGGTTGGCAGTGGCAGCAGCAGCAGAAGTAGCAGTGTTGGAAGACATGTTGGAAGAAAGACAATTGTGGTGGCAGGTGTTGAACAAGAGATCTGGAAGGGAACAGTGAATACATGGGAAATTTGCAAATTACTGGATGTCCAGGTCGATTCGGCGATTGCCGAATATGGTTTTTGTACCTATACCAAATAAGAATGCATACAACGCATTCCACAGAAGCGGGAAAATGATTTCATTCTCAGAGATTACTCAGGATAATTTCCAATTGTCTAGTGAGGCTGAAGGAAAATAAAACACTTCCTTTCCGGCAGGCACTCAACATTATCTGGCAGTGTGATACATTAGAGCCGGGACACGAGCAGCACATACCACAGCAGCCCTTGCATGAATTGCTCCAAATTGAAGATGCTGGAGCGGATAGAGAATGACTGGCCATTGGACATGGGTTTCGACCGGATGCCAGGTCAACTGGGGCCAAAAGTGTTGGATATGGGATTCACATTGGAGTTCGACAACACGCCTCTCCACATGGGTTTCCATCCACTTCCGGTACATGATGGGCATCTGGACCAGAGGCCTTTGGACATGGGCTTTGCCACAAATGTTGTTCAGTCCGGTAAGCCCTATAATTGTGCTGAGTTTCACTGTTGAACATGAATTCAGTGGATATTCAGCCAGATGTGCCTTTGGACATGGGATTCGAGATACACCATCCGGTACATATTCATCCGGATCAGTCAAGTCAGTCTTCTTATTGTTTGGTTGTACTTTTTAAATTTATGAATTCAGTGGATATTCAACCGGATGATAGGCCTTTGGACATGGGATTCAAGATACACCATCCTGTACATGTTCATCCGGATCAGTCAAGTCAATCTTCTCACTGTTTGGTTGTACTTTTTAAATTTATGAATTCAGTGGATATTCAACCGGATGATAGGCCTTTGGACATGGGCTTTGGGACTGATCCGGCATGTGATATTGCGCATCAACCAGGTATGTTTTGTGATTTCATTTCATTGTAGTATTGAATGTCAATTCAGTAGATATTCAACTGGAAGATGCGCCCTTGGACATGGGATTCAAGACATTCCATCCGGGACATGTTCATCCAGATCAATCATGTAGGTCTTATCATTCCAACAATTATCACATTATTAATCATTCAAACTTAGTCATGGTTGGTGAACTGGAACCCATCGGATTTGTTATTCAGCGTGCTTTAGGTGATTTGCGCTTGGCAATAAACTGGTTGGAGATGGACATGGCTTGTGGTACAATATCACTGGAAGAAGCCAGTGTCAGTGAAGAAGTTCTTCTGTTCACTCATGAGTTATTATTGGCATTTCAACTGATATCAGTATACCGACTGTCGACATGATATATATAAGGCCAATACTCTACCCCTTGTATAGTACATCCAATGAATCCCAATGATTACACCCTTTGCATGTAATTCACTTTATAAGATACCTTTGCAGCTCTAGTTGACCGCTTTGGCTCTGGATTGTCGACTTCAGCTCCATGTCTTTTGGTTTTCTTACTGGTGGCCTTTGGTTTGGGTTCAGGCATCTGTTGACTTGGCTTCTTCCTCCGGATGGCTGATGTAGGACCGATTGGGCGACTTCCAGAGGCAATGTTTGAAGGCAGTGGGGCTGTAGAATGGTTGCTGGATGATTCTACTGAAGGAGTGCCAGCGTTGTCTTCCAGTGGTCTGTTGTGCCCAATGACGTTTGGTTTGGATTTCTTGACCAGTTGGCAGGAATCTTCCTCTGAATCAGATTGGACAGCTCTGCCCCGCTTTCCGATTGATTTGAACTTTGAAGGCGGTAATTGAACTCCTTCATCGCCTTCGTCTTCATCACCATTCTCACCCCCACTGCTTGACTCCTGTTCAGCCCTTCCGGTCGGCTTCCCACATGACTTTCCGGTCGACTTTCTGGTTTAATTGCCTTCGTCTTCATCACCATCCTCACCCTCACTGCTAGATGACTTTCTGGTCGACTTTCCAGTTTCATCACCTTTGTCTTCACCACCATTCTCACCCTCACTGCCCGACTCCTGTTCCGCCCTTCCGGTCAACTTCCCAGATGACTTTCCGGTCGACCTCCCAGATGACTTTCCGGTCGACCTCCCAGATGACTTTCCGGTCGACTTCCCAGTCGACTTCCTGGTCGACTTCCGAGATGACTTTCCGGTTGACTTCCCAGTTGACTTCCCGGTTGACTTTCCAGTTGGTCTTCTGGAGATCTTCTTCACCGGTTCTCTCACCTCCTTATCATGGTCTTGCCAGCCTTTGAATTCAAATGTTGGCCGAACCTTGTCCTTTTGTCTCTGATGCCAGAACTCTAAGAGCCGATTGGCTTCATGCAACTGAAGCTTTGACGGGTCCTTGATCTTCCCGCCGGTAGGCAAAAACTTGTGCTCGATAAAATCATCCTGAGCCTCCCTCACTGCAGACCATGGAACAGATGCCTTTGGCTTTTGACTGCAAAACCCTGCAAAATACCTAGTTGCCCGATCAACTCTCTGGATATTTGATTTGTGAAACTTACTGTAGTGTTTTGTGAGGAATGTCTGGATAAGAGACTTTTTGTTCTCTGGGTTAAGGCACTCAATATCCGGTATGATCGGAAGTCCATAGGTATCCATGTCCAATGCGAATTCCTCCTTCCTTCACCTTTGCTTCCTGCTCTCCTTTGTGTCCCCCTCCTCATTGCCATCCTCATCATCATTCCGGTCGACTGCCGGTATCACGACGTGGTGTAAGTACTTGACTGGATCAATCAACATTGCACAAAAAAGAAGCTCACCGAACTCTTCTCCAGCATAGGCATTCCACTCCAATAACATGCGCTTCCAGTCCTTTGTATCTGTGAAACTGTTGCCCTCCAACTTTTCATTGAAGTCAATTCTTATGACCAGATCAGGCCATCTCTACCAGTTGAGAGCGTGAAAATGAAACTCACCCATTGATCCTCACTTCGCCTTCCTCTGTTCTCCATGTGGACAATATGAATATCCTCATACTGGTCTGCCTCCATAACTGAGTCGCAAGATCTTTCATCATAGCAGGAGCTTTCTTCTGAGCGAACTCAGCCTGGACGTCTGTAGGAGGAGCCTTTCTAGACCATTCTATCGCAGTCTTCTTTGCTTCCTCCAGCTGCTCTTCGGATAAACTGCCCATGATTGCATTGACCGCTCCCTGGTAGTTTTTAATCATTTCCTTCCCTCCCGGCCTTGCTCCAGTTTTGTCAAGGATCTCCTTCTTGTACTGGCGCTCTATCACCAACTGGGCAGTCCATTTCTTACCGAACTTGCTCTCTTTTTTGAGAGTCTTTTCAGCTCTCCGGTTATATAACCAGTCCCGGTACATCTTCATACATCATGAGCATTTATACCAGTAGAGGATCAGCTGCTCACAGATTTCCTTCTCTTCAACAGCCGGGCATCCATCTTAGGGGCTTGCATCTTGGCCTCTTTTATGACCGCACTCAGAATTGCTTTTCTATCCTTACCAGTGGCTTCCTTCCATTCCTCTAGGTGAGATTGTAAGACCAGCAGCTCGTCCTCAGTCAATTTCTGCTGGGTCTTTTGTGGGCTGTGTACTGATGAGCTGGATCAGGCCATTGCAAGGCAGTTGAGGTCTTGGTAGAAGAAAGGATACAGTATAAGGTTACATAGCCGATCACCACCACGTAGTACCCGACAGTAAACCGAACAAGAGTTTGTCATATCTGATCACCACCATGTACCTGACAGTAAACCGAACAAGAGTTGGTTTGCCAGCATGATACTCTCAGGCTCAACATGCCCTGTGTTTCCGGTTCTTAGAATTTAGAACTGTAAAACATACAACTCGGACCAAGTTCATCATATAGTATATGGGCAGTTTACAGTAATACTCTCAAATATGGCACACAGCATAGGGAGACACATTGATATCGGAAGAAATCCATGCAAATTGGGACAATGGCAGGATTACCACGTGTTTGATTGACCGACTCAGAAATGATGCAACTTATGGCAATCTCTAACAATCGTATCAATCATGGCAAAGACTAAACAAAAGGGAGTCACATACACTCCTCCAATGAAGAAATGATTGCCTCAGCTATATAGACTCGAGGAGAAAACTACTGCCAGAGGATCCAGGTCATCTTGGGTGAAAGATTCATGGTCCCCAAAAACAAAGTCGGTCACATCATCACCAACAAAATCTCCCTCAAAGCAAACAGCCCGGTTCTCTCAGATGCTCCATGAGGGCACGGACTTTGACTTTGACCAAGGTGACATCCCTCGGCCTAAATTACCGAAATCTCTGGCAAGCAGCAGTCATTCTGATTTCTGCAGTCTGCATCTGACTAGATCATGCAGGGTCAGAATGAATATCTCCGGCAATGGAAGCGCAAATTCAAGGACTACATAGATTTACTGATGGTCAGAGAAGCCCCTCCTCTGGACCGGCTGTGTGCAGTCTGCAAGAAGGATGGGGTTTATAAATGCCATGGCTGTTTCAATGAGCCCCTGTTTTGTACAGACTGCTGCAGAACTCAGCATCAAAGACATCCATTCCATCGCATCAGTCAATGGACCGGGTCATTTTTTCAAGAAACTTCACTCAGTAAAGTCGGCCTGCACATTCATCTTGCTCATGATGGCACTCCATGTCCCAGCAGCACTGAATACACATCAGACCTCTTTGAATGGTCAGATACCGATGAAAATATCGACTATGACGATTATCCAGAGGGAGCTTCCATTCCACTTGTCACAGACTCAGATCATCCGGCTATAACTATTGTGGACAAATCTGGTGTTCACTCCCTATCCATATGGTATTGCCACTGCCCCGGTGCTCTCAACCGGGATATGCAGCTCTTTCAAGCAGGCTTGTTTCCGGCATCTTTCACCAGACCAAAAACTGCATTCACATTCTCTGTCTTGGACGACTTTCTGCTAGACAACCTTGAGTGTGGTACATCAGCCATGAATTACTACAGTAAGATCCGGAGGCTAACCTCAAGCATCTTTCCATTGATGGTTCCGGTAAGTCAGTTTTCATTTTCTGTACTCGACCATCTGGTCATTAAACAACAATATTTGCAGGATCACTACAGGGAGCTCATGAGAACTGCCAGGCAGTGGCGTCAATGCAAGCTTTACAAGTGGCATGGGTTTGCCCACAAAGACGATGAGCCAAAGGCCGGTGATCTCACCCTATTTTGTCCTGCATGTCCTCAACTGGGGATAAACTTGGACCTGTCAACCGGTACAACCACTCAGCCTGACGACACACCTTCCTGGCTCTTCACCCGGACTTTAGTCATGGATGGTAATTTCAAAGCTGAGCACCTTCATCCGGTGAATCCATCCGATGAAGTACCCTTGATGGATGGTCTTGCATTTATGGTTGGAGATGAAAGATACAAGAGTCATTTGTCTATTGCCCAAGACCATGTCCAAAAGTCAGATTGCAACAATCACCACGCAGTCAATCAAGCAAATGCCTCCCGGCAAAAGCTGGAGGCCACCGGTATAGGAGGATGTGCATGTGCACGGCATGGATGTTTTGTCCCACATTCCATGGTGGATTTTCAGAAGGGTGAAAGGTGAATATGTATTGCATCTAGTTACATGCATTCCTGGTCTCACTGATCTCACCCAAAATAATCAGGCAGATGAATATGGACTACGCCTTGAGTCAAGCACTCAACTACAATACCGATGGAATCTCTCGTGCGATAATATTCTATGACATAAATTGTCAGTATAATAAGTTTTTCAAGGACCAGATCACATCCAGCATGTATCTTTCCATCCCCTTTGGCATGGATATCATTCCTGGAATAGGTTTGTGGCATGTACATGGCCATCAGGACAGCTGCTATGTCCGGTATGCATCAAATTTTATCCATGGGACCGGCAGGATAGACAGAGAAATCATGGAAACACTCTGGGCATCTTTGAACATAATCTCTCCATCAGCCAGGGGCATGGGAACTCCACATCGCAAGGAGGTATTGGATTATCAGATGAATGATTGCAACTTCATGAAAATGATTCGCATAAGTGAGTTGCCAACCTCCGGATGTACGGATATCTTCCGGTCTCATATAATTCATTCCCGGCTCACTTGCCCTGCAGCCAAGTTTCTCTGCAGAAAGTTTAAAGAGGCTGCCAGGGGTGCTGCAGAGAGCAAACTCTCATTCCAAAATATTAATGAGACGGCTCACCCTGACATGGTCATTCTTTGGGAGGCAGAGGAGGCACTTGCTCAGGCGAACAGACTGGAGGATCCAGCAGCCATGGACATTTATGAGGTCAGGTTGGAAAAGGGCAAGTGTCAAATTCTACTACTACTCATCCAGGCCTGATCACATTCTGATTATTATTTGGATGCCATGATGTACAGCTCCAACTAGAAAGCAGCAGGAGTTGCGCCTGCTGCAGGCTCAAAATCATCCTGATCATTTAGTGACCAGTTCCCTCAGTCGACGAGGAGCTGCCACTTGGCTTGCAACCGGTCTCACCATAGAAGAATCCAAAGTCTCTCTCTCTAGAGACGTGAAAAGGCTTGGCAGGCATCCAACTGACAGTCAATTACTGAGAGTAGCCCGACTCAGGGACAAGCTACAAACTCGCATTACAGGCTTTCTCGAGATGGCACCTACTTATCTTGGATTTGAAGTTGATGCTGATGAACCGGATTCTCCGGTAGACAGGGTTCACAATTCACTTGATGAAGATTATTCCGATCTCGATGATTGTGATCACAATCTGGATCTGGAAATACATCATACCTCCATATTTCAACCAGAGCTTACCATCATACCTTTGCCTTCTAACCTTGGTATGGTCAGATGCAAGGAATTGGGTCTAACCAATCTCATGAAAGAAGAAACTGCCCTCCGTGAAGGCCAGGCAAACGACGCACTCCATGCAATTAGAGTTCATTTGGGAGATAAAGCCATTATATTCCGGAGTACTGTCCGGTCAGCTAAGTCACAGGCCTCCTCCACTAGGGCATGGACCCAAGTTCGCTTGGTGGAAAAAGCAGTAGATCTCAATGCCAGGATATATTCAAAGTGCTGGTTGCAGCTAGCCAAACTCCCGGATCACGACCTCTTGAAGAAATATCTTCCACTAAAGAAAGAACACCTGAAAGCAAGTGCTGCAGTGGCAGATCCAAATGCACGAGGCCAGAGGGACGCTACTCTCGCATGGTTCTGGTGCATGGATGTTCAGGGTGATACATCCGGAAATGACTGGATGACAGAATGTGAGTATCCACCACATCCAGTGATATCAGGTTGTCCGGTCTCACATTCCCTGAAAATAGTTTACTGGGTGAATTGGCTCCGGACAAAGGTACTTTGTGATCGTTGGAATGAAGAGGTCATTCTTGTCAAGCATGAAATGCAGTGGTCCATCAATTTCTTCAACCACAAGGCCAAGCAATGGCTTGGTCACAAGGACAATGCTGCGTCCACTGGGCTGACCGGACATGCATGTTATGCTGCCAGACAATCTCAAATATATCATCAACTAGCTGCACATGCAGCAGATTCTTTTCAGAAAATTATTCCGGTGACTCAGCCAGAAGGACCGGTTGTTGGACAGTTAATAGTACCAGTTGGATAGTTCCCAGGTTGGCCAATGTGTAATTATATCAGACATGTGCAAACAATCCCACTTTGTCTGTCTCTCACTCCTACTACTACAACAACATCCTCATTCACTCTCCATGAACAACACTGGAAAACTGGTTCCCTCTGACCAAGTCATCATCGCCTACTTGGATAGTCAGATCACCACTGGAGAGATTTCTCGCGCTTTATTCTATGCCAATTCTCGCTTGTTGGCCATGCGCCTGTCTGTTGATAAGAGTTGTGCCACCGGCACACCTGGATATGCAGAAAAATTTCACACACTCATGAAATGGGAAATGGAGGTAAGCACCCGGTCATCCTGATATTCCTTGTACTCAAATATTGTGGCCTTCTATATAGACCTTTGTGACCCCTTTCATCAACATATCCTTCCTTAGCAGGTGCTCCGCTGTCATTTTCTTCAAAATGTCATGACAATCATGGTGGCACATACATTGGTGGACCGGCAACTGGATGTGAATGAAGTTCTGACGGATATCAAAGCGTTGAGCATCTCCGTGGATTGCAACACGTCAGATGAATATGATATTGCTCGTATGCCAGACTACTTCAATGCCTGGTGGAAGGAAAACCTTGGCTCTTGCAGGGTGTCAGACATGTTGCCAAAGTCATCGGTTCAAGATGTGATGGAGTTGGTTGAGGGCCATTTTTCAGAACTTGTGAGTCATTGAGATCTTGACAGCCCCCACCAGATCCTCACTAAATCTGACATCCAATATCATAATAGCTGGATCATGTGGAAACCGGCCTGCTTCCATATATGCTTAAGTGTGGCCTGGTTCATTTACCGGAGACAATCGGATCGGCATCTCTTGCGCAGTGCCGTCAGACGACAATTGGTAGAGAGCTGTTGGAAATATTGCAGGGAAGGATGACGAACCTCATACATTCAAGTGATAGGTTGGCCGGATTAATTGGGCTGGTTGATGAAATCACGCAGGCTGTGGTGTCTTCGCAATCACTCATGGACCGGTTGAATACTGAAGACAGTGCATCCGCAGTGTGGTCAAGCACAATTTGATGTCTGCATACATGTAGCATATATGTCATACAGCATATTATATTCAACTGCAATGTAAATGGGTGGTGATTTCTGCAGATGAAATCCGGTCATGTGAATGTGACGTTAATTCCGGCTCATCCTTATCCGGTCAGGGATCGATCAGACCAGTGCCCTTTTCTTTCCTCATATTTGAACCACTCATTTATTTCCTCGACACATGACAACAATCCCACAAGACTGGGCATTATACCAGACTCACCTTGCCAGTGAATTGGTTTATGACACCTTCATGTCCAAAATTCATCGAAAACAGGCAAAGCAAATGGGCATTGGACTCTTGGACATCGACACCTGTATTGCTTTGGAGAACCTTGCCAATGTCCTGGCCGTTGCTTACTGTAATCCTGGTATGTATCCGGGTATATATATCATTTCCAGTTGAGTGACTTGCCGGCAGTGCATCTTAAAATTGACATGGTCAGATACAATGAATCCCTGGCCAAAGATGAATCCAGTCAAAGTGAGAAACGAGAGCAAACTCTTTTGGATAAATTCCCTCCTGAAGAACAGCTTGTCTTAACAACACCGAGTGTCATAATTGATTCCGGAGGCAGAATTATTGTCTGGTATTTGCCCGGTGCAATGACCGGTATGATAATGGTCTGCCTTCTATCGGCATCTCTTTCTTATGTCATCTCATCTGGATGAATATGACAAATTCATAGACTGATATGCATTGTGCCACACATTCCATGGGCAATTTGTTGGATAGTAGCATCACAACCGGCAAGCCCACCAAATGGAGGACCCACAAGTCCAATTTCTATCCGAGTCTGGATGGGAAGATCACACCTGGTTGTATCAATATATCACCAGCATGGTTTCAGCAAGGAAGAGAGGTATGTCCAGTTCATATGAATTGAGGTTGCCAGTCTGAAGTATTGTAGAAACATGGTTTCCCAAATCTTGATCCAGAAGATGGGTTCTCACCGGATGTATCGGCCACATTGAAAGGTGATGTTGGTCATAATATCACGACCTCCCTTCAAAGGTCAGGTATCCTTGTCTCCGCTGCACTTCGGGTCATGCACCCAGATCTTTATTGGGCTGGAATCAAAACCCAAGTCAGGTTGGGCGAATGGGCAACCCAACATCAGTTACATGATATGACCTATCATCTAAAACATTGGACATCTGTCTTCAATGTGGTGTTGGTCATTTGCAACCGCCGGTCACCACCTCATAGGGATCCGAAATGTCGACCGGAGGCATTTGATATCATGACAACCACAGGTATTTATCACCCGGTCATAATGGATTTCATGAATCTCGGAATCAAGTTTCTATATGGATCCGGGTCAATGTTGGCTTCATCATGTCGCCTTGTGAGACATCACATGCATGTGGAAGAGGGAAACTGGATTGTCACTGCATGGTACATGCGAGATAGCATCCATAATTTTGTTGGAACTCCGAGAACAGACTATGCAAAATATGGCAATGTTCAATGCACTGACCCGGTTGAGACGACACATGTTTAGACAAGTGATTATACATGCAAACATTCCTATACATATTTCGGATGTGAATTTTATTTAGATGGTCTGGTGAATCACAAATATTTCAGTGTCCTTCTGGGGGAGACCACCCATTGAGATCTACTGAATTGATGTATTACAGGTGTTGGTGTTGATCCAGACTAATGCTTCCAAAACCATCGTCACTATGCACTATTATACTTTTGCAGCGATACACATGATTGGTTGTACCGGAAGGTGTGTTAGATGTACCGGTTTTCACATCCCGGTTCTACCTGTCTAAAGTGATGTATCACAATGGTTCCCATACACATGATAAGTCGCCCCGGATGGTGTATCCCGGATGTACCGGTCGTTATATCTGTCATATACCATATATCCGGTTACAGATCCGAAGATCCGGATCTCAGATCCGATCCAGATCCGCTGGACACATCCGTCGTCCGGTCCACAGATCCGATCCGATTCCCATTTCATTTCCTGTTCATATAACTCTAACTATCGTTCATCTCCTTTCGGTATTCCTGTACACCGGTAATCCGGTTATCCTTTACTTCCGCTATTCTTACTGATCCACTTTAACTTGTACTTCATTTCCGGTTCATGATTTACCCGTTCCGACTTACCAATACACTTTATGTATACTTTGCTTATACTTCGTACATAGCCTCATACCTGTGCTTATTGATCATTCCGTTAGTTATCCATAGTATATAAACCCTTGTACTTGCGCTGTAGAAGATCAGTTCGAATATCATCTTAGATTGCACTCATCCTGTCTGGACTCTAAGTCCTTCCGCTATCCGTCCGGACTTGAGTACGATACTCTTGTCTACTCCGAGACTTAGGATTGAATCCGATAGTCTATACATCCGCCTCTGTCTTCGGACAGTCTTACTCGTTAGTTTCTAGTTCGGATCCGATCCGGATTAGCCATTACCCTATACGTCTGATATCCGGAAGTCTTACTGGATCCGTTACGATACTTATCTGTCCCTCTAGACGTGATATCTTGGTGCTCTGAAATAAGGGGCAATACTCGGGAAAGGGGCACAGCGCACGAGCTGAGGCCAAAGCCCTTCGGATCCGATACCCCTTGAGTACGGTCTTAACAGTATATTCGAACTCATACCTTTCCGAGTATACTTACACCTATCATGCCTTCTACTAAGACACAAGCAACACTACACGCGGTCGGACTTACATCCCTCCGTCGTGATCCAACACCCATAGTCAACACCTTCACCAGTTTCTCTCAGCGGCGCATTAGTAACTGTGGACCCGCTCAAACCATATCCGAACTCCTTAATCGTCGACACCCGGAAACTCCTACGCGCACTCCTGCCGGAGGACCTCCGGACGACGAAGATCCTGATGATGGTGATGATGATGACTTTCCCGGTGGAAACCCGCCGGATGACTTCGGTGGTGAACCGGACGATGATCCGGATGATGATGACGATGAAAACGACGGCCTAAACCCACAGGACCGCGTTATGCTCCGACTCTCAGAAGCCATCGATAACCTTGCTCGCAATAATCGTCGCGTACCCACATCCGAAGATTCCAAGGTCAAGGTCCGAGAACCGGATACCTTTGACGGATCCGAGCCACGAAAGCTCCGTGCATTCTTCGTCCAGTGTGAGCTGAACTTCCAAAGCAAGCCAAAAGCTTTCCATACCAGACGGGCTAAAGTCAACTTCGCCCAATCCTACCTTAAGGGTATGGCCCTCGAATGGTTTGAACCGGATCTCCTGTCCGACGATCCGGATGATCGTCCGGACTGGGTAGATGACTATTTCGCGTTCATGCTTGAACTCCAAACCAATTTCGGACCTCACGACCCATCCGGTGATGCAGAAATGCAACTCGAGCAGCTCCACATGCGTGACGGACAGCGCATTAACAAGTATATTGTGGAATTCCAGCGTTTCGCTTTGCAAGTCCGGAGTTGGGGCGACGGGGCCTTACGATGCCAATTCTACAACGGACTTCCGGCTCGCATCAAGGATGAAATCAGTCGCATGGGTAAACCCTCCACCCTTTCCGAATACAAAACCCTCACTCAGACTATCGACGCCCGATACTGGGAACGGAAGGGAGAGATCTCCCGAGAGACTAAACCCGCTTCATCCACTACCCCTAAGCAACCCGCTTCTGACCGGACGAACTCCAATACGTCCAGATCCGGAAATCACAAATCCGGAAACAATAACTCCAGTAACCAGAAATCTGCCAAGCCATCCGCATCCTCGAGCTCGTCCGCTCCTAAGGCTCCGGACCTTACTTCCAAGTTGGGTAAGGATGGTAAACTCACGTCCGAAGAGAGGCAGAGAAGATTGGATAAGAAGCTTTGCTTATTCTGCGGCGGACCCGGACATACTGCTCGGGAATGCACCAAGTCTACTTTGCGTGCTGCCAAGGGCTGTGCTGCAGTAGTTGCTCCGGAAGCCAAACTGGATGTCTTGGTCGAGACAAAAAAATAGTCCGCGACCCTCCTAGCTCCGTGCAGGAAGAGGGTCGCATTGACTCTGCCTGCACACAGGAGTTAAGACTCAACGCTGTCGCGCTTTCGGATCTGACTTCTCTCTGTCCATATGTTTCACTTCCGTTACTTCCATCTGTATCCAAATTTCCAGCTCTTGTAGATTGTGGTTCTTCTCATTGTTTCATAGACACTGCGTTCATCCAAAAACATAAAATCCCTACATATCCGATACCTCCGATTCTGCTCCGCTTGTTTGATGGTACTTGTAATAACACTATTTCCGAAGCTATAGATTTGTCCGTCCGTTTTCCGTCCGGTGTAGTTACCTCTGATACGTTTTACGTTACTCCTTTGGATTCATCTTGTTTTATCGTTCTTGGATATAGCTGGCTCACCCGACACAATCCGTTGATTGACTGGGTTTTGGGCAGCATCAAATTCCGGACGACTTCTCATGGAATGCCATCAACTCCTCCGACGTCACTTCCGTCTTCGGATCCCCTTCCTCCGACGGAAACTCTTCCTCCTCCGACTACATCTGGACCATCTGCTGATAATACCGTTCCTAACATATCCTTAATCAATGCAGTTGCCTTTTGTCGAGCCTGCAAGATGGAAGGTTCGGTCCAGTTCAGTATTTACCTTCGTCCATCCGGTGTCGATCTCTGGTCTGCATCTCTCTTGTCCGATCCTCCGGATCTATCCGATATTCCTTCGGACTATCATGAGTTTGCGGATGTCTTCGACAAGGGAAAGGCTAGCCAACTTCCTCCCCATCGTCCTTATGATCTGAATATAGATCTGGAAGAAGGAACTAGTCCTCCCCTCGGAACTATCTATTCTCTATCCCCGGTTGAGCTTGCAGCCCTCCGGAAGTTTCTTGATGAAAATATTGCCTCTGGACTCCTCCGCTCCTCTTCCTCTCCTCACAGAGCTCCGGTCCTATTTGTCAAGAAAAAGGACGGATCCCTCCGCCTTTGTGTGGATTTCCGTGGACTCAACCAGATCACTAAGAAAGACCGATATTCGTTACCCCTCATTGCTGACCTCCTAGACTCTCCGAGCCGCACTAAAGTCTATACCAAGATCGATCTCTGATCCGCTTATCATCTCGTCCGGATAGCGGAAGGAGACGAATGGAAGACTGCCTTCCGAACACGCTATGGCTCCTATGAATGGTTGGTGATGCCGGAAGGTCTCACTAATGCCCCAGCAGCATTCCAGCGCTTTGTCAATAGCGTGTTTGCGGATATGCTGGATGTATGCGTTATCGTATATCTGGACGACATCCTCATCTATTCCCATGACCTCGCGTCCCATAAGCAACACGTCCGAGAAGTACTCTGTCGACTCCGTAAACATCGTCTCTATGCCAAACCCGAAAAATGCGAATTCCACTCCACTTCCATTGAATATCTCGAATATCTCCTATCTCCGGACGGATTGACCATGTCGTCCGAGAAGATCCAAGCTATTACTGACTGGCCGGAACCCCGGAAAGTCAAGGATATCCAGTCCTTCCTTGGATTCGCAAATTTCTATAGACGGTTTATCTTCAACTACTCGGATATCGTGGTTCCGTTAACACGGCTTACACGCAAGGACATTCCGTGGAACTTTTCCGAGGATTGTCGGAAATCTTTCGAAGAACTCAAGAAAGCCTTCACTACGGCTCCAGTGCTTATGCACTGGATGCTGGATGTTCCTATAGTTGTGGAAACTGATGCCTCTGACTATGCTATAGCTGGAATACTATCCATTGTATGTCCGGACTCAGAGCTTCGTCTGGTAGCGTTTTATTCCCGTACACTAACCGCTCCGGAACTCAACTATGACACCCACGACAAGGAACTCCTAGCTACATACGAAGCTTTCCGGACCTGGCGACATTATCTAGAAGGCTCGGCCGAGCCTGTAGATGTTGTCACGGACCACAAAAACCTTGAGTACTTCGCCACTACCAAACTCCTCTCTCGCCGTCAGGCTCGCTGGTCTGAATTCCTTCACCAGTTCAACCTCATCATCCATTTCCGTCCCGGAAAGCTCGGAGTCAAACCGGATTCCCTTACTAGACGCTGGGACGTCTATCCCAAAGAGGGGGATAAGGACTATGCCCGAGCTAACCCTCATAACTTCCATCCAGTATTCACGTCCGAACAGTTAGCTTCGTCCCTACGAGCCTCAACCTTAGCAACTCCAGTGCTTAGAGCAGCTGTTCTAATGGATATTGATAACCTTCGGAAAGACATCCTGACCGCACTCCCTAATGACCCTATTGCAACCAACCATCTTCCGGTACCTTCGGATCCGAGATGGACAGTGGACGATAGTGGTTTCCTCCGTTGCGACAATCGTATATATGTTCCAGAATCCAATGACCTCCGACTTCGCGTCCTCCGTAATACTCATGATCATCCTCTATCCGGTCACTTTGGTCAAAACCGAACCTTAGACCTCATCCGACGTGAGTATACATGGCCAGGTATACGCACCTATGTTAAGGACTACGTCCGATCCTGCACTACCTGCGCCCGGGCCAAGGTTCCGAGACACAAACCTTATGGATTGCTCAAGCAACTACCCATACCGGAAAAGCCTTGGAATTCCATCTCTATGGATTTCATAGAGCAACTTCTGGACTCATCCGGCTTTACAGCCATCCTCGTTATCATAGATCGACTATCCAAGCAAGCAATATTTGTTCCGACTCATGATACCATTACCTCTCCTGACCTCGCTCGCCTGTTCCTACTTCACGTGTTTTCCAAGCACGGAGTTCTGTCCCATGTCACCTCGGACCGCGGTACGGAATTCGTATCACACTTCTTCCGGTCCTTAGGAAAAGCATTGGATATGGTCCTCCACTTCACATCCGGATATCATCTGGAAGGGGACGGACAAACCGAGCGTGCCAACCAAACCCTAGAACAATACCTTCAGATATATTGCAATTATCAGCAGGACAACTGGTCGGAATTACTCCCCTTAGCAGAGTTTGCATACAACAATGCTCCGAGTGCTACTACCAGAGTATCACCCTTCTTTGCTAATAAGGGTTATCATCCGAACATATCCGTCCATCCAGAATGCGATCTATCCTCCATCCGTGCCCGAGACTATGCTATAGATCTCGACGACCTTCATCAATTCCTCCAAGAAGAAATGGCTCACGCCCAAGAAAGATATCAAGGACCTGCGGACACTAAATGCAAACCCGCTCCGGATCTCAATATCGGAGACCAAGTCTTTGTCAAGGCTAAGTACTTCCGGTCCACTCGTCCGTCTAAGAAACTCTCGGAAAAGAACCTAGGTCCGTTCGAAGTCATATCCCATCCAGGTACCCATTCCTTCACAATCCGACTTCCCGAATCCATGAAATCCGTCCACCCCGTTTTCCACGTCTCGCAATTAGAACCATCCGTTCCGAACACCATTCCTAATCGTATCCAGCCTCCTCCACCTCCGGTCGAAGTCGACGGAGAACCAGAGTATGAGATATCTGAAATCCTAGACTCTAAGCTAGACCGTCGTAGACGCCAGTGCCAACTCCTATACCTCGTCCGATGGTCCAGATATGAGGGAACGGATGAGGAGACCTCGTGGTTATTAGCCATGGAACTCGGAAACGCGTCCGATCTAGTCTCGGACTTCCACACTGCATATCCAGACAAACCCGGTCCTATTGCTATACAATGAGTACAAAATCGGATATACAAGTACATTAGTAGCAGAAGAGACAGATCCAAAATCCTTTAGCCATCCGTCTCCATGTCACCTCCGGATCCGGACCCTTCAGCTCCCTTCTCAGAACCCTCAGAATGGGCCGCCTCAGTGACTCGGATTCCATTCCGGATCCCCTCCAGAAGGATGATCTGGAACTCCCTCTGCTGCTGCATAAACGCCTCCAAGTTAGTATTCATCCGATCCAAAGCAGCCCTACTCCCTTCCGCCGCTCCGATGCTCTGTTGGAGCAATCCGTTGGTCCGAGCCAATTCCGCTACAATGCTATTAGCAGCAGCAACCCAAGCCTGATCATCATATTCCACTTCCGCCTCATCCGCTCCGACGACCTCCATATCCGGATCCGGAGTCGGACTCTGCTGGCGCTTCTTACCCTTGCCTTTCGGAGATGGAGTCCCAGCAGCGCGCTGCCTCTTCTTAGACTTGCGCTCTTGGACAACTCCAGGCCTTCCAGGACACGTGACCTTGTCCTTCCGGCATCCGTTGCAAGCCTTGATCTATCCGAACGTTAGGAGTCACGGATCCGAAAAAATCAGGACAACTCACCAAGGAATTGCTCTCAGCATCGGTCCATAGACAAGCCCGACCCTTCTTAGTGCAATGAAAACAAGCTCCCTCCTTATCCGTGGAGATCGCGCGAGTCTACGGATCCGATATGAGATGGATCCGATGGTATAAACAAACTCACCATTTCCGCTACAATCGCCCTGCACCTAGTCTCCTCCACTTCCCTTCGGATCTCAGCCTGCTCAATCTTCCTAATCCCATCCAGACGTTTCCGTTCCGCTTCCTCCTCCTGGCGCTTCAGCTTTTCAGCTTTTCAGCCTCTTCTTCCTTCCGAGCCGCGGCCTGGGCTGCCAGCAGTGCTGCCTCTGCTTCCGCTAGTTGTTGTTTAGCGGTCTTCTTGGAACCGGATCCGTTATCAGCCATGTTTGAGTAAAGCTAGTGGTAGTGAAGAAGTGGGGAAAGGAAGGAACACCTGCAACGCTTTGACATCCATATATCTGTCGAAATCCGAACTCAGACACTTCTCCCATCAACTTCTCCATCGTCTCACACTCATATCTTCCGGTCCGGATCGCTGATTCTCGTGCCTCTAGGGATTGGCCCTAAGGAGGGGATACTGTCATATACCATATATCCGGTTACAGATCCGATCCAGATCCGCTGGACACATCCATCGTCTGGTCCACAGATCCGATCCGATTCTCATTTCATTTCCTGTTCATATAACTCTAACTATCGTTCATCTCCTTTCGGTATTCCTGTACACCGGTAATCCGGTTATCCTTTACTTCCGCTATTCTTACTGATCCGCTTTAACTTGTACTTCATTTCCGGTTCATGATTTACCCGTTCCGACTTACCAATACACTTTATGTATACTTTGCTTATACTTCATACATAGCCTCATACCTGTGCTTATTGATCATTCCGTTAGTTATCCATAGTATATAAACCCTTGTACTTGCGCTGTAGAAGATCAGTTCGAATATCATCTTAGATTGCACTCATCCTGTCTGGACTCTAAGTCCTTCCGCTATCCGTCCGGACTTGAGTACGATACTCTTGTCTACTCCGAGACTTAGGATTGAATCCGATAGTCTATACATCCGCCTCTGTCTTCGGACAGTCTTACTCGTTAGTTTCTAGTTCGGATCCGATCCGGATTAGCCGTTACCCTATACGTCTGATATTCGGAAGTCTTACTGGATCCGTTACGATACTTATCCGTCCCTCTAGACGTGATATCTTGGTGCTCTGAAATAAGGGGCAATACTCGGGAAAGGGGCACAGTGCACGAGCTGAGGCCAAAGCCCTTCGGATCCGATACCCCTTGAGTACGGTCTTAACAATATCCAACATCTATCTATGTGCCGGAGTCTAGTAAATGAGTATACACATATGGCTGGCAAATTTTATTTTGGTCTACTCCAATCAGTATTTACTTGCCCGGTGCTTTTGCCAAAAGTGTTTTCCTGGTGTCAGTTGAATCTCAAATAATTTGCACAACCAGATCACCCTGGACCCGGGTCAATAAGTAGCATAATCCCAGAAATGGACGAAAAAATGTATCCCAGTCTACCTGAACTGGAGGCGGCAACCAGTCATTATTTTGTCATGATGCGATGCAATCTGACAGACATACAGGATGGTGGATGTACTGGACAATAGGCCCGTAAGATGATCAATGTACCGGATCATGGATTTACCTGATGCTGTATGTACCGGATGATAGGCTTGTGAGATCATTGATGCACCTGGTGATATACCTACCGGATGATGAAATTTGACTGGATCTCCTGCCCTCGGCCTATCTGTTCCCCTCGGGTACACAATCACTCAGCCCACTCGTCTCAATTGTAAGCCGGATTCACCATTCATAATGTCCTATATACTAGTACATTCCTATACCACTGTCTATACTATATACCCTCGGCCCATCCATTTGCCTTGGGTACACATTCACTCAGCCCATCCGTTTGCCTTGGGTACACATCCGTCCGGCCCACTCGTCTTCATTGTACACCAGATTCATCATTCAAAATGTCCTATATACTAGTACATTCCTATACTACTGTCTATATTATATACCTCTGGCCCATCCATCTGTCTCGGGTACACACATTCACTTGGCCCACTCATATATCATGGTACAATTATTTACATGGGCCCACATGGGATGGCCCGTCCCCATTGGTACATTGTCACGCTCAGCTACCCGTATGAGACGGATATATGTTACTGCATTATGTGAACGGATACTAACCGTGTACACCACATCAGGAAAAGTGCAGAGCGACCTGAATCACCTGATTTCAGACCATCCAGGCTAGCAGGTGGCGTACTGGCGGCAGATGAATCTGTCAGCGTCAGGCAAGCTGTCGGGAACCAGATCGGACTCAGATAGCCTTCAGATAGCCTTCAGATGCTAATCAGACCCATATCAGACACAAAACAGGTATCAATTTTTATCGCAGGATCCACAGATATATCTAGTACTAGGTATGATTATGGTGGCCTTTATGAATCCTAGCCGTGTCAATCAGATAGAGACTGATAAGAAAGGTTTTGACACTCACCTTCAACAGTGTGCAACGGTCAGGAATCTGCTTGTTCAAGTTGTGGATCTCCGTCCTCAGCATCTGAGTCGGAGAGCAGAACCACACCTCGAAGGTCCATGATATCGTCGTCGTCGTCGAAGCCTTCATCGTCAGATCTTGCATCCATCCCAACCAACTCCGACAAAGCATTCTCAATAGCTTCCCACTTCCTCTCAGGTAATCCAGCGGCTTGTTCTGCATAGTGCATTGCGACAGACCCCCACACTGCATCAAAGTCAATGTTCTTCGCATGCTTACTATCACCTCCCGTGTCCGAGTGGCGCTTGGCTTCTTTGGCCGCCTCTTTGGCCGATTCACCTTCAGTATAGAGCGATAATGCACGGTGGTACTAGATTTCGCTTGTTAGTTCGAAACCATAGTAAGAGTTGTGAGACTGTGACGCACCGCAGCAGCCACCAACCCAAGTGCCCCGATTGGTTTTCCAAATGCTCCAAAAGCCTTACCACAGCGTTTAACGTGCGTACCCACAAGCTCCAGTAGTACAGGTGCCAACCAAGCTCCTTTGAAATTCTTGAAACAGATTAATACAATCAGAGATGATCAATGATCATTAGGAGAGCGCCGCAGACTGACCTCAATATCTGCATAAATGAAGGGCACACATTTTTGGTTGTTGACTTTGCGTGGCAAGTAGTCGCGAACAAATTTGATGTGGGCGTCAACATCATGGTGAAACTCGGGATGTTTGAATTGGCATTTGAGAATCTTGAGAGCGTCCTTGCCAAATGTGCTGCGCCACTCATTCAGACGATCAGTCGCCTATATAAGAACATTACAGGCACGAGTCAATAAATAAAAGAGTATTGCAATGGACTTACTATTTTTTTGATAGCGGGGTGCTCATTGATGTCCACCGCGTTATGGTGGAAAAATACTTCCCAAAGCTCTTGCAATTTCGCTGACAGATCAGGATGCTCGTTCGTGCCAAAAGGGTCAGTGGTGGTGCTACCAGCCCAGTCTATCACCGCACAAACCAAGCAGTTCCAAACATCGTGGTCACTTTTGTCCTGTAAAGGAAGGTCTTCAAGCTTGAGCTTCCGGAGTGGCTTTTGCGGCTTTAACATTTTCACTGCTCTCACTTCTTCCTTCACAGCGTCGTCTGCACCCTTTCTATTGACCTTGAGGCCCATCTATATATTAAGTGTTTCAGTACTATAACGTGAAGACTCGGAGGTGAGAAAGCCTACTGTTGCAGTTGTGCGATATATAGCTGATGCTGATCCACTTGTCTTTGTCTCTTTGACCTTAGTGCTCTTGTGTTCTTGTGCAGCAGCCACCATCACCTCATCCTCATCAACGTCAAACTCTCCAACAACGAGGTCACTGCTAGTCTCTTGGGTTGAATGGGTAGTAAAGCTTGATGCTCGCGAAGATGGTCGAGATCGCTCCACCTCTGGAATAAGGCTCGTGTCAACTTCGTCTGTGTCAAGTGATTTCCTGCTTGCTGATCCCTTCACTAGCAGTCCAACCGTTTTCCGCCAGTCTGGATTTAAATTACTGGCTGATTGAGTGGTCTTCACACGCTTACTAGTAGGTTGTGGTACCCTGTGGTAATAATCAGCATATGTCTTGACATAAAAGCTTTGCGTACTGTTCACTGGCATTGACATCTATTTCATTGTTAACATTCTCATTCTTACGCTTTCTTGCTGAAGTGCCAGCACTTGCAACCGTCTTTCTATTGGCCGCCACTTCCTGCCGTAACACCGTCTCTTTTGTCTATGTCTGCAATTTGTAAATGCCTTCATCAATATGATATTGCAGTCGCAACTGACCTTGGTTGTCTTTTTCTTCTGTAACTTCGCTTTATGAGACTTTCTGTGAGGTTCTGATTCTGAACCGGCACTTTGACTCAGATCATCACTGGGCAACTCGGAACTAGCACTTTCAGAGTGTGCGCTGGACAATTTGTACTCGCCGTCAGTGTTTTCATCTTCGTCATGTTCCTCTGATGGTGTATGTTAACATTTGGATTATCTGTGTAAGGTTCGCACTCACCCTGTTTTTTCTTCTTCTCAGGCTTTCCTCTGGGTATGTTTGTGCCATAGGCATGATCCTGTCTTCTTAGTGAGTCTTCCATGGCGGCGATTTTTCATACACCTTCTTGATGAATCTCTGATGCCTTCTCTTTCAGTTGGGCTTTTTTTGCTGTAGCTTTGGCATCATCTGACTGCTTTTGAGCTGAAGTGCATCGCGGGGGAGCAGCATCCCTCAGGATTTGTGCAGGATTCCTGTTCACATTGTTGCGGACAGGGCGAGTCATGATTCAAGTGGTGGGCTTTTGGGCGATATGTTTCTGAGTCTTCGGTGAAAATTTTGTTGTGGTCTGTTTCCAAATTCAAAGTGGTCTGTGCGCACTGTGCAGTCTTTTTCTTTTCAAACATCTCTGAAGACCCGCAGACCATGCTCAATTGCCTACCATGTACATATCCTGGCTGTCCGCGCACCTTTCACGGACAACGAGGACGCACCAAACACATTCGCACTGTGCATGGGACTATATTGTCAGTAAATCCTGAGTCAGACCACACATTACCACCTGAAGAGGACTTGGATATCCCTGTACCATCGGAGTTCATCGATGATGGTTTTGCTACTTTTGAACCATTTAATCAAGAGCCTCAGCCTCGCCAGCCGAATATCGTTACTCACCCCCATTTACGAGGTATGCTAACTATGTCAAGACATGCAAGTCTGACACTAAAATTCAGGTGACCCTTGTGATGCCAATGGCAATTATCTACTGGCAGGAACCCCCCCTTCACCTCAATTTCCTCAAGCACCTGATGATTGGTCACCGTTTACTGACCAGGCTCAATTTTTGCTCGCTGATTTTCTGTTCCGCAAGGTTGAAATGTCGGGGCCGAACATAGATTTTTTAATGGAGCTGTGGGCATTCAAGGCAGCAAAGTACGAAGAAGACAGTCCATTCAAATCACACTGTGACGTGTATGCAACAATTGATGCCATTTGAGCTGGATATGTCTCATGGCAATGCTTTACCGTTTCACCCCAAGAAGACCTTCCATCCGATGCTCCTACTTGGAAGCAACATGAATACCAAGTCTGGTATCATGACCCTGACACTGTCATCAAAAATATGCTCGATAATCCAGATTTTGATGGGCAATTTGACTACACTCCGTATATCCAATATGACAAGGATGGCCAGCGCCGATGGATGAATTTTATGTCCAGCAACTATGCCTGGCAGAAATCTGTAGGTCAACATTTTTCATCATCATATGCTGTGGCTAATTTGGCTGGATGATTTGAGGATGAAATCCATGCCGAAGACCACGACTCCTCTGATGGTGCGATGTATTGTGGTATCATCCTTGGGAGTGACAAAACAACGGTGTCAGTTGCAACAGGCCATGTCGAATATCATCCGTTGTATCTCTCTATTGGAAACCCCCACAACTCCATCCACCGTGCCCATCGTAACGCGGTGACTCCAATAGGATTCCTTGCTATACCTAAATGTAAGTCCAAAACTCACCACATCGATGGTGTGACACTGATGCATGAATTAGCAGAGCAAAAGTATGATAATGACATTGAATTTCGAAAATTCAAGCGGCAGCTCTTCCACTCCTCCCTTGCTGCTATTCTACAGTCATTGCGGCAGGGTATGACAGTTCCTGTTGTGTGACATTGTCCAGATAGTCACTACCATTGTGTCATTTATGATCTTGGCGATTTCATTGCTGATTACCCAGAACAAGTCATGCTGGCAGGTATCGTGCAAAATTGGTGCGCAAAGTATGTATTTTTTTTCTTTCATGGAGTTTCCTCAAGCTAATGTCATGTCCTAAGATGCACTGCACTTCCCAAAGATCTTGACCACAGCCCTGCCGAACGTTGTACCTGTGAATATACCAACATCCTAGTCGAGAGCCTTACCTCTACCCAACTATGGGATCAATATGGAATTGACGATGACATCGTGGTACGTGATTTCAAGTCAGATAGTACTATCGTAAATTGACAACCATGCTAGCCCTTCACAAATGATTTTCCTCGTGCAGATATTCACGAGATGCTCACGCCGGATCTTCTCCATCAGGTTATCAAAGGCTGTTTCAAAGACCATTTGGTGACATGGACTTGCGAGTACCTCACTGAAACTTATGGGGAGGCTCGAGCAAATGAAATAATTGATGACATTGACCGTTGGTAACTCTTCCACATACAATATGAAACTGATTCTGAAGGAGAGGTTAGGATTGCAGCAGCACCTTCGTTTCCTGGTTTGCGTCGCTTCCCTCATGGACGCCATTTCAAACAGTGGACGGGTGATGATTCTAAGGCACTTATGAAAGTAAGTCTTGACCAACTGCTTCGTTAACCAGGCATTTAAGTCGGTTTGTACAGGTGTACATCCCCACAATTGTCGATTATGTTCCAGTGGAGCTGGTACAATGCATGAGTGCATTTTTAGACTTCTGTTACTTGGTTCGATGCTCTGAACTGAGCGAAGAGACTTTGCGAGACATCAAATTGGCATTGCAACGATTTCACAAGACACGGGAGATCTTTCGAGACTCAGGTGTTCGCCCAAATGGATTCTCACTATCCCGACAGCATTCCCTAGTCCACTATCTCCGGCTTATCCAGGAATTTGGAGCTCCCAACGGTCTATGTTCGTTGATCACTGAATCTCGTCATATCACAGCTGTCAAGCAGCCATGGCGTCGTTCGAACAGATTCGAGGCTCTCAGACAGATGCTCCTCACCAACCAAAGGTTGGACAAGTTAGCTGCGGCACGAGTACAGCTCGTCACACGTGGCATGCTGCCTGCAGCTTATTCTCCCCCTTCGAAGATGAACTTGATGACTGGTTTGTTGGGGAATGAAGACAGTGGTGATGGACATGAACTGGATGCTATGGATATTGCAAAGGTTGATAGTTTTGTGGTCTTGGCTCGTTGTCCTCGTGGGTGATGTTCTAACTATTGATGTATAATGATGTCTAATACCTAGATTATCAGAATGAGGCTACCCACGGAATTTACTTTACCTCGCTGCTCATGTCCACAAGCCGAACTTGGAGCTGCTCACATGGCACTTTCTGTTCAATCAACTTCACATGGCAGATGATCTAATTGCTCTTGAGGCCGCGGAGGATGACTTGCCTGCCATTCAGTCCAATATTTCTGTTTTCCATTCAGCAATTGCCACATTTTCGGCCCCTAGCGATGTCTCTGGTACTCATGGGATGCATCATGAGATCATTCACTCGACGCCATCATGGAGATGACAGTACTCACAACATGATTGTGTGTTTATTGTGGCTGACGAGACGAAGTCAGGCATGAGGGGAATGATTGTTGGCAGGGTCAAGGTGTTCTTTTCCTTCGTGCATAATGGAGTTACCTACCCATGTGCTTTAGTGGACCATTTCTCTCATATGGGTCGAGGGCCAGATACCATCACAGGGATGTGGAAGATAAAGCCAGAGGTACTGGTTACAGGGAGATGACAAACTTGTATTCAGTCTGTTGAGCACGTTGACACCATTTATCGAGCCACGCACCTGCTCCCTGTCTTTGGTGATGGCCCACTTCCTGTAGACTTTCATTTTGCACATTCTCTTGATACCTTCAATTCGTACTATGTAAATAAATATGCCGACCATCACGCTAATGAAATTGTGTTCTGACCAGGTCATCTCAGATTATTTTCAGGCTCAACAGAGCGCACAGGCAAATAGGATTGTCAGGTATCATACATAATGGTATTTTTAAGTTCGGGGCAGTTTCTGCACCTGTTGTGATTGAAATTTATGTTCGGCATTCAAGCGCGCTCTCTCAGCCTTCCAACGTGCATCAACAAGGTCTTGGAGGAAGTCCACAGGGATGGCAAGGGTTTCAGCCCGAAATTTGGTGGGACTTGGTGATTCCGGTGTTTTTCGCTGTGCAGCAAGTGTTGCAAGGTATTCGGGGGCTATGTACTGTCGTCAAAGACATGTTGGAGGAAAAACGATGGTTCATACTGTATTCAAAAGGTCCATTGGGATCAGTAGGTATTTTGAGTCGCCGAAATAGTAGACGACGACTGGTGAAATGGGTGGTGGCATGAGAATCATGCAAGCGATGATTGTGTGGCTCACCGTTTTTTGATCTGAGTCTGCAGCAGGCCATCATGGTCTGACTCGGAATCCAGATTGGTTGTACCTTCCTCTGAGTCGAGAAGGTGTTGTTTGACTGGGCTGGGAGGTTCGGAGCGAGAACTAGTATGCAATCAGTGTGAATTTAGTATTAGCATGTTGTCTTGGCTTGCCGTTTAACTCCAAAGGGTTTGGGTGTTATAGGGATGGAATCACGAGACTGAGATTCAAGTGACATTATGGAAAAATGTATGGTATAGTGGTATAGTATGAGTAAGAGGTCTACTACATATTTTTCTCCTGCTGGTGATTCATCCATCGTGCATGAGAATGAAATATCTACCAGGCCTCCAGGACGTCCAGGTTGTTGCCAGGACGTTCAGGCGGTGACCAGGCGGGTTCAGGCCTTTGCACATTTGCTGATGCAGTGGTAGTAAATACACATAAACAGTACACAGGTTTATGGAAAGCAAGAGTGATCAGCTCGTTAACACATTTGTTTGGCATGCCAGACCCCCAATCACTGGCAGTTTATGGAGCCCTAAATAACATATCATGTACATATATACACGCACCAATGCATCAAATTGACAATGTATGATGTGGCATGATGACCGAAGTTCACAAGTGCATTGACTGACTCAAATCAGGGGTTTGATCAAACTTTCATGTCTTGACTCTGGTCTGGTCTGACACCATCAAGTTCTAGTATGTTATTCATTGAAGCAGACAATGATGTGGTGCCAAAACCAACTTGCGGCTGCCGGTTCAGACATTCAAAACTTGCGTAGCATGGGGTGACTGGTGAAACATGTAAGATATTTCAAGTTTTTGATTACATCCGAAATGACGATCATTGAAAGTTGTGCATCCTCATTGAGTGGCATCAAGCCAGCAATGAAGAAAAAATTAGGACAGTGTGCCGACCTTCCCGGTTCTACCTGACTTCTTCTGAGACTTCCCGGTGGGCATATCATGTATGCTGCAAGTTTCACGACAGAAGCTGATCACCATTATTGCGAGTATGCAAAGTGTTTCAGTGGCCCTCCTGGCACTGTGGTTGCAGTGACATATATCGAACATATGGACCCACAAAAACGGGGAAAATGGTTTTGTGAGGGCTGCAGTCGGTACCAACGTTCAAAAACAACAACCAGGCGGATTGCTGATTCAGGTGAGTGTTAGGCTCAGAATTTATGTAGCTGCTTGTGAACTTGTGAATTTTCCAGTGCCAATGCAGTATCAACTTCAGCCACCATATGATGGTACCGTGGTCCACAAACAGATTGCAGAGGCTCAGCATGGTAGTTAGTGTATATTAATCGGGCACCTCCTTTGGTCATACTGACATTGTAACCGGCCCTTAGAATCAAACCTCCCTGTGCATGCGCTTGGACTTGTAGTTCAGCGGAACATGGCCAGCCCACAGGCAGGAAATTCCAGCATGCTCCCTCCTGGACCTAAAATCTCCATTTATGGGTGTGATACCCAAACCGTTGTCTACTCAGACCTACTTCAGGCATTGTCACTCCAGCCTGGCTATCAAGAGGCTCACAAAGTCTATGAAGAAATGTGGACATCACTTGCAAAATTGGCATGCTCCATGAGTGTTCCCAAAGTAGTATGTGTTAAGGTGTATCTGGCAGTGATGATGCCACGTGCTAAGAAGCCGGCTCAGATATCTGTGTGTATCTTTACCGCTAGTTCAAGTTCCAGTGTAATGCTAAGCACTTCTATCACAGGATATCGTTGAGTCAATCAGCCATGTGCCTTATCGCATTGGTGCCAAAGATCTCAAAGTCTCTGTCTACCTCACTTTGCTTCCTTTGTTCCTCAAGTGGTCTCATGGTCTTGCATTATCTTTCGAAGAGGCCCATTGTCCTCTTACTTAAGGGTTTTATGTACGCCGCTTGTATAGTGACAACACAACTATACAGGATAAAACTTATTGCCAGTCCTTAAGTACACGGTCTACGACTTTTCTAGTTTTCATGGTAGATAACGTGTGAGTTCTTGGGAGGATTTATTTCAATATACCTTCTTTCTTGTTCCTTGGTTAGTTTAAAACAATTGAATTCTGTATACTGACTCTACGGTATGAAATCTGAGAGATTAGTGTGTTCATTAGTCGTGTAGCGTGAATCGTGTCTCTCTTCCTGTAAAAGAGAGAGGAAAATAGTATGGGTTAAACTTAGTTAGATTAGCTGATAGATTATATAATCAACCCCTGTAAGGTAGTATATAACTTGAATAAATGTTTCTTAGTCTTACTTTGAGGCTAATGATTTGCCTGTACTTAGGTTCTTACTTAATCTCACACTGTTTGAGATGAGTGAAGGTGGGAAGTGCTCCATTTATTACATGGCAAAATTGGGCTCCTTGTATACCTTTTGGAGGCCCTGATTACAAAGCATGAATCATCACATGGATTGGTAAGAATGTGCTTACTAACAATGCCATTTGGTGTGTTGAGTCAGCCTGTTTACTAATTTACATTATAAATACATTGTAGTTTACAAAGCATGACGAATCATGGCATGAGTCATCACATGGATTGGTAAGGATGTGCTTACTAACAATGCCATTTGGTGTGCTGAATCAGCCTTCTTACTAAGTAGCTTATAAATACAGTTAGAAATCTTACAAAGCATGACAAATCATGACAAAACATGATGAGTCAAGCTCAATCTTTACAAATCATGATATTTACCAATCACATGACATGCTTACAAACATGCTTGGTGGCTGAAAAGAAAGTCTGTTGGCTGAATATGCCTGAGGAAAATAGAAAGAGATGGAATGTCATAGAACAAAATAGAAATACATGGAAAAATGGAAGTGAGGATTGAAAGTGAAAATACTGGCTGATAACTAGGGGGGGAATGATGGGGTAACTTGGTGATAGGATACAGTAGGGTCTATTATACCTTCCTTATCACACCTCTTGTGTATCTGTCATGGTATGAGTTGCATACCATGCATGACACCGGTACAACGAGGCGCTCACTAAACGAGAATCCGGTATGAATAGTTCCAGGGAAGATGACTTGTTGTCCAAGTTCCCTCCGACCGAGAAGATATTGTTGGACCGTCCCTCCATGGTGATCGACTCCGGGTATAGGATAATCGTTTGGTATATCCCAGATGGTCTGAGTCCGTGGGTGCAAGTGAGTTCCTCGGCAGATGTGTGCAGCTGCTTTTGATTTTGATCCTGATAGAAAGATATGTACACGGCCACTGTTGCTATGGGAGATCTCCTGAAGAAGAGCATTGCGAACCAAAAAGAGAGCAATTGGAGAATCCTCGGGTCCAACTTTCGACCCGCCGAATCTCCCAGATTAACCCCCACATAAACATCGCCCCATGTTGGTTCCAACAAGGACATGAAGTAGGTTCTACACTCTTGTATTCACTCTTTATTGATCACGCAGTAGTGCTATGGTCTACCTCCCGAGAATCTCGATGAAGGCTTTAAACCCGAGGTGTCTGCCACCTTGAAGGGCAACAGGAGCTTATCTATGATCATGGCCATGCAATGGCCCGCACTGCTTGCGTCCGCTGCTTTGCGAGTCATGCACCCACAGCTCTACTGGGCTTCAGTACATACTCACTGTTACGAACTAGGATAGTTCTGACGTATGGCCACTCGATAAGAGCGATCAGCCAAGGTCGGTTCAAGGGCTTCGGCGTATACCGAAGTTCAATGGTTCAATAAGACAAGACAAGGAGAGTGTCCTTGGCTTGAATCAGGTTCAGACGACTCAAGATTGGAGGTCTTAAGCGAAGGAAGTTCCAGGTAAAACCTAGTAAGATTAAAGTAAAGAACTACATAGTACAAGGACGAGTTTATATAGCTAATGAGACGACTTTAGGGCAAGCGTATACAAGTCAGAATGAGTCAGAGATAAGACCGAGTCAGAGATAGCAAGAATAGGTCATCTAGCGACGGCTGGATAGCGATCGTGATGTAATACAATGAGTAATCATGAGAGAGAAAGACAAGTCTAGCGGCGGCATCATGCGGCTCGTGACGTAATACAAGTAAAGAGTAAGAAAATGAATAGGGGCGTACTTGACTGTAACATTACCCCGTTATTATCGTTGAAGTCACCTGATTTCAACATTCAAAGTTATGGTCGTATTCGTAGTCGTCGCGATCTCCTGCGCATTGACTGAATAATCTCTCGTCTTCTTCGACTGAGATCTGTTCATGCTCCGCATCTTTATCAGCTTCCCATTTAGCGAGAGCATCGTAGAAACCGTCATCTGTCCAAACCAAGGGTATAATCTTTTCTCCACGAAGTTCCTTGCAAAAGGCCGACAAGTGGCCAGGGTGCTAAGTCACGACATACGCGACAGAAGTATGTGGGACAATTCTTGTGGCGATGGCCGACAAGGTTGCAGTTACGACATATGAAGTTATCGCAGTTTTCGGTTTTCACGATGGTGACGGTAAGACGTCTGGGGCGGTGGGGACGGGGTCTTGGAACGTAAGATACGGTTACGAGTGGCGGGGGAGACTGAGAGCTCTCTCTTGAGCTTGGAGGGACTTCGGCGGATAGGACGAATACGAGTGGGTTGCGCTGCGTGAGGCATAGTAGCAATCGGTATGCTAGGTACGTGAGGAGGAACGATAGTATTAAGCGTGTGCTCAATGGGAGTAGTCTCAACCGGAGGTGGGATAGGGACGGCAGTATGAGGTGATGGTGGTCTGGCGAACTGGGTTGTTTGCAATTCGTTCAGTAACGATGTGGATGGCCTCTCTAACAATTCTCTTGGTAGCGGGAGGCATGAAGACGAACTGCTGTGTTGCGAATGCGAATATGAAGATGACGAAAGATTGTCTTGATACGTTCATCATTGAGGAGCTCGGAGGTACGCTCAACGAGTTTAGCGGCAGCGGATAATATTAATGAGGAGGGTGCTAGAGAGGGCTCCTCGTTCCTGCGAGAAGGTTATCAATCTCTATAGCGTATTGCTCAGAGAGGAGGGCGGATTCGAATATAGTGTTGGTTTCGATGTCGTCAAGGACAGCGAAGTAATGGGACGAGGAGTCAGAGTCGTTGGTTAACAGTGGTGGAGGTGACAGTAGGAGAGGCGAGGGTATCAGTCATAGTATCTATGTGGGATATGAGGACACGGAGTTGTGCGAGACAGATTTCAAGATTGCGAGTAGTGTTGGGAGCGAGTAGACATGATGATTTCTGAGGGTTCTTATAAGTCCAGTGAGCTTTCTTATAAGCAGGTGAGGATTGAAGAAGCGTTGCCGAGATTTCTCTTGAGGAATCCATTCGTTACTAGCGGAAGGAATATCCTTTCCAGGATACAAGATAGCGTCTTCGTTTACCCGTTCCCTTATGTGACAAGATAGCTTCGACTTCGTATTCTTCTTCGTTATCGATAATGTCAGGTGAGGGTTCGTGGAAATTAGGGCCGTGGATTTCTGTTTCGTGATAGGATGATAGTTCAGAAGCGTGGAATGTGGGGTGAACTTTCCATTGCGCGGGTAGCTGGAGTGTGAATGTGATCGGGGATAGTACTGCAGTGATGGTAAAGGTCCGTATCGTTTTGGGGCGAGCTTCCGTGATGGTAGCTGTGTGATAAGATTCTTTCCCGATAGCCAAACCTTATCTCCGATCTTCCAAGGTTGGTACTTCTTTCCATGCGATCGTTCGGCCATTCGTTGCATCGCGAGATTATGGCAGGAGATAGCTTCTTCGCGTATCTTTTGAAGAGTACGGAGTCGTTCTTCTGCTGCGGGACAGTGGATTCGGGGAGTACGTGAGGGAGAGCTCGTGGCTCGTATCCCATCATGAGGCGGAAGGGGGAGGCGTTGCGAGAGTCGTGTTTTCTGTGATTGTGAACGAATTCAGCCATAGGAAGGTGTTCGACCCATTCTTCTGGGTTGTTACGACAATAGATGCGGAGGTAGGTTTCGAGTTCTTGGTTCAGGCGTTCTGTCTGTCCATCTGTTTGCGGGTGATAAGCAGTGGAAGCGGCGATGTCGTATTTCAATAGTTTGGCAAGGGCTTTAGAGAACTTGGAGACGAACTGTGGACCCCGATCAGAAATTACTTTCTCGTGGAGTCCGAAACTGGCGGTAAACGTATTTGAAAAACTTCTTGGCTACTCCTTCCGAGGTGATGGTTTTCGTACAAGGGATAAGAATTACCCCCTTCGTAAGCCCATGGTCTACCACGACCATGATAGAATCAAAGCCTGTTACAGGGCGGTAAATCAGTGATGAGGTCGACGGATACTTGGGCAAAGGGAGTGGAGACTGATGAGGGAATGGGGACGAGCGGAGGGGTCGTAGGGTGAGTGTCAGATTTCATCTGCTGACAAAGGGCACAGCCCTCAACGTATTTTCGGATATAGGTACCCATAGAAGGCCACCAGAAGTCGCGTTTCACCAGTTCTTCGGTCTTAAAGCGACCGGGATGGCCCGCGGTTGCATGATCATGGGTGCGTTCTAAAATAGCATGTCGTCCGGCGGGGCGGACGTAGGCACGATCTTTATAGAATAAGACATCGTCCTTAATCGTCCAATCGGAGAGGGCGGATTTCATTGGAGGAAGGCAGAGACCGTTCAGCGCATCAGAGGCGGCTTGGAATATAGGGTCGGTGTCATCAGGATCAGGGTTTGCGAGGGTTGTCATCAACTCTTGGTCAAGGAGGCGGATGAAGAGGGAATCAGGGAGGAGGGTAACGTCTTCATTATCTGTTTCAGTGGGAACATGATCAGCACGGCGAGATAATGCGTCAGGGGCAACAAGCTTGGTTCCAGCAACATGGTGGAGTTCTAGATCGTAGCACGACAGGATCAGTTGCCAGCGAGCTTGGCGACGAGTAAGCTTCTGTGCGGTCCGGAAGTAGAGAAGGTTCATATGATCAGTGAATACGACTGACCGGATGGGGATTTCCTTCTAAATAATGACGCCACTCTGTCAACGCTCGGATAACTGCGAGGAGTTCCCTATCGAAGATCTGATAATTCCGTTCTGCGGGGTTTAGAGATTGTGAAAGATAACCACACGGGTGATAGACTCCGTTTTCATCAGTTTGAAGGAGAACAGCTCCGGTGGCTACTAATGATGCGTCAGTTGCGACTGCAAACTGGCGCGATGGATCGGGGTTGCGAAGAACCGGTTGTTTCAAAAACATTCTTTCAGCGTGGTAAAGGCATCTTGACACGGTGTTGTCCAGGAGAAAACTATTATTCTTCTTTGTTAAATCGATAAGTGGTCGTGCGATATCGGAGTAATGAGGGATGAAGTTCCGATAGAAGTTACAGAATCCGAGGAATGATCGTGTTTCCTTAACGGTGGTAGGAACCGGCCAGTCGCGGATTCCATCAGTTTTAGCGGTATCCATAGCAACACATCCAGGACGGATTATCATTCCGAGGTATTCGACTTCTTGCGCGTCAAAGGTACATTTTTCCGGTTTCAAGAAGAGCTTTTCAGCCCGTATCTTGGTCAAAATGCGACGGGTCCGTTCGTGGTGTTCATCAAGGTCGTTGGAGAAAATGAGGATATCGTCCATATATATTACTAACCATCCTTCGTTAATCTCTTGTTGGAAGGTACGATTCATGTAGGCTTGGAATGTGGCCGGGGAGTTGCAAAGACCAAAGAACATGACAGTTCGGCTCGTAAAGTCCGAATTCAGTGGTGAACGCTGCTTTCCATCTATCATCGGGGTGAATACGGATATTATTATAGCCGGATCGGACATCCATCTTGGTGAAATACTTGGCTCCGTGCAGTCGTGCGACTAGGGATAGTGGAAGGGGTAAGCGGATAAGCGTTCTTGATCGTCCAATCATTGATGTATCCGATAATCTTGGCATGGTCTTAAGGTCTCCAGCTTTTCTTTCCAACAAAGAAGAATCCACTAGCTTGCGGCGATTTCGATTCCGAGATAAAACCTTTCTGTACGTTTTCATCGATGAACGCTTTGACTGCAGTTCGTTCCGTGACAGAGAGGGGATAGATTTTCGACGTCTTAGGGATGAATCCGGGTTTCATTTCGATGCGATGATCAATACCAGGTCGTTCAGGAGGAAGACTATTAAGTCCGTCTTTTGCGAAAATGTCGGCGAAGTCGTGGAGATAGGACGGTACGAGTTCTTCGAAAGTTTTCTTCTTCTGTTCTAGCCCCGCAGCTAGAGCGAACTGCTGAGCTTTGTTACTAACTTTCGTATATTCATCGGGCCGTGGCAGGGGTGTGACCATAGGTTTCTGTTCTGAGCGACTGGTTCCATCGGAGGTGAGAGGGGTGTCCATAGAAACGTTCGTAATAACCCGGAGTTCGGACGCATCAGAGGAATATTCCACTAAGAATTCATCGTTGTCAAGGTCGTACAGAGAGATTTCTCGCACTGGTGCGGCAAAGTTCTCTTGTGTCCATACGTCTTCCTTAGTATCGAAGGCTTCGTCATCGTCTTCTGGGATGGGGAGTAATCGGGAATGGGGATAGGAGCTTCTTCAGTCGATAACTTTCTTCGATAGATGCCTTCGGATAAGGAAAGCTTGGCGTGACGGGTTTCTGGTATGATATGGTTCTTGCTTTACGAAGTTTGGAATTCTTCCAAGTCCGATCAACGGGTTCGGCTTGAAATAGAAGAGGAAGGGTGCTTCTCTTCCTTTCTTTGTCAACCTCTTCTTCGACTTGGCTACTTTTCGCTGTTCGCGAAAGGACTAAGGGTTTCAGCGGCCCAGTCGATGAACGGGATTCATTGCTTTTAACCAGGGAATACCGAGAAGGATCTGATCTCTTTGTCCTAGGCGAGTGACGTTGAATTTTCCAATCATGGTACGTTCGTCAATTTTGATGGTGAAGAACGCAGTAGCGGCGAATGGCTCCACTTTTAGAATAGCTTCCGTCAGGCGGTAGTAACTTTGAAGGGTTTACTGAGTGCGTGGGTTCGAATCTTGTGCTTCTTTACTGAAGTCTTTCGGAAATGAATGTTCCGGCTGCTCCGGAGTCGACGACTGCGGTTGTTTCAACGGTTTTCAGACGAGTTTTCGAAATTAGAGAAATGGGAACTCGAAGTTCCTTTCGTTCACCAACTTTTCGTACAAGTCTAATGGGTACATCGGAAGATACTGACGTTGATCCAGTCTTCCACATCAAAAATCCTCGTTGAGGCGGCGAACTTCCGCTTCTTCTTCTTCATCGTCGCTACTTTCAACTTCTTTGCGACGGACCGGGGTTTTCCCATTCTTTCTTCTTCTGTGGACACGCTCTAGACAGGTGTCCTACCACGTGGCAGGTGAAGCACTTCCCAGTTCGGAAATGCTCGGTACGTTCTTCCTCGGTAAGTCGATCGACTACCATAGCGTTGGGATCTCTGGAGGGTGTGTACCGGCTAGATCCGAAGTTCTTCTTCTTCTGGGGTTGGATTACGTGCCCTGATGGCATTCAATTGGAGGCGGGAGTTGTCGAGATTGATACAGGTGGTGAGGACTACCTCAAAATCGTCAGAAACATCACCCAGTGCCGAATAGACGGGCGGTTAATCCTGGGTGTAATCCGTCTATGAAGAACTGCTTCTTTGAGATGTCATCGTGGATTCCAGAGCGTTGGGCGAGCATGAGGAATTCTGAAATGTAGTCCTGGAGCTCTGGCCCTTGCTTCAGGTTTCGGAGTTTAGCTAAGGCGGTTCCTGCAGGATCAAGCGGTTTGAACACTTTGTTAAAATCGGCAAGGAATTCTACCCAAGTCCCGTAACCCTTGATGGTTCCATCTGTTCACTTATAGGTTGGATCTTGTGCGTGAGAGAGGAAGTCCTCTTTCCAGTAGCGGGCGTTCCCTTCGTTCATGAAGGAGGTGACGAAAATGATTTTCTGTTTGTCATCTACATAGATCTTCTCATTGATGTCGAGGTAAGAGTTACACGACATGAGAAAGCCTTTAGACTTGTCTCTATCGCCATCGAAGATGGTGGGGGTCCCGATTTTGATTTCAACGGGCTTAGAAGACATCGTGGGATTCAGGGGTGGTATCGGTGGTAAAGCGCCTAGGTTTAGTGCGCCGATCAGCGGTGTTAATGCGGTCGTCAGTTTGGACCTGGAGTTCTATCAGTCGTGATGACCAGGGTTTTTCTTCTTGGTTCAGATATGCGGCACACGATGGTGGCGCAGGGGATCAAGTGAGACTTTAATCTTTTGTTATGAACTAGGATAGTTCTGACGTATGGCCACTCGATAAGAGCGATCAGCCAAGGTCGGTTCAAGGCTTCGGCGTATACCGAAGTTCAATGGTTCAATAAGACAAGGACAAGGAGAGTGTCCTTGACTTGAATCAGGTTCAGACGACTCAAGATTGGAGGTCTTAAGCGAAGGAAGTTCCAGGTAAAACCTAGTAAGATTAAAGTAAAGAACTACATAGTACAAGGACGGGTTTATATAGCTAATGAGACGACTTTAGGGCAAGCGTATACAAGTCAGAATGAGTCAGAGATAAGACCGAGTCAGAGATAGCAAGAATAGGTCATCTAGCGACGGCTGGATAGCGATCGTGATGTAATACAATGAGTAATCATGAGAGAGAAAGACAAGTCTAGCGGCGGCATCATGCGGCACGTGACGTAATACAAGTAAAGAGTAAGAAAATGAATAAGGGCGTACTTGACTGTAACACTCACGTGGAGCTTGGCCGTTGGTCTGCAGATCAAGGTCTGTGGGACATGCACCATTTTCTGAAGCACTGGGCATCCGTCTACACCGGTGCAGCTGTGATGTGCAACCGTCAGTCTCTGGACCACAGAGATCCAAGATGTCCACCCGAGGCCTTCGACATCCTGACTTGCATCGGGAGCTACCGGCACATGGTTATGCAGTTGAAGAATTTTGGAATCGAGTTGGCTTACAATCCGGGGGTCATGGTAAGTTATTCTGGCCGTCTCATCAGACATGGCATCAGCATTCCTGAAGGTGATCGGATAGTATGGGCTTGGTTCCTCCGGGACAGCGTCCACAACTACGCCCGCACCCCTCGCCCAGATTATGCCAGATACAATCCAGCTGACCTTGATGCATACGAGTTGGCCAAGTACAACCAGGCTGATTTTGTCTTGTATGGCACCCTGTAGGTGCCTTTGCTGGCTTCACCCCATCCCATCCCCATTCTTTACAATAATACAATATCTAGGTCCAATATGCCATTCCTTACATACAGAACCATCATATTGCAGAAATATTCCAATTTGATCCATTATCATTTTGCAATGTCATTTTTTCCATAAAATGTGCTGGGATGTCAAACCAACATGGGCCAGAAGATCAATGCAATGCTGAGTCAGCCACCAGATGTCACACCATCTTGGACCCGGTGGTTGAATTCTACATTGTCACCCTGGGTCTGTTCTACACCATCACCTGGGAGGTCCGGCCGTTGAATGAGATCCATGTTTGGGCCCTACTGTCAAACACCACACATCGCACTGGGTCTGGTTGTTAAATCTGACCCATGCCCGGGCCCTACCGTCAAATCCCCCATCATCACTCTAGGCCCGGTCATTAAATCTGACCCATGCCTGGGCCCTACCGTCAAATCCCCCATCATCGCTCTGGGCCCCGTCATCAAACCCCACACCATCGCCCTGACCCTGGCCATTAAATCGGGCCCATGCAAAGGCCCTACCGTTAAACCCTACGCCATCGCCTTGGGCCCAATCATTAAATCAGACCCATACACCAGGCCCTACTGTTGAATCCTACACCATCGCTCTGGGCCCGGTCGTTAAATCAGACCCACACACCAGGCCCTACTGTTAACCCCTACGCCATCGCCTTGGGCCCGGTCGTTAAATCAGACCTATACACCAGGCCCTACTGTTGAATCCTACACCATCGCTCTGGGCCCAGTCATTAAATCGGGCCCATGCAAAGGCCCTACCATTAAACCCTACGCCATCACCTTGGGCCCAGTCATTAAATCAGATCCACACACCAGGCCCTACCGTTAAACCCTACACCATTGCCTTGGGCCCGGTCATTAGATCATACCCACACACCGGGCCCTACCGTTAAACCCTAACCATCACCTTGGGCCTGGTCGTTAGATCATACCCGCACACCGGGCCCTACCGTTAAACCCTACACCATCACCTTGGGCCCGGTCGTTAAATCATACCCCATGTCCGGGCCCTACCGTCGAACCCTGCACTGTCACCCTGGGCCCAGCCGCTGAATACCTATATCACCATTTGGGCCCAGTGGTCAATATTCCACACCACCACATGGGCCCATTGGACTCTATCCGACTCGCTTGCACCTTCTGGCCCAACCGTCAGCATCATATACCCCTTGGGCCCAACCATCCGATCATCAAATTGTCAGTTAACACACTTGGGCCCTGCCATTAATATCCAGGCATCACAAACATCATGGGCCCACCCATCCCTATCGGCATACACACCCACCTGGGCCCATCTTGGATGACCCGTCTCCCATGGAAGAATCTCAACCTCGGGTGTCCGTTTAACACGGGGGAAATGTTGAAAAAGTGACTGAATGGGCTCTGTTACTGAACATCTAAAGCATGTCTCATCTGTCAGCACAGATGTCAGGCGATGATTCGGACGATGACAGGGATGAGGGCAATGGCATTGATCCGCTCTCTATCATCCCAGGGCCCAATGCCTCCAAGGGAGAAGTGATGGATGTGCGTAGTGACTAACTTCATTATGTCTAATTGACACTTACACTCTCCTCAATACAGGCACTTAAAGTGCTGCAACTTGAAATCCAGCGACTGCGTGAAGACAACCGTGCCCTCAAGGAGAACAACAAGGTTCTTGTCGCTGAAAAGCCCAAATGGAAATGGCGTGGAGAGGCACTGGATGCACTCATTGCTCATGAGCAAACTATTTCGTTGTATGCTCATAAATATGGCATGACAGTGGAGATGTTTTTGGATAGCGAACTTCTCATGAAGAAGTGCCCTGATTTGCCTACGCCTTTCAATAGCATTGATCGTTACAAGACCTCAGCAACTCAAGAATCTGCCTTCTTAGATGAACTCTACGCTCATTTCCCTGAACATATCCATGAAGCAGTAATGGGAAGTATGTACTTCAAAGACCTCATATGTTGTACTTCGCTTTTTGTTTAGACTGTTAGCTAATATGATCTGATATATTCCAGTTGTCATAGGTCAATAAGTGCATCACCGACACTCGTTCTAACAAGATTAAAAAACTGCATGGTGTTGCTGGAGATATATTCAACCTTCCAGGGAAGTACTTTGCCAATGCCAATTATGACAGAGCCGGTGTCATTGACATTCAGAAGATGCTCAGAGTCTCTGGCAAGACTCATTCTTACAAGATCTTTCCGCCTCTCTTGTTCCCAGGTCTGCAAGAAGATACGACCCTCAAGACCGTTTTCAGCAATTGGACACTTGTTGCTAAGGTGCACTATTCTCTCACATGATTGTGCTGTCATCTACCTACTTACTATGGTGTATCTAGATCCTGAGAGCCTCGCTCCATGGTGTCACCTCGCTCCATCAAGAGCCTTGTGGCGGATCGAAGACTAACACCCGTAAGTGGAGCTTCCAGCAAGTCACACCAGGGTCTATCATGTGGGCCACAGTTATTGTACATTATTTATCTTGCATCAAATGATTCTACTCATACACTGTAATACAGGCTATATTTCTGCTCTCACCAGACACAGAGTTTCCAGGTTCAGGAGTTGGAAAATCATCAGCTCTCAATTATAAGGACCTCTTCTTTCAATACAAGAAGTTACTAATTATGAAGCAGGACATGAAACGGATCAAGACTATCATAGCCAATATCAACAGCTATGTTTTCGGTGGTGCGAAGTCGTCATCTACCTTGGATCCTGCTGATGCAGAAGATTTTTCTGAGGAGATTAACCATGCCATGTTGGCACTTGACATGGAGACTGATAGCGAAGAAGATGCTCCACCAATCTTGTCAGTGCCCTCAGTAGCACCAATCTTGTCAGCACCCTCAGCAGCACCAGTCTTATCAGTGCCTGAAGGTCAAAATCTCATCAACCAGCCTGCAGATTTGGAAGATTCAGAATCAGCATCTCACACTGCCGTTCATGCTAACAATTCGTTGGATGATACAAGTGCTGAGACAGTACCAAATGATACAGACGAAACTGATACAGTGTCAGGCCTAAGGGGACGAGCGAAGTCCAAGCATAATAGGAGGAAGAAGGTTGCAACTCAGGACCCTACTCGTTGTGGACGTTCTCGTATTATTACTAATAAAGCGGCATAGATTATGTAGCTACCCTTACTGTTTGATCTGCCAATGTAGCGCTTCTAAATCGCACAGTTTAAATCTCATTACAAGGGCTTTAAGTGTGCCTCCAACAGACTTGCAATGAAAAATAACTGAACGATGCTTACATAAAAATTGGCTGTAACTCATTGCAAAGTCTTCACGTGTCTTATTTTAATACAACCACATCATCTGTACGTCAGTTTAAGTACCTTCCGACTCTGACTGTAACGCCCAACAGCAATTTTACCCTTAGTCACATGATTCGAGTCTACTATTTTCACTAGCTACACATCCATCCTGACATCATAACCGTCAAACACTGTAACAACCTCCAAAAAAGCTCATCAATGAACACCATCCACTGAGCTATACATATACAGTGCTGATGAACTGGCACACTTCAAGAAGAGGGATATGCTTGCAGATTCTGAGTATCTTGATGGTATGTTCTGCCACCTTATTAGTCGCATGTTGATTAATACTACTAACTGGTTGTCACCTTAGAGAAACCTAATCCAAACCTCAACATTCTCAAGGAGTACAAGAAGCAAGAGAAGGAATTCATGAAACGTGCCAAAGACTTAAAGGAGACAACTGCAGCACGCAACATGCACAGGCAACACTATGATGGTATCCAGAAACAACACTTGGATGAATTCATGGCAGGTTTCAGCTCGATTTCACTGAAACTCAAGAAAATGTACTTGGTCTGTGCTGACGTTCCTTGATTAATCAAAATTCTATTAATATTTTCTGTTAGCTGATCACTCTTGGGGGCAGCGCAGAGCTTGAGATTGTCAACATTATGGATCCCTTCTCACAGGGCGGCTAATCATTTTCAGCGTCATGCCTCCAAAGAAGAGTTGGAAGAACATTTTGATTCTCTCTGTGGGCTCAAAGGTGCATTCTGCTTTGAGGATCAGGGAACGCACACTAATCATTCTCCAGACCCTTGGCTCTCTTGCTCTTGTGTTTGCTCTGCATGTGTTTAAGGTAAATCTCATATCAACTCCGTGAGCAGTTCCAGTAGCCTGAACCTGTCCTATTAGCCTATGCCACTTTATTTCATGGATGAAATAATAGATGCGGCCCTAGGTCAGGAATGTCTCGATCATGGCAAATTATATCAAGGACCAAACACAGAACACGCAGTTCATTATTATTTCTTTGCGGTGAGCATTCCTTCTCTCCTGATAACTAATACCTTAGCTAATATGAATTTGCAGGAATGACATGTTTGAGCTCAGTCACCGTCTCATCGGTGGAGAGGGCTACACTGACAGAGGATGGACAGACTCAAACCAAGCAGACAGGAACAGGACTGATGGGATGAGCAAGGAACAGGCTACAAGACATGCACTAGCTATATGTACCTAAGTGCCTCGAGGCCCAGGCAAGACCCCTGGCACCCCTGGCAGACCCCTAGAAGCCAGACCTCCCTACTACATCGGTATTTACAAGACTGCAAACACAACACAGAGTTGGTGACATTATGATTATCTTATGGGACGTGTTTCTCATTTGTTCTCGCACAGGTATATCCATCGATAACCACACTCTTGCTCATCGAACCATCAAGGCTGTGCTGGCGGTAGCAACCTGAGATCGCATTCTGCAATGGTTGATGATTCAGAGTTCTTGCTTTCTACCACACTTTGTAAATTATATGCAGAACTGTCACCTTGAATGTTATGCTGAGTGAACACTCCGTTCTTACAATATGTATTAGATAGATATCAAAATAAAAAACATCAAAATATCGAAATTACAAATAAAACATTGATTTCAAGTGATTACAATGTGCTACTTGACATTGCAACCCGGTTTCAAGGTCATCGTGGCTTCCTGGCCAAATAGCTTATTACAATGCCTAAGGTAGATTACCATGCATTACAACAGCAATTGCCATCACAATTGCAACCAAAATTACAATGTGATTACAATCGTGACTCTATTATTGGAACCACTTTCAATGCATGCTTGGTCTTTGAACATTGAAATGCCGTAAAAGGCAATGGAACCCAAATTAGGAATTTGCAACAAATGTCGACTGGAATGTGTTGTATAGAAATGTCAAAATTGAGGTGGATTGCCATACTAGTACCAACAAGAAATGTATGGAGAGGTCTGGTTACTTTGATATCTGAAGAAACTTGCTGCGCCTTCTTGAAAAAATCAGTGACTGCACGGCTTGGCCCCCAGAGATCATCAGCAACTGCATGCGGATCTACTTCATTGACACCTGGATCTCTAATGTCTAAATCATCATCCATCATTGGAGAAGTGGCAACTTGTTGGTGGGATTGAGACTGAGCAATGATAGATGTCAAAAGTCGGAAGTTTCAACACTTTTCATTCCAATCAAGAAACCGGCATATTTGTGCATCATAGTTGTTGTGGTTGGTGGAATCTGCGGGATCTTTGATCAGGGTGATGTGAGCGTGCTCTGTTGCATCTGCAGACCACTGCATGAGGGAGCCAACTTGATGTATACTAGGCACGACACTCTGCATCAGTTCCAGTTTCGGGATATACCAGTTGTTGAGAACATTGTTGCTCTTTGCGCCTCAATGTGCGCCACATGCAATGACCTCTTGCTTGTGGTCATGAAATTCCTTGAGTGCATTGAGAATCAACTGGCAATGGGCTTCATCAATCTTTGTTGCTTGTGAGAGATATCGAAAGTCCATAAGTGGGCGAACAGCTATGACAATGCCAGGAGGTGCTGCATCAGCAATGAGAGCGACCATATAATGCTGCATGTCGTGCTGTGCTCTTCCCGTGACTTGCTTGAGATTTGAAATGCCATCCTTGAAGTGTTGGAACATCGTGAGTTGTTGTAACACAGAGAAGCAAAAATCCAGTTCTTGCGTGCCAACAGCCCTAAGACACCACCAAACATCATGGTCATAAAACTCATGATGCCAGTGATGCAAGGCTTTGGGAGTCAGAAACCAAGATGGATTTGCGAGTGGCCAGTTATGCCAGAATGGCAAGAACACACCATTGAGGCGGAAGGGGGAGCATTCATCAAAGTAGCCTTCAACATTGAGGGGACCACATTTGATGCTTGCAAGCTGGTCGAGAGTTGACTTAGCTGTGCATGGGGGGTGACGGAAGGTGTCTCTGAATTATTTATACATAGCGAGGGTTACCAGCAAGGTCTTACCTCAAATACATGCAAGCATGCATGCCTTGGGCGTGTCAACAATGTATGAAGCTAGGGGGGTAAAACAATATCTAAGATTTCCAAGCAGGTCTGACATCATTCGCCCAATGCACGCAGCCTGCTTCAGCAGCTCAAGAATGGTATCCAGACATTGGTGGACTAAGCGGGCTTCAAGGATGCTCTGCATCCGCTTCACTGGATGCAGAAAATCAACAATTGGAAGTAGTGCTATAAGAAGGAAAGCATGTGAGGATGCCTTGTTCCGAGTCGCCACCTTGACATTGGCAAGGCTGATGAGGAGCAGGTGAGCAATGCGTCCGCCAGTCATGTTCGTGATGTTGGTTTTATTGGAAGAAAGTATGATACCTAAGAGTGCCGCACCATCTGGAAGTTGAGACTATGATTGAGTCAGAGTTAGCAATTTTATCATGCTAGATTCAGAGTTTGATAGTAAGGTACATACTTGCATTGACCATGCTGCGTCCCCTGTCATCCATTTACTGTACATCCACATTGTACAGTCCACTGTGTCATATACGCATGTAGGTATAAGATTGAGTTCTTTTGCAAAATGCGGGTGGTTAAAAAGGGCTTTGATACAATCTAACAGATCGCACCAGTAAAGATGTAGTGGCTTTTTTGTTGGATGAGTCATTGAGATGACATGGTACTGCCACTTAGGAACAGCAGGCAGAAGCTCAGCATGACCATGGAGATCTTTCGCTGTGCGAAAGGAGAGCGGTAATGATTTAACCTTCTGAAAGATGAGAACTTGTGGTGACAACACAATCACCGAACCAGACATACCAGTTCAAGCCCCAGGAATTGATCAATGGCTGCCATACTTAACAACAAGCACAAGAGAAAGTTGCCAAGCTCCCAGTCCTGAAGGGATGCGAATGGATAGTAAATGTTTTCCTTGTGATGGGCTCCATATGCATCCATATTGAACCGATCCTGAAAGGTCTGGCTGTGCTGATATACCTTTGCAGCACCTTTGAAATATTTGACAAAAGGCTGGGGCTCCAAAGTTTGACTGCCTGAAGATTCTGCACCAGAGTCTAGAACATCACTCTCCAAGTTCACTGCGACTCCCTCATCAGAGTAGAGGTAATCTGGGTCATTCACAGGTATGTCAGCATCCTGCCAGTGCCCAAGCAGCGCCTCAGATTCCAAGTCCATTGGAAAATCACAAGAAGGGCTTGGAGTTCGACCAGGTGACGACTCAGTTGCCTGTTTGTCTGCCTGACTATCGAGCAAAATTTGTGATACACTCTCAAGCTGGTCAGTCCATCATAGGCAGGAAGTATGAGGCTGATTCAGGTGTCGTGTAACAGCCCAGGGATTCGCAAATTCTTTGAGACAATTAGGACAGTGGGCAACCATCTAGTAGGGATGGAACTGCAGGTGATGATGTACTGTGCAGTCAGATGGGCCTGATGCATTGTATGGTATTACTACTCATGCCAGTAACTAATTTCGGATGCAATAAGTATTACTTGACTGCTAACTTCAATCTACTACTAGTCGCAGTAGCCAGTGCACCACCACAACTATTACATACTATGTAATTTTTTCGGACTCAGAACTTGAAGCCTGAGGTTCATTTTCCATCTTTCGCCTAGTACTGTTAGTCTTGTGCTACTGCCATGGGCAAACAGACTTGGAGAAAGTGCCAAGTCGTCAAATCAGATGAGGATGTTCAACCTCCGCCACATCATACACAACGGGCTGGTGCTGGTGCTGGAGGAGTGCTTTCTCAGTTGAGGAAGGTAGGAAATGCTATTGAGACTCTGGCCAGAGTGCCCAATGCGAAGGCTCGAAATGTTGTTGTCCCTCCTGATTAGCCTGAAAATGCAATGACTCCCACAAAGAAGAAGGGGAGAGCAAAAGCGCCTTGGCAGAACACCATAGTAGTAAGTGTCCGCTTGTTCCTCATTTCTGAAGGAGCCATCTCACCTGAGTACTAACTTCTGGTGTTCTGCAGGGGACATCAACCCCGGCCATTACAGGTCTCCCTGCTCTACACATCACAGACAACGGAAGGTTCGGATTACAGGATCAACCAACTCCCTCAGGATATGTTGGTTCCAAACCACTCCTGCAGTCCCATCAAGCCCTTCCTGAGCCTGACTTAATGACACCTGTTGTTCAGTCTGGTGTCAATGCTTGTGCTCGTGGTGCTGCTGCCCAGTGTGGTGCTGCTCATGGTGCTGGTGCTTCTCATGGTGCTGGTGCTTCTCGCAGTGCTGGTGCTACTTGCGGTGCTGTTTGTGGTTTCTCTCACTGAGTCAGTGCCCATGCTATTTCTCATTCTCCACAGGTCAGCAACCAGCATCCAGAGTCATTCATCGTGGCACCCCACATCCTTCCTGACATTGCTTCATCTGTAAGCCACTTGTTTGCTGACTCGGATGATGCTAGTGATGGGGTGGAGGTTGATGAAGACAGAATAGGTGTCGATAGAGATGGAATGGGCCATGATGAAGACAGAATGGGTGACTTGAATGATGAAGACGGAATGGGCCTCGATGAAGAAGACAATGGCATTGAGGAAGAAGACATTGGTATTGAGGAAGAAGACATCAATGTCGAGGAAGACAACATTGACATCGATGAGAATCGCAATAGCTATATGGATTACAGCGACTATGATGAATATGTCATGCATGCCTCAGACCACAACAACCAGGCCAATTCTGGTCATGACCAGGTCAGACGCTCTGCCATGCGAGAACCTGATCCAGGGGCGGAGGCTGAGGAGGATGAGGAGGAGGAGGACATGGATGTGGATGTGTATGTGGACATAGACCAGGACTGGGACAAGAACAACACAGCAGTGGCTCACATTGGCCATATCCAGCAGAACCATATCCAGCACCGCCCAGGACAAGCAGAGAAGAGAGCCAATCGCACCAAAGATTGCCACCAGCAGGGCACGACCAAATCAGCTCACTCAAACACCCAGGCCATAGTAAGTACTCACTCACTCATATTTTCAGCCTGATACTGATTATGATCTCCTTCAACTTCACCATACGAAGAACTGTCGGCCACGTTCTCCATCCCCTTCCTACTTGAACAAGGTCTGAAACCAACACCCGAAGTCTAAGCACTGTTACGAACTAGGATGGGTCTGACGTATGGCTACTCGATAAGAGTAATCGGCCAAGGTTGGTTCAAGGCTTCGGCGTATACCGAAGTTCAATGGTTCAATAAGACAAGACAAGGAGAGTGTCCTCAACTTGAATCAGGTTCAGACGACTTAAGATTGGGGGTCTTAAGCAAAAGCAAGTTCCAGGTAAAACCTAGTAAGATTAAAGTAAAGAACTACATAGTACAAAGACGGGTTTATATAGTGAGCAAGATCGTCCTTTAGGGCAGGCGTATACAAGTCAGAGCGAGTCAGAGATAAGGACGAGTCAGAGATAACAAGAATAGATCACCTAGCGACGGCTTGATAGCGATCATGATGTAATACAAAAGAAAGATAAGAAAGATAAGTCTAGCGGCGGCATCATGCGGCTTGTGACGTAATACAAGTAAAGAGTAAGAGAAAATGAATAGGGGCGTACTTGACTGTAACAAGCACGCCTGCACAGGTAATTTCCTATTGAATGATAGTAATAATCAGCACGAAGACTCAGGAGACAATGATATCGATACTGGCAGGAAATGCCACAATGCCAAAAAGAAGGGAGATGCTGCTAACACAACTACCCTTGGTTTCTTTCCACATCTCTGGGGAAAACTTCTCGACTATGCTAAGGCCAATTTCAGGCTTTATCTCGCCATTTCAGTTCCATTCCCTGCAAAAGAGGACGCCATTTCCAGTGTATGCGGTGAAGCAATTATGGAAGCAATTGTACACTGGCAAGACCAAAAGCGCCAAGTCGAGAAAGGTAATGTGTCTCACTCTATCGTCTGCTACCCCTCACTAACACTTTTATTAAGGTTACTACCCAAGTACAAAAGAGAGATGGCTATCGTGGTGAGTACCCATACACTATTAATGCTGATATCACTTATCACTTGTGCAGACACAGGTATATAATGATGCAGCAACTTTCTGAAGCCGGATCAAACAAGTCGCGCTTGCTGTCGTCCCACTTGAATATGGACTTGCACTGCTACAGGGAAACACCATCACAAGCATCAAAATGAAAGCGAGTGATTTATTGAAGAGGCAAAGTTTTTACATGGTGAGCGTGATGCTGAGGTAGGTTTTAATTACCCTCGATGTCCAACTCTCAACAACTCAACAGGGTCGCACATTGAATTTTGCCAACAATGTGCTCCGAACCATCTGTCACAAGGTATATTACGACAGCAGGTCCAAATCGTTGAGGCAATTCCCTGTGTTTCAGAAGACCATTCTACCCAAAGCTCTCATCCTTGTCGCAACTATTGTGAGCATGCCTATACTACTCGCTGTCTAAACTGACTGTTTTATTAAGTGTTAAGACTGTACTCAAGAGGTATTGGATCCAAAGGGCTTTGGCCTCAGCTCATGCGCTGTGCCCCTTTCCCAAGTATTGCCCCTTATTTCAGAGTACTAAGATATCGCGTCTAGCAGGACAGATAAGTATCGTAACAGATCCGTTAAGGCTTCTGGATATTAGACGTATAGAGTAACAGCTAATCCAGATTGGATCCAAACTAGAAACTAATGGATAAAGGTTGTCTGAAGACAGAGGCGGATATATAGACTATCAGAATCAATCCTAAGTCTCAGATTAGACAAGAGTATAGGACTCAAGTCCAGACAGATAACGGAGGACAAACGGAGGGACTTAGAGTCCAGACAGAATGAGTGCAATCTAAGATGATATTCAAACTGATCTTCTACAGCACATGTACAAGGGTTTATATACTATGGATAACTAACGGAATGATCAATAAGCAAAGGTGCGAGGCTATGTACGAAGTATAAGTAAAGTATAAACAAAGTGTATTGGTAAGTCAAATGGATCACGAATCATGAACCAGGAATGAAGTATAAGTCAAAGTGGATCAGTAAGCATAGCGGATCAGTAAGAATAGCGGAAGTAAAGGATAACCAGGTTACCGGTGTACAGGAATACCAAAAGGAGATGAACGATAGTTAGAGTTATATGAACAGGAAATGAAATGAGGATCGGATCGGATCTGTGGACCAGACAACAAATGTGTCCAACAGATCTGGATCTTTGGATCTGTACCCGGATATATGGTATATGACATTAAGGTTCGAAATATTCTCATTATAAAAATCTACTCCAAGCGTGGCCAAGTGACTGGCGCCACTGGCAAGCAAACAGCCATTCCGGTGTGACAATCATATTGGCACTAGGCATGTATACCTGCATAAGCCTTGATTAGGTGGACCAAAGTTATCCCTCATATTATTCACTACTCCCCTATCAGCAGTCTGCACTTGTCTCAGCCATAACCCTTGTCCGACACTAGTCCGCACTTTCCCGCACTATGCGCATGCGTTCCCACAGGACTATCCATGTTCCCACGACTTATCCTGCGCTATTCCCGCGCTTATAGCACTATCAGAACTACCAGCAATGTGTCTATAGATGCATTAGCACTTGTCTGCTCTATCTAGCACTTGTTCCCGCGCTTAGCGCTTATCCAGCGCGCTGTTCTCGCGCTCTAGGATCCCTTCGGAACGTCGGAATCCATCCATTGTCCATCCTACCTCATTGGTATGTAATTTACCTTGCCTCAAGTTGTAAAAAGTGCTACAGTCTTATTACATGTATATCCTATCCCTTCTGAGTCCAAGAGGGTATAGTTTACTAGTATAAGTAGCCTAAGGTGACCACTTCGACATTACTTCCCTTCGACTGTATTTCCTTCCCATTAGGTTTTACTTAGAAGTAGTCACCTTTAGTTGCGCTCTATAGCCCCTATTGGTTTACCTTGACTTTCCTTTACCCTTGCAATCAATACCTTGATCCTACTCACTATCTAGCACCCTCCTTTGACTCTGTGTCCGCTTTCTTGACTTCTGCTCTTTCCCACACATTAGCACTCTATCTTGTGACGTGCTATTCCCGCGCTCTAGCGCTCTTTCGGGTCTTTCTATCTTGAGTTGTTCTTATTAGCTATTCCCTCGGGTCGAATGTTCTTGCATTATTGTTTGCAAGTATAGCAGCATAGGCAGAGCTTAGACATATACTGGCTAAGTACCTTTACAAGTGCCTAGTCAGGTTGTGTTTTTCACACTGGATTCAGAGGCCAGTTATGAGTCAATCTCAATGTTATATGAGCATGTCAACAAGGACCCGTATCATGGTCCAAAGCTCTGTCAAATGTTGCAATCCTGGGCTGCGGAGGGCTTGTAAGTATTTATTTTGATCATACCAGCAGCATTACTAGTACTGACCATCGAGAAACTTAAAGGAATATGCATGGTGCCGTGTTCAGTGATGAAGAAGGCTACAACACTTCAGACTGGGATGTCGACCTCAATTAGCAGTACTGTAGTATCATTTACATCACACATGTTTTACAGAATTCTTTGAATAGAATTATCAATTGACTTTCAAGTTTGAGTGAGATGCGAGACCGAAGCAAATGATCATTAGTACTATAGTAAGTACAGGAAGGCATCATAACCAGTTTATGAAGTACTACTACAGAACACTATATGTCGCTGTATAACACTGCACATCATCAACAGCTATACAGTGCTACAGTGTTGTGCAGCACTGTATGGTGATACCCAGGCTGTGCCATACGTGATTGAAGGCACAGCATGACACATCTAAAGTGTAATATATAGCGCTGTGACTCGGCTAGACAGAGGGTGACTTCCCTGTGATGCCTGTGTCACTGTATGGCACTGTGCAGTGCCACACAACCTATCAGGGTTTTACTGATGTTCACATGTCCAGTGTCACTTTTCCTGAAGAAGAAAAGAGCAAGATATACTTCATATCATGTTGGCTGGATCAGTGGCAGGCCATGGCATTGGTACAAGTGAAAAAATGAACATTTCTCACTCAGATCACAATGTCATGATTGCACTGATCATCAATCTGTAAGGCTGACTATGAGTTCGAAGGGGAAAGCAAACAAGATGAGATAGAAGAGAGACATGTTAGTAGGTAACACAAAGATAGATAGAACTAGGACTAGAGACGGGGACTTTCTGAGAGGGTTTCAGTCGTTCTTGGAGCAGGTATCTGAATATAGGATTCACTGCTAGATATGAGTGTACATGAGCTGTATATAAGTGCAAAACAGCAAGGGTCCTTGGGTATATCTTGACCGAACGATTATGAAAAAATGGAGGCAGAAGGGAGTGGCACTGAGCCTGGCAGGGTAGTGTAGAAGGCACGAATGGAGAGTATGAAAGGATTATGAATGAGTGGCAGTCTGAATGTTATAAATGACGAAAGTTGCATAGTAGTGACAGTTTTGGAGACAGCGAATTGAAAACAAATGAGAATAATGAGAGAAGGAGAGTTGAAGGTTGTTGTCAATGAAGGGTATGTTGTAATGATGAGACTAAGGCTGTGTTGGATGTCGACGACAGTGAGATAATGAGCATAAGGAAAAAGGGATTCATCCGCGTGACTCGGATACAGAAGGTAACGCCTTCCGTATCAGTGAGTCACGTGGATGGGTTCGAGCGCTTGGCTCGAGCGTTTTCATTTTGAAGTCTTGGTCGGGGCATAGAGAATATCATATCCTTACAGATCAGTGGTGGTGTTACTGCAAGTTCTAACCTAGCAACAGACGCATAAGCACGTAAGTGATAAGTCAAGGCGTACAAGGGTGTTGAAACCCAGTGAAAACTGACTGTGACGGGAGGAGGTGTGGTGTGATGATAAGTGATTTTGTCAGCAGCTTGGTGGAAAAACATATGAGAACATGCTATGACACATAGTGAGCGAATCCGCACATTTCATTATATGCAGGGGCAGGTTTCCTCATGCACATAGGTGCTTTTGTTTAATGTAAAACATATTTGCGCATTTGAACACATATACTCGCTCCTTGCCAGATAGTTGAAAATGTGCACAAATATGCTCAAATAATATTAGGCGCTGCAGGTGACAGGGGTACAGAAACGGTACAAAACAAGCTCCAAAACACAGGCAGTGACTTGGAAACATCATAGGAAATGACAGTGTATCAGATCATGCAGGTGCGGGAATCTAATAATGCTGTCCTTTGCAGACAGATTTGTTCCACATGTTGCTGGCAACCTAGATAATGATTTAGAAAGGTGTCTATCAAGGGAATGAAGAACTTACGAGCATAGCGACTTGTCATATCCCTGTCAGTCAGTGTAAAAGAATCAATACATGACGATGAATGCGAGACTCGGATGAAGAGAACAGAAAGGAAAGATATGGGAGGGATTGAAAAGTGACTCAGAGATCTAATGGAGTTGACCGTCACAAACTACTGATCTGACACTAGGTTTCTGTTAAAAACAGTGTCCTACAAGTTCTGTCATCTCCTTGTCATATTTCTGCAATAGACATGAATATATGCGCATGAAAATGATATTATGACATACTGCAGCCTTACACTGTCCCAGTACAGTAGGATCCCTGTGATACAGACTACGCTGTCCTAAACTCATGTAGTTAGTGTAATCATACCTTCGGATAGACAACACATGAGACACTCACAGCACAGAACCAGTGGAGGAGAGTGGCTGGACCTTTAACTTGGAGGTGGGGAGATGGTGGGGAGAGGAAAAGGTGGGGATGGAGGAAGAAAGGCGCAGGAAGGAAGTACACGGAGGAAGAAAGGTGGGGCAAGCAATTTATGTAGCTTGCAATGACTCGGACTCGGATATAATAATGGACTTCGCGATGCAAAGGTTGTGTTTGCGATGCATAGTTTGCACTTTGTGATATGGAATTTGCGAGAGAAGCAAAGCAAAGAGAACAAAGGGAACAAAGGGAAATACACGAAGTTAACACTTTACAATGCAATGTTGCAAGCACGATGTGTGCAAAGAGTCATATTATGATAAACGAGCATATCCGAACATGTAACTAAAAAGGAAAATCACTTCTAAGCATGTGACGACGACTCCCATCACAGTCAGTTTTCACTGGGGTTGAAACCCAGTGAAAACTGGACCTTACTGGAGAGGGCAGGAGATGTCGTGGTATGTTATTTTTTTATATCGGAGAGAAAAACATGTACAACCACCTCAGAACATACGACACACGAGAATGAGAAAAATGTAATGTGACGGGGCACTCTGTGTAATGTCCTCGTATGTTTTTTTCATGTTAACATATTTAAAACATATCAGCGCATATCAACGCATATGTTGCCACCCTTTAAGAATATGCTCGATTCGTGTCAATTATGATATCATTGCATAATGGTATAGTAGTACACATGGTAGGTATTCTGCAGCGGTATTGCGAAAGCGGGATAAAAAGTGGGGATGGTGATAGCATGGAAACCGAAATAATGCTGCTTGGAGCCATCTGACGAGTGAGAGAATATGAAAAATGGACCAGAAAACGTCAATGCATGCAGGAGTGAAATGAAAAAAGCTCTAGTAGAGCTGGCTGTCGCAGACTGACTTGCCTGAGGTCCAGGAATTGTCGGAAACCTGTTGCAAGCAGATAATTAGGACAGCACCAGCAATACGAGGTACACACCAGTTGGGTAGCCTCGTCGTTGTATTTCTGGTGTGAAATAGGTAGTTAATACAGTTAGAAGCACCGGCACCCAAGTCTCTTACCTTGCGTTGATCTAGTGTCAAAGACCCATAGTAGTTGCAGAACTCTTCTGTTGTGCCATTCGACTTCACCTTCCTGAGCCAACAATGTGCGCATAAGTTCCTGTTTCCGAGTCGAATAGTGAGAAGCGCTGCCATCCAAAAAATAATGTCCAACTTGCCGACCATTCCTTGTAGTACTCGGACACATTTTAACCACTTTCCCTCCAGATTTCACCTTGCTGCCAGTGGCGGTAGCTTTGGGAGTGTGGTCCATGGTACCCATCTCAATGCTGGAAGTTTTCATGGGGTCCTCTGGATCTGGCTTGAGAGGAGGGGGTAGGTTCACATTTGCAGCAGCTAAAGTGAGCACCAAACTAATAGATGTGTTTAGCGTCAAATCAATGCAAAGACTGTGGCTTACAGAGGATTGGTGATGGTAATTTTGATAGGTCTTGGGGAGGCAATGCAAATAGTCTCGATGGAGATATTCTCCTCATTGATGTGAGGCTCTGCAAGAGAGATCAGAGGTGGTAACTCAGGAGATGCCAGCTGCAAATTAGTAGTAAGACATAGTATAGGTGTGGGAGTGGCAACAGTACCTTATCTTCTTCAAAAGGCAAGTTTATGAGAGGCAAGATGGGTGGAGATAAGGTGGGCACCAGAGAAGGCAATACTGGAGGTGGAGTGGCAAAAACAACTTCGGCCTGGACAGGTGGAGCTCCAATAGGCAGCTCTATGGGCAAAGGAGTTGCAGAAGGAAGTGGTGGGCTCGCAATGTCGACTAGTAGCACAGAATAATGTTAGTAAGATATAAAATCAAGGCGAGAAACAGACCTTTTATTCTCTTCACAACAACTTCAGACTGGATGGAGCTTGATAACTGCTTGCATTTCTTGCCTTTGTGTGAGTCGCCATTCTCCTCATCACTTTCATCACCATCCTTCTTTGACTTCCAGTTACCCTCGTCACCCAGATGAGTTCGGCGCCATGCAGGGTACGATGTGCCAGCAAGATGGTCTAGTTTCCAACCATCATTAGCCAATTTGAAAAACGGACAAGCATTTTTGACGATGCTATGAAAAATATGTCTCCCGGTGTCATGCATGGTATGGAGTTCATACCATGACATATATGAATAGCAGTGTACAAAGAGATGAGTAGAGGAGTGTACAAAGGATATACTTCCTACTTACATAAGCTTTGTTTCTATTTATTTAGTTGTATTTGTAGTTTCTGTCTCTTTCCATTATTTGTTTATGTTTATTCAGCCACTTGATTACATCAGTGAGCCACTCAGATATGTTTGTAAGCATGTCATGTGACTGGTAATATTCTGATTTGTAAGGACTTTCCATGACTCATCATGTTTTGTCATGATTCGTCATGCTTTGTAATATTTTACTCATGTACATTAGTAAGCAGCTGATTCAGCACACCAAAAGGCTTGGTTTGTAAGCATAATCTTACCAATCCAGTGATGACTCATTGCTTAGTAAGGATGGTTTCTAAAATGTATATAAGGACTCCATTCTCACATAATATATAAGTTTTTCCCCTTCCATTCTTTCCCCAAACCGTGTGGGAACATAGGAATTTGAAGTCAGGAGTTTTCCCACTTTCTGTCTCAACACTGTGAGATCACAAAGAAAGTGAAGGCCTACGAGTTGCCTTTGAAAACAATCGTATTCTTTAGTCTAGATTGATTGTATACTATCTTACAGGGATCGCCTATACAATAATCTATCATTCTATCCATCGTCTTACATATTTGTGCCACATTCAGTACAGAGAGGTCCATATTACCTACTAGGTTTAAGTTAACCTGACAAAATATACATACTCCTTTACTATCAAGAAGTGATCTAGCAAAGAAGTAATTTATTACCCTTTGGCCACCCACGAACACCACATTATCAACCGAGAAGTAGAAAATCCGTTGACCGTGAACTTGAGGAGCTGGCACCTTAGTCTTAAAGAGTACAATTGTGATAGTCATTGTATTCTGTTCAACATATAAGACCCTCAAGTAAGAAGACACCGGTTGTGCACAGTTTGCCCCATGATTTTGGAGCAAGGCCCTGTTTCGTTAGCTCACAATAACCACTGCAGATGACTTTCCGCGCTCCTTTCACCGTCGATTCTGGAAGTGTATTTCCATCTTCATCTTCGAGATAGGCCAACTTTCTGTGACTGGTAAGTTCGGCCTCAGCAGCCTTATCTAACCAATTTAAGAAGCCCTCTTGATGCCAGAATCAAACATCCGGGTGTGTTTCGGAGTTAGGGTGTGGGCTAGGGGCATCAATGGTCGTCAGGAGAGGGTCCAATGGAGCAGGCTCGAGTTTGAGTGGATCTGTATGTGGGAGACGGACGGCATTTGCAAGCTGTTGGAACATTGCCCTGAAGTCCATGTGCAATTTAGACAAGCAACTGTCAAAATAAGAAACTCACTTGACAGTATCGCATTCTGTAGTGAGCTTGAGTACTTGGAGCCCCTTCAGTGACAAATCCTGTATTATACGGGTCACCCGACCTACATAATATCCTGTATAATACAGGCCAGCGGATTATGGGCCGATGTTATGTATATCCCCGATGGAGACGGGTGGGCCCATCTATGCTGATGTTATATATATCATCAACAATAGCGGATGGGCCGGGAGAAATATTATTATGGAGATGGGTGGGCCCATGTGGGTAATATGTAGAGTAGGATTGACATTATATTATAGACCTGAGGAAAGATATATAGCAAATAGTATTATATAGATGGGTGGGCCGATGTATTAGTATTATTTTGTAGATGGATGGGCCGAGGCAGCAGTGAAATATTTATTAGATAGATGGGTGGGCCGATGTGGGGAAATATTAGATAGACGGGTGGGCCGAGGGTGAGGTGAATTGTTTATTAGATAGATGGGTGGGCCAATGTGGGGTAATATTAGATAGATGGGTGGGCCGAGGGTGAGGTGAATTATATATTAGATAGATGGGTGGGCCGATGTGGGGTCATATTAGATAGACGGGTGGGCTGAAGTGGGGAATTTTACATAGACGGGTGAGCCAACATCGGGCAATATTAGATAGACGGGTGGGCCCAGATACGTATCATATAGACAGATAGGCCGAGTACATTAGATTCAAATTTTGACTTGTGAATCACGAGTCTCAAGTCTCGAGACTCAAATCACTGAGTACTGACAACCGAGGACTGAGTACCGACACCTGACACCTGAAACCTGGAATTCAGCAATCGGCACTTGAGACGAAAGATTGGAAACAAAACTCAAAACTCAAAATCTGAAACTCGAAAGTACTGACTACCGAATACCAAGTACCAAATGATGAATCTCGGGTCTCAGTACTCAGTACTCAGTACTCGACACAAAGCTCGAAACTCGTAACTGTTTTGAATCAGTGAGGACTGAATACCAAGTACTGAGACCCGAAACCTGAGACCCGGAATTCAGCACTCGGCACTCGAGATGAAAGAAATTCAGAATGTCTGAAACAGATATACTTTGAGTGAGATATATGCAAAATACCATATACTGAGTGCCGAGTGCCAAGTTCCGAGTTCCGAGTGCCCGATGCTTCCGGGCATCAACACCCAGATAGCCCTCACTCTCAGGGGCCCTTCAGAATTTAGATCATCTCAAATGGATGTGATTTGAGTGAGATATGAGCAAAATACTATATACCAGGTGAATTTTGGCATCAGAAGTTTGATGCTTTCGGTGTTTTTGATGTTTGGTCTCGATGTTTTCGGGCATTGACATGTAGATAGCCCTCGATCTCAGGGGTGTGGCAAAATTCAGATTGTCTGAAACAGATATAATTTGAGTGAGATATATGCAAAATACCATATACTGACTACCAAGTGCTGAGTACCAAGTGCCGAGTGCCGAGTTCCGAGTTCCGAGTGCCCTGATGCTTCCGGGCATCAACACCCAGATAGCCCTCACTCTCAGAGGCCCGTCAGAGTTTAGACCATCTCAAACGGATGTGATTTGAGTGAGATATGAACAAAATACTATATACTGGGTGAATTTTGGCATCAGAAGTTTGATGCTTTCGATGTTATTGATGTCAGGTCTCGATGCTTTCGGGCATTAACACCCAGAAAGCTCTCACTCACAGGGACCCATCAGAATTTAGATCATCTCAAACGGATGTGATTTGAGTGAGATATGAGCAAAATACTATATATCAGGTGAATTTCAGCATGGGAAGTTCGATGCTTTCGATGATTTTGATGTTGGTCCTCAATACTTTCAGGCATGCACAATACTACATACTGGTTGTATTTCAGCATCAGGAGTTTGATGCTTTCAATGGTTTCAATGTGAGGCCTAGATGATTGTGTTCATTGACATGTGGATAGCCCTTAATGTCAGGAGTGTCACAGAATTCATCTGGCCTCACACGGACATATGAGGTAATGTAGGACATTCTCAACACATCAGGAGACACATAAAAACACATCATAAGGCACTACATCATGTCTTCAATAGTCATACCTATGTGTAGTATGATAGTGTGATCTCTAATATACTGTTCAGGCTGACACTCATCAAGTATCACAGGTCTATTGTATAGACTTAGAATAAAATACAATAGTCTTAATAGGATAGTCTTAAATTAATAGTCTTAACTTGATAGTCATTACACGATAGTCTTCACTTGATAGTTGATTACTACATAATACATAAGCTGTGAGGGTTAGGATTATTATGGAAGATATGACAGTTATGGTTATTACGAAAGCTTATATTATGACTAGCAAGTTAAGACTATTGAGTTAAGACAATCATATCCTTAGTCTAGTAAGCACTGTCAAAGCTTGTGACCTTCTGGTAACTGTGTGGCAAAATCATATTTTGCTGATGTATATATCTTGTGATTGTAACTTTCTTGCACCAGTGCACAGTGATTGCCTTGAGGTTCTATGCAGTTGTGACCAATTTCAAGTTTTTTTTTTGTATTTAGACATACATACCACTGACAGATACTGTTACAGTCAAGTACGCCCCTATTCATTTTTCCTTACTCTTCACTTGTATTACGTCGCGAGCCGCATGACGCCGCCGTTAGACTTATCTTTCTTTCTTGATTACTCATTGTATTACATCATGACCGCTATCTTGCCGTCACTAGATGACCTATTCTTGGTATCTCTGACTCGTCTTATCTCTGACTCATCTTATCTCTGACTCGTCTTATCTCTGACTCATTCTGACTCGCTTACGCCGGCCCTAAAGACATTCCTACTAGTATATAAACTCGTCTTTGTACTATGTAGTTCTTCACTTTAATCTTACTAGGTTTTACCTGGAACTTGCTTTCGCTTAAGACCCCCAATCTTAAGTCGTCTGAACTCTCGATTCAAGTCAAGGACACTCTCCTTGCCTTGTCTTAGAACTATTGAACTTCGGTATACGCCGAAGCCTTGAACCGACTTTGGCTGATCACTCTTATCGAGTGGCCATACGTCAGAACTATCCTAGTTCGTAACAAAAGATTAAAGTCTACATTGATTCCCTGCGCCACCATCGCGTGCCGCATATCTGAAAAGAAGAAAAGAACGACAAACCCTGGTCATCACGACAGATAGAACTCCAGGTCCAAACTGACGACCTCCTTGACCCCATTGATCGGCGCACTCAAACTAGGCGCTTTACCACCGATACCACCCCTGAATCCCACGATGTCTTCAAAGCCCGTTGAAATCAAGATCGGAACTCCCACCATCTTTGATGGCGATAGAGACAAGTCTAGAGGCTTCCTCATGTCGTGTAATTCTTACCTCGACATCAACGAGAAGATCTACGTAGACGATAAACAGAAAATCATTTTCGTCACCTCCTTCATGAACGAAGGGAACGCCCGCTATTGGAAAGAGGACTTCCTCTCCCACGCACAAGATCCGCTTTATAAGCGAACAGATGGAACCATTAAGGGTTATGGAACTCGGGCGGAATTCCTCGCTGATTTCAACAAAGCATTTAAACCGCTTGATCCCGCAGGAACCGCCTTAGCTAAACTCCGAAACCTGAAGCAAGGATCCGAGCTTCAAGATTATATCTCAGAATTCCTCATGCTTTGTCAGAGATCCGGGATCCATGACGACATCTCGAAGAAACAATTCTTCATAGACGGATTACACCCAGGACTAACCGCCCACCTCTTCGGCACAGGTGACGTCTCTGATGACTTCGAAGTGGTCCTCACCACCTGTATTAGTCTCGACAACTCCCGTCTCCAGTTAAATGCCATCAGGGCACGTAACCAACCCCAGAAGAAGAAGAACTTCGGATCCAGCAGGTATACACCGTCCAGAGACCCCAACGCTATGGTAGTCGATCGACTTACCGAAGAAGAACGTACTGAACATTTCCGCACCGGGAAGTGTTTCACTTGCCACGTGGTAGGACACATGTCTAGGACGTGTCCCCAAAAGAAGAAAAATGGGAAAACCCCAGTCCGTCGCAAGGAAGTCGAAAGCAGCGACGATGAAGAAGAAGAAGCGGAAGTTCACCGCCTCAATGAGGATTTTTGATGTGGAAGACTGGATCAATGTCAGTATCTTCCGATGTACCCATTAGACTTGTACGAAAAGTTGGTGAACGAAAGGAACTTCGAGTTCCTATTTCTCTAATTTCGAAAACTCGTCTGAAAACCGTTGAAACAACCGCAGTCGTCGACTCCGGGGCAGCCGGAACATTTATTTCCGAAGATTTCGTAAAGAAGAACAAAATTCGAACCCACGCGCTCAGTAAACCCTTCAAGGTTACTACCGCCGATGGAAGCTACTCCAAGAGTGGAGCCATTCGCCGATACTGCGTTCTCACCATCAAAATCGATGACCGCACTATGATCGGAAAATTCAACGTCACCCGCTTAGGACGGAGAGATCAGATCCTCCTCGGTATTCCCTGGTTAAAAGCGATGAACCCGGTCATCGACTGGGCCGCTGAGACCCTCGTACTCTCGCGAACAGCGAAGAGTAGCCAAGTCGAAGAAGAGGTTGACAAAGAAAGGAAGAAAGGCGCTCTTCCCCTTCTATTTCAGCCAGAACAGATTGATCGAACATGGAAGAACTCTAAGCTCCGTAAAGAAGAACTCATCACGCCAAGCCTTCCTTATCCAAAGGCATCCATCGAAGAAGTTATCGATGAAGAAGCTTCCATTCCTATCCCCGATCTACTCCCCATCCCAGACGATGACGACGAAACCTTCGATACCAAGGAAGACGTATGGACACAAGAAAACTTTGCCGCACCAGTGCGAGAAGTCTCTTTGTACGACCTTGATGACGATGAATTCTTAGTGGAATATTCCTCTGATGCATCCGAACTCCGGGTTATTACGAACGTTTCTATGGATACCCCTCTGACTTCCGACGGAACAAGCTGCTCGGAACAGAAACCTACGGTCATACCCCTGCCACGGTCTAACGAATACACGAAGGTCAGTAACAAAGCTCAGCAGTTCGCCCTAGCTGCGGGGCTAGAACAGAAGAAGAAAACCTTCGAAGAACTCGTACCTTCCTATCTCCACGACTTCGCCGATATCTTCGCCAAAGACGGACTTAACCAATTACCTCCCGAACGACCTGGTATTGACCACCGTATTGAAACGAAACCCGGATTCATCCCGAAAACATCGAAAATCTACCCTCTCTCTGTCACAGAACGAACTGCTGTCAAAGCGTTCATTGATGAAAATGTACAGAAAGGTTTCATCTCAGAATCGAAATCACCGCAAGCTAGCGGATTCTTCTTTGTTGGAAAGAAGAGTGGAGATCTTAGACCATGCCAGGACTATCGGTACATTAATGACTGGACGATCAAAAACGCTTATCCGTTGCCACTTCCACTATCCTTAGTCGCACGATTGCACGGAGCCAAATATTTCACCAAGATGAACGTCCGATCTGGTTACAACAATATCCGTATTCACCCCGATGATCGATGGAAGGCAGCGTTCACCACAGAATTTGGACTCTACGAGCCGAACATCATGTTTTTCGGTCTCTGTAACTCCCCGGCCACGTTCCAAGCCTACATGAACCGAACCTTCCAGCAGGAGATTAACGAAGGATGGTTAGTGATATACATGGACGATATCCTTATCTTTTCAAATGATCTTGACGAACACCATGAACGGACACGCCGCATATTGACCAAGATTCGAGCCGAAAAGCTCTTCTTGAAACCGGAGAAATGTACCTTTGATGCACAAGAAGTTGAATATCTCGGAATGATTATCCGCCCCGGGTGCGTCGCCATGGATACCGCCAAAACTGATGGAATTCATGATTGGCCAATTCCGACCACCATCAAAGAAACACGGTCATTCCTCGGTTTTTGCAACTTCTACCGAAACTTCATTCCTCATTACTCCGACATCGCACGACCACTCATTGATCTGACAAAAAAGAATAATATATTCTCCTGGTCCCCCCCATGTCAAGACGCTTTCACAACGCTAAAAGATTGTTTTTTGAAACAACCAGTCCTTCGTAACCCTGATCCGTCGCGTCAATTCGCAGTCGCAACTGATGCATCATTGGTAGCTACCGGAGCTGTCCTCCTTCAGACTGATGAAAACGGTGTCTATCACCCGTGTGGATACCTTTCACAATCCTTGAACCCGGCAGAACGGAACTATCAGATCTTCGATCAGGAACTACTTGCCGTTATCCGAGCCCTGACAGAATGGCGCCACTACCTAGAAGGAAACCCCCATCCGGTCATTGTATTCACCAATCATATGAACCTTCTCTACTTCCGGACCACACAGAAACTCACTCGTCGCCAAGCTCGTTGGCAATTGATCCTTTCTTGCTACGATCTCGAACTCCACCATGTCGCCGGAACTAAGCTTGTTGCACCTGATGCCTTATCTCGCCGTGCCGATCATACCCCCACCGAAATCGATAACGAAGACGTCACTCTCCTCCCCGACTCTCTCTTTATCCGCCTCCTTGATCAAGAGTTAATGACAACCCTTGCAAACCCTGATCCCGATGACACCGACCCCATCTTCCAAGCTGCTTCTGATGCATTAAGTGGCCTCTGCCTTCCCCCTATGAAATCCGCCCTCTCTGATTGGACGATTAAGGACGACGTCTTATTCTACAAAGATCGTGGCTATGTCCGTCCCGCCGGACGTCATGCAATTTTAGAACGAACCCACGACCACGCAACTGCTGGTCATCCAGGCCGTTTTAAAACCGAAGAATTAGTAAAACGCGACTTCTGGTGGCCTTCTATGGGCACCTATATCCGGAAATATGTTGAAGGCTGCGCTCTCTGTCAGCAGATGAAATCTGACACACATCCCACGACCCCTCCGCTTATCCCCATCCCGTCCTCCGTCTCTACTCCCTTTGCCCAAGTATCCGTCGACCTCATCACTGACCTGCCACCCTGTAACGGCTTTGATTCTATCATGGTCGTGGTAGACCATGGGCTTACGAAGGGGGTAATTCTTATCCCTTGCACGAAAACCATCACCTCGGAAGGAGTAGCCAAGAAGTTTTTCAAATACGTCTACCGTCGCTTTGGACTCCACGAAAAAGTAATCTCTGATCGAGGACCACAGTTCGTCTCCAAATTCTCTAAAGCCCTGGCCAAGCTATTGAAATATGACATCGCCGCTTCCACTGCTTATCACCCACAAACGGACGGACAGACGGAACGTCTGAATCAGGAACTCGAAACCTATCTCCGCATCTATTGCCGCAACAATCCAGAAGACTGGGTCGAGCACCTCCCTATGGCCGAATTTGTCCATAACCACAGAAAACACGACTCCCGTAACGCTTCTCCCTTCCGTCTTATGATGGGATACGAGCCACGAGCTCTCCCTCATGTACTCCCCGAATCCACTGTCCCTGCAGCAGAAGAGCGACTCCGTACTCTCCAAAAGATACGCGAAGAAGCTATTTCCTGCCATAACCTCGCAATGCAACGAATGGCCGAACGATCGCATGGAAAGAAGTACCAACCGTGGAAAATCGGAGACAAGGTTTGGTTATCAGGAAAGAACCTTATCACGCAGTTACCATCACGAAAGCTTGCCCCAAAACGATACGGACCCTTTACCATCACTGCAGTACTATCCCCGATCACGTTCACACTCCAGCTACCCACGCAATGGAAAGTTCACCCCACGTTCCACGCTTCTGAACTATCATCCTATCACGAGACAGAAGTCCACGGCCCTAACTTCCACGATCCCCCACCTGACATCATCGATAATGAAGAAGAATACGAAGTCGAAGCTATTCTATCGCACAAAGGCACGGGTAAACGTAGACGCTATCTCGTATCCTGGAAAGGATATTCCTCCGCTAGTAACGAATGGATTCCCCAAGAAAATCTCGGCAATGCCTCTTCGATCCTCACCGCTTATAAGAACACTCACGGATTATAAAAACCCCAGAAAATCACCATGACCACTCGCGCTCAACACACTCGCAACCTCGAAGTCTGCCTTGCACAACTCCGTGTCCTCATTTCCCACATAGATACTATGACCGATACCATTGCTTCCCCTACCGTAACCTCAACCACCCTTGGCAGTGATTCCGAATCCTCATCTCACTACTTCGCTGTCCTTGATGACATTGAAACCAACACCATATTCGAATCCGCTCTCCTTTCTGAACAATACGCTATCGAGATCAATAACCTCCTTGCTGAACGAGGAGCCCTCTCTAGCACCCTCCTTATTAACATTATCCGCGCCGCCAAACTCGTTGAGCGTACCTCCGAGCTTCTTAATGACGAACGTATCAAGATGATCTTTCGTCATCTTCATATTCGTATCCGCAACACGGCAGTTCGTCTCATGCCTCCCGCTACCAAAGAAATCGTTAGAGAAGCCATCCACATCGTCACTGAACGAATTGCAAACAACCCGGTCGCCAGACCACCATCACCCCACGTTGCCATCCCTATCCCACCTCCGGTTGAGACTACTCCCATTGAGCATACGCCTAATATTATCACTCCTCCTGACGTACCTAGCATACCGGCTACTACTACGTCTAACACAACGCCACCTGCTCGTATTCGTCCTACCCGCCGAGGTCAATCCAAGCTCAAGAGAGAGCTCTCCGTCTCCCCCACTACCCGTAACCGCATCCTACGTTCCAAGACCCCGTCCCCACCGCCCCAGACGTCTTCCGTCACCGTCGTGAAAACCGAAAACTGCGACAACTTCATATGTCGTAACTGCAACCTTGTCGGCCATCGCCACAAGAATTGTCCCACATACTTCTGTCGTGTATGTCGCGACTTAGCACCCGGCCATTTGTCGGCCTTTTGCAAGGAACTTCACAGAGAAAAGATTATACCCTTGGTCTGGACGGATAACGGTTTCTATGAAGCCCTCGCTAAATGGGAAGCTGATAAAGATGCGGAGCACGAACAAATCTCGCTTTCGGAAGACGAGAGGATGTTCGCTCAGTGCGCAGGAGATCGCGACGACTACGAATATGACCATAACTTTGATTGTTGAAATCGGTGACTTCAACGATAATAACGGGGTAATGTTACAGTCAAGTACGCCCCTATTCATTTTTCCTTACTCTTCACTTGTATTACGTCGCGAGCTGCATGACGCCGCCGTTAGACTTATCTTTCTTTCTTGATTACTCATTGTATTACATCATGACCGCTATCTTGCCGTCACTAGATGACCTATTCTTGGTATCTCTGACTCGTCTTATCTCTGACTCGTCTTATCTCTGACTCATTCTGACTCGCTTACGCCGGCCCTAAAGACATTCCTACTAGTATATAAACTCGTCTTTGTACTATGTAGTTCTTCACTTTAATCTTACTAGGTTTTACCTGGAACTTGCTTTCGCTTAAGACCCCCAATCTTAAGTCGTCTGAACTCTCGATTCAAGTCAAGGACACTCTCCTTGCCTTGTCTTAGAACTATTGAACTTCGGTATACGCCGAAGCCTTGAACCGACTTTGGCTGATCACTCTTATCGAGTGGCCATACGTCAGAACTATCCTAGTTCGTAACAGATACTGGTTAAGGGACTGGAACAGTACATTGGAAGCCAATCTATCATATTATACATAGGTGTTATCATAGCAAACCTGATGCAGTCCCTGATGATGTGTTTTTATGTTTCTCCTGATGTTTTAGAATTTTTCCCACACAAGGCTGACAACAAAAACATTGAACCTGCGAAGCTCAGACACACCCAGTAAATAGTATTTTGCTCATATCTCCCTCAAATCATGTCTGTTTGAGGCAAAATATGATCCCCAACATCCCTTCAATAGTATATGCAATATATAAGGATACTAGGACAACAGGATTTATTCCTGTTGTGCTATGTGCTTACCCTTGGTGCAAGGCCTGACATCAAAAACATCAGGAGCATCAAATTTCTGATGCTGAAATTCACCCAATATATAATATTTTGCTGATATCTCACTCAAGTCTTATCCATGTGAGACAATCTGAATTGTGACAGGCCCCTGAGATCAAGTTCTATCTGTTTGTGAATGCCTGAATGCATTGAGGCCAGACATTACAAACATGGAAACCATTGACCTTACAATGCTGAAATACACCCAGTATACGGGATTTTGCTCATATCTCACTCAACTCTTATCCATTTGGGACAGTCTGAATTCTGCCAGACCCCTGAGATCTAGGGCTATCTGCATGTCAATGCCTGAAGGCATCGAGGCTTGATATCAATAACATCAAAAGCATCAAACTTCTGATAGTGAAATTCACTTGGTATATAGTATTTTGCTCATATCTCACTCAAATCACATCCGTTTGAGATGATCTAAATTCTGATGGGCCCCTGTGAGTGAGAGCTTTCTGGGTGTTAATGCCCGAAAGCATCGAGACCCGACATCAACAACATCGAAAGCATCAAACTTCTGATGCCAAAATTCACCCAGTATATAGTATTTTGTTCATATCTTGCTCAAATCACATCCATTTGAGATGATCTAAATTCTGACAGGTCCCTGGGAGCGAGGGCTATCTGGGTGTTAATGCCCAGATGCATCAGGGCACTTGGGACTCGGGACTCGGGACTTGGGACTCGGGACTCGGGACTTGGGACTCGGGACTCGGGACTCGGGACTCGGGACTCGGGACTCGGGACTCGGTACTCAGCACTCGGTACTCAGCACTTGGTAGTCAGTATATGGGATTTTGCATATATCTCACTCAAATTATATCTGTTTCAGACAATCTAAATTTTGCCACACCCCTGAGATCGAGGGCTATCTACATGTCAATGCCCGAAAGCATCAAGACCTGACATCAAAAACATCGAAAGCATTGAACCTCTGATGCCAAATTCACCCAGTATATAGTATTTTGCTCATATCTCACTCAAATCACATCCATTTATGATGATCTAAATTCTGATGGGCACCTGAGAGCGTGGGCTGTCTGGGTGTTTATGCCCGAAAGCATCGGGGCACTCAGGACTCGGAACTCAGGACTCGGAACTCAGCACTTGGCACTCAGAACTCAGAACTCGGAACTTGGAACTCAGCACTCGGCACTTGGCACTCAGCAGAATGCTCAGTTGCAACACTGAAGGCACTGAGGTTGATGAGGGAACATCTCCTGACAGTGATTGAGGATCAACAAGCTGGCATCCATGAAAAGATGGTAGAGATTCAGATGTACACCACCGTCCTAACGAAATTGAACCCAAGGCGACCAGAGTAGTTCTAGTCCTTCAGTTCAGAATGTTGAAGTCTAAATTCTGTACATGATGCAATAAGTACTGAAAATTACATACTGACTTTCAAATGTCTGACCTATTGCTTCCTGCCGAGTCCTGCATACCAAATATCAAGACCCAAAGCCTGAAGCCCAAGATTCAAGACTCGAAACTTGAAACTCAAACATTGCTATGAGTTGCGAGTTTTGAGTCTCCACTATCAACCATCAAGTCCCAACAATTGAGTCCCGCAGCCCCACTATTGAGTCCCAACCATTGAGTCCCGACTACCGAGTCCTGACTACCGAGTCTTGAAACCCAAGTCCCCACTATCAAGTCCCAACTACCGAGTCTTGAAACCTGAGTCCCGACAATCGAGTCCTGAAGCCCAAGATTTGAGTCCCGAAACCCAAGGCCTGACCATCAAGTCCCAACCATTGAGTACCGAGTCCCGAATATCGAGACCCGACACCCAAAACCCGAAGCCCAAGATTCGCATGCCGGAGATAAATTAATGCATCTGGGAGTTAGGACATCATTTTCCGAGCTTGGTGTGAACCACTGTTGATTAGTACGCCAAATCCCATCGAGCTTTATGCTTTTTTTCGAGCATGGGAGCTAGCAAATCTACAACTAGCTGAGCTCCGTCATGTCTACAATTATCATTCTCCTGGGCCCACCCATCTATATTATATACCCCCACGTTGGCCTACCCGTCTATGCAATATATGTCTACCATCGGCCCACCTGTATATAATAAATCTTTCACCGCTCCCTTGGCCCACCCATCTACAAAATAATACCAATACGTCGGCCCACTCATCTACAAAATAATATTAATTCGTCAGCCCACCTGTCTAATGTGATATATATCTGGGCCCACCCATCTATGTGATAACAAGCACCCTTGATATACCTGGCTATTTGATACATATCTACCTTGGTACACCCATCTACATAATATCCAACTACCTCGGCCGATCTGTCTATTGAAAATTCATGTCCATCGGCCCACCCATCTACTTTACATATTCCCCACCTGGGCCCACCCATCTCCATTGGGAATAATAACACTCCCGGCCCATCCATCACAGTCGAGGATATATCTACCTTCGGCCCATGGTCCGCTGGCCCGTATCATATGGGATATTATGCAAGTCTGTTCACTCGTATAATATGGAGATATGTTACTGCAATATGTGGTACTTGCTGCTTGAGCGCCTTACAGTGTTCTTGCAATGCCAAGATTTGTGAATTTTCGTGCATATATGCACCCTAAAATGTTCTTCTATGAATACTACATAATCAGGAATGACTTACCTGCAGGTATGTATTAAAATTTGATGGTGGGAGCCATTGTTGTGGGGCAGAATCCACAAATGGCTCTTCTGGTGATAGTGTCTGACCAGAAGGTAGGGGGGATGGTCCTGAAGGACCAGTGTAGTCCCCCCACCGTGGATGCTGCAAAACATTTGGCCCAGCTGAAAATAACTGATCGAGTTCAAACTCCGCTGGTATTTTCCGAAATGCCCCAAGTCTGGCTTATTGGCGTGTTCCTTCATTTCATCTACAGTATAGCTAGTCTTTCATTTAGTCTACCATTATGAACTCTATTATTAACAAGACTGACACCATCAGTGTTTGCGGAGACACAGTTTTCCTGGAAATCGATGGTGTACTTCCAGCATGGAGTCACTATTGCTTTAAGCTCCCGGTCGAGGCTCCTGGAACCAAGGTAAGTGAAGTTACATTTGTATGTGTCTGATATATAGCTAGGATCTTCAGACCATTGTTTTTCGTGTGTGAGAGGCACCAAAGCCCACTTGTGAGCCAGACTCACACCCACCAAAGTATTTCTATTGGCATAAAATGCGGATGTGGACTTACTCTATATTATAGCATCATCAAAACGGAGGAGGAATTGGTTGAAAACAGTGATGGAATCAAGTTCGAGGAGGAGGACACAGTAATCGAGAAGGACGAGTCGGAAGACAACAGTGACAAGCACATCAAGATGGAGGAGGGTGGGGAATTAGATGGAGTCCTTACTGGGTATGTTCTCGATTGTACGAGGATCTAAGTTTATTGACACATTTTCAAGGCCATATCATAAGTGCCTTGTCACCCCCTGCATGCACTTGAGCCATCGTGTTGGAAATCCAGATCCAGCAACACAGGACATTCTCTGCGCACAGAAGTGTCCTTGGCAACATATTGTGAGACCTTTCGAAGCATCCGAGATTCCACAGAGGGTGGCAGAACACGAGGCTGCAAGGGAGAAGTGCAGGAAGTTTGAAGAATAATACTATCTTTGAAGAAGAGTATTGACTGTATCATTTTTTAATGCATGTCATCTCACTGTTTTAGATTCACAAATTTTGCATGAACAATTGTATTATACCTACTGTTGTACAACAAGCTGCCTGCAATATTAAACTTGTACTATTCAACATCTGCTTTGACCTCGATATCTTCTTCTTCTTCCTCAATAGGCATCGTAAGTTTTGATATATCTAACCCTGGTTTCTCAAGCATAAAAAACCAATCCTCTGTAGTACCAGATGGTAGTGTTGGTGTATGTGGCACCATAGCTATGACACTCAAGATATTTTTGACATCGACAGCCATGATATCATCAAGTCTCGTGCAGGAAACGACTGTCTGAAAGGAGAGCTGGAGAAGTGCATGATCAGGAGGGGAATATAATTGAACTATGGCGATGTCAACAAAGCGCCAGTCTTCTTGATCATGGTCTTCTATAGCGAGTCGCATGAAGTATAGCACTTCTGCAAATCGAACCTGGCCATCGAGTTTAAGCTACATTCAAAATTAGCATGAATCAATGAATTAAAGTTACAATAATCTATACCTTAACATTCCAAGACATACGAGTTTGCTCAATTGGTCTGAGAGTTTCTCTCCAAGCCGAACACGCTATTTGTCCATTGGGAAGACGTAAATGTGCTCATCGCTTGATACGAGGCAGGGGGTGGTCTCCAAGGAATGTAGTGATTGCATGTGTGTGCACTCCAACTGCATTCTGTGAGTTTTTATCTCATTTGCATAACAATGCAAACCCATCTCCAAGGTCAACAGCACCTTCAGGAAGGCCTTTTGGTGGCTCGTCGAGTTCAGGTATCACAGAAAGGAGAGAATTGACTTTACAGCGTCATACTCCTTCTTGCGAGAGATTTGCATAAGGTTTTGAAGGCTGCTGAATTTCCTGGCCCAGATTTCCGATGGTCCTCTCCATGGTCCATTGGGCATAACAAATGGGTGGACCCTTTTGTATCGTTTCTGATACAATGTGATTGATTTGGTGAACACATGGTCGTACAAAATGAATTTGGTCCTCCCAACATTGATAGTAATACATCTCGAAGTCACATTCCCAGGTGCAGAAGAGTGCATGAGCAGTTTGTAAGTCATTGGAGGTGATTCAGTGTTGACACATAAGTCGGAAGGCATGAATGAGTTGACAGTAGTTGATCCAATACTTCTCAGGGAGGGTATTGTAAAGTAGCGCAGGTGCGAGGCCAAATGTATATAATTGGAACTCCCAAGTTTTGTAACTCATGTTGAGTTTCTCCATGATGTTTCGAGGCTTGCGGTCAAAAGACCCAGGAAGATATGGTCCAGCCATCTCCACAGCCTTGCCATGAGCAGCCCACACCTCGTCATCTTGAAGTACAGCCCAATCCCACGTCTCCAGATTATCAGTGACCCCACAGTCCAAAGTTCTGCGCCACAGAGCAAGAAGAAGATCACTAATGTTGCCTGCGAGGTGCATGACATCAGTCGTCATGCAAAACAGGACTCCAAGACAATGAGTTGGACTGAGTCCAAGAATGAGAGGGGGTTTAGTGAGACCAGTCTCGGTTTTCCTGATGTCCAATTGTCGTTGATTTGGGGCAGCCACGAGCCGACGTAGATTGTCAGCATAGTCATCAGACCCGCCCAATGGAATCTGGGTGACATCAATACTTGGATGGTCACTGCCATGAATGCATCGGTCCAGTGGCTTGAGAAGTGCTGGATAATATCACATGCCACGAGTCTTTCATCTCCCGAGTACCCCACAATACATCCGACAACCATTTTTGCCGCTATGACCGACCATCCCATCCCAGTATACGAGTCCAGGGCTGTCAGCAGTGGTGAACAAAAGATGGATATCAGAAATGAATGTCACATCACAGGAGGCATCCCATATTGTAAGACCTTCATTTTGAATGGCAGCTAGGTGATGCATACCGACGAAGAGAAATGAGTCGACATTCTTGGGCTTATTAGGTCCTGGTATGAATCCGCCTGGTCATACATGGATTTTGCGATAGCGTTTGTCAGGGGAGAGATTTACTATTATCCAAATATACATCCAACAATCGGATTGTTTACTTTCATACAGTTGTGCCCCATCGAGAGACACCATGAGGACAATATCATTTGGTTTGATATCTCCATCAAGTACCGTGCCAAGGTAGTCCTGTCCCATAGCAATATCATCAATGACAGGGATCATTTGTGTTGCCCTCAATTGTGCGAGAATTTGCTGTGTCCGTTCATGAAGGTACCTCATGTCACAGGCACTGTCAGGATGATGATACGATGCCTGGAGTTGCGGGCCTAATGGAATGGTTATGAATTTTTAGGCCATGACCCTAGTGTGGCCATTGCTCGCTTGTAATCTGGCCTGGTTCCAATGAGATGTGTCACATATTGGACAGTGGTCGAGAGCAGAATAGGGCCCTGTAAATGCCAAGCATGATTGAGAACACATGTCATGTTCAAGAGACTCAACACCAGTATATGTAGATATGAGCTTTTCGACATGATAGAAACTCAGTATATCATCCACTGCTGCTGCACCTGCAAAATTTCGCATCATTGACCTGCGCACACAATTATACGCGTCTTGAGATGCATGTTCGAGGGCCAAGTACATAGATATGCTATGATGTATCCCTGGATTGTTGATTTCCAACGGGACCTTAGGTGGATTCCGCAGCCTTTCCAGTGCCTCGTCATTCATCTTTGCAACTGGATCCTCTAAGGATGCATTTTTGAGTGCAAGGATAAACTCAAAGGTCTCCTGGATTTTTGGCAGTACAGCAAGCTGAGCAAGAGCTTCGATATTGATATTCAGTGGCTGCCTGCGCTCAAATTCGATCCCATGCTCTGGTTGTTGCTGCAGCACGTGTGCATCTGGGGTAGGAGGACATGGTTCCAGAGTGGGGAGACGTGGTTCCGGAGTGGGTAGACGTGGTTCTGGCATAGGAGGACATGGTTCTGGTGTAAGAGGATGTGGTTCTGGAGTGGGTAGACGTGGTTCTGGGGGTAGGAGGACGTGGTTCTGGAGTGGGGAGATGTGGAGGCATCAAGTCGTTGTCATTGTCAGGAAAATTATTATCAGGGCCAGAAAAATCATTCTCGTGGGCACCATTATTTGGCAAGTCCATGTCATTGTCAAGCTATTGTTATATCAGCATAATTTCAGTTGAAAGAAGTGTTAAATTAATATACGTACATGCATGTCGATATCAGACTCAAATTCCAAAGCTTGCTCGAGGTCCAGTGGCTCAGTCTTTGACATGCGCACACGTTTGCAACGTCCAGTTCCCCGAATAGATGTCTGGTCTTCCTGTACACATTGTGCTAGGCCACGCAGTACAGCTGCACGTCAAATACTTGGAGGTTCTGATGCACGAGATATAGCGCTGCCTGAAGCTGCAGATACATTTGATTATTCAGTAAGAAGTTATCTTCAGCGAGTACTTACTGACATGTAGGATTTTCCCAGCCCGAATCTGTTCCTTCTCTTCGTCTGTTTCTGCCTGCTGCAGATGTTGGTACCAGGTTGCGAGAGAAACAATGTGAGGTCTCCCAAAATTCTTCTTGCACACACATGTGCATTGGTATTGGAGTTGGAGTTTCGGTTTTGGGACTGATTAACATTACTTTAGGGTATTGTTCAACCTCGCCACTTCATGCCACATGCGTTGCGCTTGTTGACACATGGTCACTGTCTTCTCCAGCTGTTTGAGTCCCGTATCTTGTAAACATACAAATACCTTGTCGTCTTGCTCTTTGCGTCCCTCAGTCGTTGATCACCAACACTGAGCGTTGTGCTTTCCAACAGGTACTTAGATTGTGAATATAGTCGTTGATCACCAACACTGAGCGTTGTGCTTTCCAACAGGTTATGAGCCCCGTGTCCTAAACGGCACAGGAACTGGAAGTACTACGAACTCCCTCTCATTGGAGCGACTCAAATCTTTAATTCAAACTCCTTCTCTGACGCGTCACCCCAATAATGGGGAAATATGACCACATCCCAGAGTTGATCGGAGCGGATAATTATATTCCCTGGGAGACGCAGGCACAGCTCGTCTTAACAAACGATGACCTCTGGTGTCATGTAACTGAAAATGCAAATCCAGGCAACATTCTTGGAACGGCTTTGTTCTTGCCTGTCGCAGCCACTCCAGCTGCTCCCACTGATGCCGAGAAGGCAGCTATGTGAGCCTGGCTTATTAATGACTCTAAGGCCAAGACAATCATCCTTTGTAAACTCGCACCTAGCATTCATCTCCTCATTCCTCGAAACACTTCCGTTACAGCACATGAAGCTTGGAAAATCCTCAAAGACCACTTCCATCGCAACGACGTCAGTTCTCAATTTGTCATTCAAAGACGCATCCAGGCACTTCGTATGAAGGACGCACATGATGCGAACAACTACGTTGGTCAACACATCAGTTGTCGTGATCATCTTATAGGCATGGGTGCTTCCTATTCTGATGAGGAAGCGGTGTTCAATATCCTAACTGGGCTGCCTTCGTCTTCTGCGTGGCAATTATTCTGCACACAACTTGAGCAGCGCATGCATGACAGCTTCTCTGCCACAGTCGTCAGTTCTGCGCTCACTGGCAGTGGGAACCCCATTACTGCTTCGTTCCAAATGAATGCACTCATGTTCGAAAGTTGCATGGCACGCATCACCGCAGAAGCTTCACGCATGGTCAACATCCATCCTGCAAATGTGTCTGGTCCTGGATCTGAGTATGCAAACTCTGCATCCACCACGTCCACCTCCAATGTCAACTCTATCACTGGGCTTAGGAAGCACAAGAACAACCCTCAAGGCGTCTTTTGCTTGACGACCGGATGTGGGTACGGAGATCATGACAAGGAACATTGCTATCGAGAGGGTGGAGGCATGGCAGGACAGGTGCCCTGGCAGCAGAAGAAGAAAAAGGAGACCGCAGCAGTTGCATCCAGTACACCTCCCATTTCCTCAATGTCAACGCCTGCTCCAGCACCCACTATCGCTGCACTAGCCACCCACACATGCGATCTATCATGTGCAAGCATCAAAGAGCTGCCTGATGAAGCCTCCAATAACAACGTCTCGGCTATTGCCCGCGCACTGTCCACCATCCTTGACTCTGGCACCACCAGCACTCTCATCAGTGATCACGCCATGTTCTGGACCTACTCTACCCAAGATCCCGTCGTCATCAAGACGGCAAATCATGGTTCGCTTCACACATTAGGACGAGGCGACTGTGTCGCTTGGCTCAAGATTGGAGGTACTCGCCACCGAGTGAGGTTCTCAAACTGTCTTCATGCGCCTGGCGCCATGTTGAACCTTCTCTCAGTCAGGTGGATGCTATCAAAAGGGTGGGAATGCAATTTTCGAGGTGACCCTGCGCATTGTGAGCTTGTGTACAAGGGAATGTCTCTCGGCTCAGTCGCCATGTCTGGATGTCTTTTCTACATCGATCTTGAGTTCATTCCTCCTCCTGAGTCAACACCTCTACCATTGGAACTGACCAAAGTGTCTGCGTTTGCACGTGTTCCACTGACTTATGATATCTGGCATGCTCACATGGGTCACACTGGCGGAGAGTCTGTCCGTCATCTTCCTCACATTGCTCATGGTGTTACCATAGACTCGAACGTCGCCATGTCACGCTGCAAATCATGCATCATTGGCAAGCACCCACGGCAGCCTCATCCCACATCGCAATCGCCTCCCGCCTCCCGCTTTTTAGAACTCATTCACTCTGATCTATGCGGTCCCATTCCAGTCATAACCCCTCACCACAAACGCTACTTCATCATCTTTCTGGATGATCACACTGGCATTCTCGCACTGCAACTCCTGGCTACCAAAGACCAGGCTTTAGAGGCTTGGAAGAATGTTCGCGCGAGGTGGGAAACTCGGTCAGGTCTGCGCGTTGTTGCCTTTCGCTCAGATAATGGTGGAGAGTTTCTGAATGATGCTTTTACGGCTGAACTGCAGGCAGCCGGTATTGAACGTCAGCTTTCCGCACCATATGCACATCAACATAACAGGAGGGCTGAGCGAGTCCTTCGCATGATTGAGGGATGGATGTACGCGATGTTAAACTATGCATGGCTCCCACGTAATCTATGGGGAGAAGCAGCCCTCACAGCTGCATATTTGTTCAATCGAACTGAATCTCGCGCGCTCCCTGCAGGGAAAACACCCTATGAGATGCTCCACAAAGTTAAGCCTGATCTCTCACACATTCGTGTCTTTGGCGCACGCTGCTTTGCACGTATACCCTCTGAACTCCAGGAGAAGTTGGGCCCCAGATCTCGCGAAGCTATATTCATGGGCTATGCCCCAGATGGCCGAGCATGGCGTTGTCGTGATACGGCAACCGGAAGTTTCTTTAACTCCAGGGACGTCATATTTGACGAGACATTTTCTGGTCGTCCGTTCCCGACAGATAGTGATGATTCTGACGAGGAAGATGAAGCACAGGCCCCTGCGCAGTCCTCGGCACCCATTCCTCCATCAACTCCCACAATTCCCTCATCATCTGTCACACCTGCACCTTTACCAGAAGCACATCGTTCAGAATGGGCACGCATTCCCACAGCACGTGGACAGGTCTTCCAGGAGCAGTTGGCATCTGATCGCAAATGCTTGGCACGACAGCGTGAGTTGCATCAAGCACGCATTCAGGGGGTGCCTCTTGAGGGGGTGAATACTTTGCCTGACGCTCCACCGGAAGGTACCACTGATGATCCAGCCATTGTCCCAGATGAGGACGAAGTTGGCTATCCCCATGTTCTCGCCAATCTCATCGCCACCGAATTTGCCTGTGTTACCATCCATAGCGATGCTCGTCGGAATCCTCTCACCTCGGACTACAACATGAAGATTCCACCTTCCACTTTCGACGAGGCAATGCAACGTTCGGACGCTAATGAATGGCTCAATGCCATGCGCAAGGAGATCAACTTAATGTCGGAGATGAACGTGTATGAGTTGGTGAAGCTTCCGGAGGGGCGCAGGGCAATAGGATGCAGATGGGTTCTTGAGTTCAAGGAGGATGCGAAAGGTGGGCCAGTGCACAAAGCCCGTCTCGTCGCGCAGGGATTCTCGCAGGTACCAGGCATTGACTTCGGAAAGACGTTCGCACCTGTCGCACGACCATCATCCATTTGACTCCTTTCCACATATGCAGCAGCTCACGATTGGGAGAGTGATAGCTTCGACGCAAAGCGTGCCTTCTTATGGGGCAAGCTGCACAAAGACGTGTACATGCGCCAGCCGCCGGGCTTCGAGAATGGGGCAAGCTTGGTATGCCATCTTCTGTCTTCGCTCTATGGGCTGAAACAGGCTGCATATGACTGGTATGAGCTGCTGCATGCGGTGCTTATTCACCTGGGTTTCCTCCATTGCGAGGCTGACTATGCTGTCTTCATGTATGACCATGTCAACAGTGAGGGGGTGCACGTCATTTGCATCATCGTGTGGCACGTCGATGACGGCCTCGCAGGCTGCAACAATCACAAGTTCCTTGATTGGATCAAGGGTCGCATCGCAGATCGCTTCGGCATCGCAGACTTAGGGCCAGTTGTCAAGCATTTGGGCATCCAATATGTCCGGTCTCGTGCTACTCGAGAGTTGTGGATGCACCAGCAGGAGTACATAGTCTACCTGCTCGAAGAGCATGGGCTTCGCCAATGCAATCCTGTCTCACTCCCCATGGACCCCGCCTTTCCTTTTGGATGAGACACAGACATCCACCCTCACATCGACAATCTCCCAACTGAATATCGCAAGCTCGTCGGGGAATTACTTGACCTCGCAATGTACACTCGCCCCAACATTGCCCTCGCCGTCATGAAGCTGTCACAGCACAATTCCTCACCCGAACTCTGTCACTACGCTGCTGCAAAACGCATCCTTCGTTATCTCTCTGGTACCCTGTCCTACAGAGTGCATTACGGAGGAAAGAATGCAGACACCACTATCCATGGCTTCAGCGATGCCAATTGGGCCACTTGCCCAGAGGACCGCATCTCCATCACTGGGTACATCTGGTACTACCATGGGGGTCCTATCTCACATGCAGCAAAGAAACAGAGCACTCAAGCATTGTCATCGGTGGAGTCAGAGTACATGGCATTGACAGGAGCAATCCAGGACAGCCTGTGGATCAAATCCTTCTGCGAATGTTTGAATATCGCATTCACCCTGCCTCTCAAACTTTATGCTGACAACACAGGCACTATCGCATTGTCGACAGAGGCCGCCAACCACATTCGCACAAAACACATAGACTTACGCTACCATTTCATTCGCAAACACATCGAAGCCGGCACCTTCTTACCCATCTGGGTTTCCACACATTGCAACAGTGCTGACATCTTCACCAATGTTCTTCCGCGTCCTACGTTCATTGCGCATCGTGCGGGTCTCTCACTCGTGGCGGGTTGAGGGGGTGTATTGGAGTTGGAGTTTCGGTTTTGGGACTGATTAACATTACTTTAGGGTATTGTTCAACCTCGCCACTTCATGCCACATGCGTTGCGCTTGGTCACTGTCTTCTCTGGCTGTTTGAGTCCCGTATCTTGTAAACATACAAATACCTTGTCGTCTTGCTCTTTGCGTCCCTCAGTCGTTGATCACCAACACTGAGCGTTGTGCTTTCCAACAATTGGCGTGTCACAGTATTGTCTAGCTGCTGTGAGCTCGAGCCCAGAGGCATTGTACTAATAATCACGGTGTTAGTGTCTTAATTATACTGATATGAACTCACCAACTGTGTAGTAAAACAGACGAGTTGCGAGACTGTTGTGCTACGGCGAAGTTAACATTTACGATTTACAATGTGTAGTTTGCAGTTTGTGATGTGCAATGCAGTGTTTACAATGTGTAGTTCGCAGTTTGCGATGTGCGATGTGAAGGTAATCGTAGGTAAACTCGAAGAGATAAGAAACCAGCAGATTCTGACATAGTACAAATAAGGTAATTCACACCACGACAATCTCCGGTAAGGTCCAGTTTTCACTGGGGTTGAAACTTGAAAAGGTTTGCACGTTAATGCTGTTGAATTGATTATGTAATTTACCTGATTTGAAGATGCCACCCGATCGTTTTGGTGCCTGGCAAACTACGCGCTTAGAAGTTAGCGCTACATCAAGGCAACTTGAATCGAAGGTCCTCGAAGAAATTGACAGCGCGTTAACCCGATTTTCTATACCGCCACACTTTCAAGAAAAAATGACTCGGACACGACGCCAGAGTCGCCTGTAGCCGCGACAACACATAGTTGAGAAGGGAGATTTGTACCTTCACGGGTTGCGGACAAGATGAACGAAGGTGGTCCTAATTCCTTCAATAGAATTAATGAGAAGGGTCAGTCACCTCGATGTCGGTCTTGTTTATGAACTATAATACACCTGCACGTAGAATAAGCAAACGCAATATTCACATCCATCTTCCC